>JAFIRS010001116.1:0-390000 GCA_018342105.1 Gonioctena quinquepunctata
CAAATATACCCTTTTGCTGAACTCAATATGCACGACTCGATTCCGTGGCAGAACCCGCATTCCAAGGCTACGACCGTCGCTGGGGAAAACCAGAAAGAAGTGATACAGTCCACTGACAACAAAAAAAAGTAAGAGTTTTGTAAAACAAATTATTATAATAACGTTTTCCGCATTTTTTTTCAATATACGTTTGATTGAACTTTTCAACGGAAATTAGAAAACTCTTCACCGTTCCTACAATCAACTAACCAGGTGGGTGTTTCCTTTTCCTTCCACCCTTTTCCTCCATTCCATCCCTTCAGTCACGAATTTATTTGACATAAAGATTTCATTACCTTACATAATACCCAATTCCCCCCGGGAAAACGATATTTGGTGGATTTGATATTCGCTATGGGGAGTCGAAGTTTTTGGACAGAGCCACCGTTTGTGATATTTTTCAATTTTGGGGTGAAGACAAACAGTGGTAGATAGGGGGGAAAAAAAAACACGAGTAGACGCGATCACACGTATAAAAGGCAGGACATGGAGCGGTTGAAAGGTATTTGTCGGTTAATAAGTTTCAGTGTAGTTTATTCAAGTTTGTTTACTGTTACCATGAAAAAAATCCCTGAATCTGGGGTGAGTATTTTTCCATAGCGGAAGAAGACATTATGGCGGGGCGTCAAATTTTATACGTTTTTTATCGTTTTTTACTAAACATTTGGTACCCCCCAGGGAAATTTTTCGTAATAGCTTGCTTCGACATCTTCGTGAGGAACGTTCAAAGGGGGGCAGGACAAACATGCTGTCTCAATAGTGAATGCACATGTTGTCGTCTAGCCAGCATGGATTCCGGGAAAAAATTGAGGGGTTTGGGAAAAATGTCCCGACATTGTTCCATTAAATTTTCCGATACAAACTATTACCAAGCCATTCACTGCCCATCTCGCCGGACTATTTTTTCCAACCTTCTGACCTGAACAAATCGGAGAGTTCATTGTAGCATTAAAAAATCTGTTGATGAAGTTGAGAAATTAAATCCCGGTCTGCGTCGGGAGGGCGTTCCAGCTATCTTAGAATTATTTGAAAAAAGGTGAGCCCTACAAAGTTGAGGGAAAAAAAATGATCTTCAACAGCTTCTTTTATTTTCAGTAAGTAAAAACCGCATGAGATAATCGGAGGAGGGCGATCTAAACCAAGTAGTTGTTCGGAAGAACAAGGCCCACTCCAAGATCAATAAGGACACTATTCATTGGGATGATTATCACATTGTAATGAACATGAATTTCATAAGTAAGCGTGGACTTTTCATTCTATGAAGATATCTTGATTTCGGCTAGTGAATACTGACCGTCACAGGGGGTCCCATGGCTCTTGGTTCCATTATATTCAGAATATTCCAATACTTTCAGTCAGTCTCATGGGAAAATGTTTGTACAAAATATATATAATATAAAAAAAAATAAAAGTAATTATAAAAATATTTGACTTCTAGTTACTAGATACATTACAATCACAAGTTAAAAAAAATTATAAAATGGGCAAAGAAGATAAAAATTTTAATTTATACATATACGGGTCATTTTACTATAGGGTGATTTGAGTTCTTGGATTAGATACGTTATGTCCAAAATAGTGAACACTTCTTAATTTGTCCAAAAGCTGAGAGGTTCTTTCAATCAGATGGGACTCCGAATCAATTGAAGCTTCGCCCTCTGAAGCGGTAGTACTTACTACCAAAGTTTAGATATGTCGCAAAATACTGCAGCCCACTTCCTGACTAAATATAGATTTTCAGAAAGCGAAAGATTGCATTTTCCGTACTTTTTATTGGTTTGAAAGCTAAATAAGTAATTGTAATTTCAAACACTTCATAGAAGCATTATCCGCTCCATTATAAGTTTTTTACCATGAGCAAACGTGCTTTGTAATTGTGGATCCATCATGTATGTCAAATTTTCCCAAAATGTTTTTTTTGTTGAAATTAAGCACATACATATTTATCTATTTCTATCATCATCCTTATTGAAAGGATTTTCCGGGCCCACTATATATTCATGATTAACAATAAAACTTATGTTCCAAAAATAAATGTGGCTAATATGATAAACAATGAAATACACATTCTGATTGTAAATGAAATAAACACATCAAATGCCAATCAAAGGAGTCTCGTAATACATTTTGACTGATTATGACAATATAGTCTCATAATATATTTAATTCTACCCAAAAACATGATTATTTTATTGATCTTGCAAATAAGAAAATACCAGAAGCGTTACCTCATTCTACAATGATTTTAATTCATTGGAAAACATAAAACCAGGGGATTGATTTGTTATTTCAATGATGAATTATATGTCAAACATTCAAACGTTTTTATGATAATTGGCTATCCTCAAATAGAATAAAAATAATACAAGACAACAAAAAAAAAGTCATTTTTACCTAATAATATTCTAAATTGAATAGAGGAGGATTATTCAAAAACACATAATTTTACGGGAAAATTTTTGGGATGCCTTTTATTCATCAGTCTGTCCAACTGTATTTTAAAAAAGAAGTATTAAAAAAGTTTTTGGATAGTGACTTTCTACATTTATTCATTTTTGCGGGGAAAATTATACAAAACATGTTCTTTCCTGAGACACGTCTGAATATTTTGGGATAGAGGAAAAAAAAAACGTTTTTCCCGGGGCACCAAATTCGGCCCCGGAGTTGATTTTCCCGCTTTGTTAAATGCGTATTTTGCCCCATGAACACGAATTCAAAGTCAAACGCGTCGTTCTCAAACTTTCGAGGTTAAAGATCCAGAAAAGCCATTTTCCCCTTTTTTTAGAAATTTAAAAAAACGTTCAAACACATATTAATTATAATTTATGAAATTTGTTAGGCCACTTACATTTTTAATAAGCACCGCAGGGGACAGAAATACATAAGTACCAACTCGGTGGAGCCGATAAATAGAACATTAACCATACAAAATTGGTAGCACTACAATTGTTCAAAATTTAGAATGATTTCAGAACACTTTCGAAAACCCATATAGCACTGACATAAGTAGATGGAATGGTTTGTTCTGAAATATGTTCATCGATCGATCAACCTCAAAATATTTTACAACAATTTACATAAAAAAACCAAAACAAAACCCGGGGTTTTAGTTTACTAACGACGTCGGCTCCATCTGAAACTCTAGTTAACTCCCCCTTTTTCAAGTGGGTGGGTCCCCCCGTTTGTCCCAATATTTTACAGGTATATGTGAATGCACTATGTTTTTTGACATTTTAAGTCAGATATACAGTGCGACTTTTATAGAACGCTTCCCCCCTTTAAATTTTTAACGGTTTGACGTAGATGGGGCAAAAATTGTTTGAGTAATATCACCGATACTACTTTTGAAATGAAAGAATTTTGGGTTCCCATAGATGGCGCAACTTAAAAAAATTTTTAAAAAATGGGTAGGGAAAGCAATTATTGAAAAAATCATTCAACCCCCTTCAACTTTCAAAGTTTTTCCATTTCGTCAATAGTTTTTTTACAACATGCATTTGAAATGTCAATATAAAAAAAAACAAAAATATTGAGTAGAATTTTTTTTTATTGAGAATATGAAGCAAAATTGTTGTCAATCGTGTTCAGTGTTTTTGCCCATCCGACCTACCATTGTGTAATTCAATACTCAATTCACTCTAGGTGGGAAATCTTCACGAATAAAATGCGATAATTCGTTTTAAATGCAGAGCAGGGAAGAGGTTTTAATCATTTGAAATTAGATGGTCTTTAAATCGACAAAATAATCCAACTTCATATTAGTCATTTCTAGGTAATTATCATTACCAATAAATAAATGGGGTATCATTTTTGGAAATTGAATTATTGTATGGATTCAAAATATGTACCAATTTTTGCCATGAATCTTTTCCCATTGACCGTATTCCGTGTAACTCATCGTAATTGGATTCCGTAAAAAGTGGTTGAAAGTAACACGGATTACCTTTTTAACGATGTGCAACTGACCCTATGCCTTCTTCAAAAATTGTGGTATTTTTTCCCCAGGGGTTAGTTCGGTAATAAATTGAACGATTTTTTTATCCCATTGTTTCAATACAAAGAAAAGGTAAGGAAACCCTTTGGGTTCGCACTTATACTTGACATTTCCCAAAAATATTGTGAAAAAAGTATTAAGAAATTCGATGGAAATAGAATAGTTGAAAAAGAGAATAAATTATCTTTTTAAATGTGCCACTTGACCCTCATGCTATTCAGAATTTTTTAGTTTATGTGCTCCCCCCTTTATCTATCGAGCAATCAATTCTTTCATTTTCCCAAAAAATAAGGTGATAAAATTTAAAAAAAGGTTTTTCCATTGTTCTACGTCGAATCGTTCAAAAGTTAACAGGGGGAAAACTATAAAAGCCACATGTTTAAAATATGTTTCCACCGAACAATTTCTGATTTAAAGTTGAATTTTGAAATTTTATATTACAAAAAAAGTAAATAAACCCCGAGAGGGAAAATAATTATTACCTCTGTTGGGGGAGTTCGCCAGAATTTAAAAAGTATACCTTTTTTTTTTAAATGATACATAAACTGTATTTTTTTTGATATTACTATCATCAATCAATTCCATTAAAACGAATATCTTCTACGTATAAATTCATTCCACATCAACGTCCAATCTTGACGCTGCATACCCTTTTTCCCCTTATTCTGAATCAATTTGAAAACTATATCTAGTCTAGTTTCAGAATAATTTTTAACCTATTACTACCATTGTCCATATTTTAAGTGTCCGTGAACGTCATGGAAATTTATTTACACGAAACTTGTTTACGAACTTTGTTTAAACATTTCAAGAATGACTTTTCGATATATTAAGTAAAATAATTCTTTGGGAAAATTGGGCACGTTGTTGACCCATTTATCAACCATCATCCACCGAAAGTTTCTTATAAACCCTGATTGAATTAGACGCGAGTAACGGTGCGGCAACTGTTAATAAATAAAAACTGAAACCTGCCGCCAGTAGAACGGACTAAAGCAAAAGGGAAAAGCAACGTCAGTAATATTAATTAACAGCACGCTTTCAGCCAGCTTTTTGAGCTTTTACCGGCTTCTTCGTCCACGTCACCCCGGGAAAATGTTTATATAAAGAACGAGCGAATTTGGTCTTTCGAAGAGGGTATAGTGTACAGACGGCTTCTAGGTACTTAAAGAGGTTATATTTCAGGGGGAGGCTGCAATTTCGATAAAGATTTCGAAAATTTCATTAAGCGCAATAAGCTACCGATTGTCATTTATTTTGTACGCAAGTTGAAGTCTTGTCTGGGGGTTTAAATGTTACAGAATTGAGCAAAATGTCAAATAAACGAGGTAATTTTTCGTCGAAACAACCTTAGGGGGAATGATAATTTTTTTTTATTTCAACTACGCTGTGTTATATTGGGTTCCTTCAGGCATCACTGGGTGAATGTTTTTGAACGGAAATATTGGTAAATCCAGCCTTTACGCTTGGAAATGTTGATAATTCAAGATAAACCCCGTCGATGGGTTTTTCATTGCTGACGTGGGAATTGAAATCATGATTTTTTCTTCTATGCGACAATTCATCACCTGGGAATTCAAATAAATTTTTTTTTTATCTGATTCGGCCCATCTTCGAACTTTTCATTGAAATTTTTTTTTTATTCGGTTGAAAAATATGGCCTAGTTCTTCAAGGTCCAGTTAAAATAAAACTACATTCATAAAAAATTGTAATTAGATTTTCATTTAAATTTTAAATGTTATATTAACACATCTAATAATTTCAAATGGGATCAACCTTAAAAAAATCATAACTTGCTATCTTCCCCGGGAGCAGTAGAGAGTTGCCCAGAAATTTAAATTTTTTTTCTTCATCGTGCTTTTTTTGAGTTCTGATCTTTTTTTTTTGTTCACATTTAGAAAACATTTCCTTGAATTCAGTGCAATTGTTCATAGCCGATTGCATGATAGACCAACAATAGAGCAGAAAATGGCTGATTATGTGACGAAAATATCACCAGGAAACCGACTATACCAAATACGAAAGATGATCCGTAGTTTTTCATACCCTGTTATATTCCCCACCGCAACTATCATTGCTGAATTTGTTATAAATATTTAAAGAGAAAAAAAAAATTTTTTTAGTTTTTCGTTGTAAAATGAAAAAATGATGAAGCACCCCCGATGCCCCAATGAACGAATTAAAGAAAAAGCGCGAAAAAATTAGCTCTGGCACTTGGTCGGATTATTAATAAGGGAAAAAATTCATTTTTTTTTTTTAAAATTTATAACACCGCCATTTTCAAAATTGTAGCGCAGGATTTTGGGAACATTTTTTGGGTTTAATTTTATAAATCTTTTTGTAAAAAAACCTTTTAATTCGATTTTTCTATTCATTCCACTTCACATGGCACTTATTTCACTATATAAGGGGTTCCAATTTACGAGAAGGAAATTTTTTATTTAAAACCTATCGAGGGGGGGAGTTTTTCGGAGGTTTTTTTTTCACAGGTGCCGCCAGTTAAGTTTTTTTTTCCGGCGTACCTATAGGTGTTCAAGCCGATGTTTTTGGGTTTACGTTGTGCTCATTCAGCAGAGTTCTTGACCTTTGGCTGGTTGACTACTGTACTGATGAGGGCCAAGAAGCCTGAAACCGGTATGCGGATTGTTAGGTGAAACGATATAAATTGAACATAATCGAGCTTATCAGGAAGAAACATTTGCATCAAGTCCATTGATATTATATGGAAGTATGATGGATTTTCAGGTGAATATCATTCAACGTTCTGGTGGTATTTTCAGGAAAGTAGTTGTTTTTCACCTGAGATCTACTATTTTCTTGTTCAATTTTATATTGAATCCTTTATGAAGAAAACCGTTTAATTCGATTTTTCTATTCATTCCACTTCACATGGCACTTATCTTCACTATATGCTGAGACGGGTTGCCAATTCTACTGGAAGGAATCTTTATTTAGAAATCTATCGAGGTGGGAGATTTTCGAGTTTCTTTTTGTCACTAGGTACCGCCAGTTAAAGTTTATCTTTCCGGCGTACCTATAGGTGTTCAAGCTCGATGATGGTTTGTTTACGTTGGTCTCACTTCAGCCAGAGTTCTTTGGACCTTTGGCTGGTTGACTACTCCGTACTGATGAGGGTCAAGAAGCCTGAAACCGGTATGCGGATTGTTAGGTGAATACGACATAAATTGAACATAATCGAGCTTATCAGAAAGAAACATTTGCATTCAATGTCCATTGATATTATATGAAGTATGCATGGATTTTCAGGTGAATATTATCAACGTTCTGCTGGTATTTGTCAGGAAAGTAGTTGTTTTTCACCTGAGATCTACCATTTTCGGTTCAATTTATATTGAACTTTATGTGAAGAAAACCGTTCATTTCGATTTTTCTATTCATTCCACTCTTCACATGGCACTTATCTTTCACTATATGCTAGACGGGCTTGCCAATTCTACTGAGGAGGAATCTTTTATTTAGAAACCTATCGAGGTGGGAGATTTTCGGAGTGTTTCTTTTCTGTCACTAGGTACCGCCAGTTAAAGTTTATCTTTCCGGCGTACCTATAGGTGTTACAAGCTCGATGATGGTTTGTTTACGTTGTGTCTCACTTCAGCCAGAGTTCTTGACCTGGCTTTGACTACCTGCACTGATGAGGGCCAAGAAGCCTGAAACCGGTATGGATTGTTAGGTGAACACGACATAAATTCGAACATAATCGAGCTTATCAGAAAAAATTATTTGCATTCAATGTCCATTGATATTATATGGAAGTATGATGGATTTTCAGGTGAATATCATTCAACGTTCTGCGGTATTTGTCAGGAAAGTAGTTGTTTTTTCACCTGAGATCTACCATTTTCTGTCTAACTTTATATTGAATCCTTTATGTGAAGAAACCGTTTAATTCGATTTTTCTATACTAGTGATTGATATTTACTTCATGTGTAGGAAAGTCAGCGCTGTCGGATCATTAGTTTTGGCATAATTGAATTTTTTTTTTAATGCACTTCAATGGAGCAATTTGATGTGTCATAGGTGGTCTGATTTCAATTTCTAAAAATATTGCAAGTATAGTATTAGCATCAAAACACCTATTCCATTTTGCGTTAAATTGCTGTGAAATAGGTGGAAAATATTTGCAAATGTGATTGAAAAGAGCGAGTGCTTGAAAGTGGTTGAATAGTGGGTTGAGTGCAGCAGACGCGAGAAAGCGTATAATATAGTAATACAAGGATGCTGCGCGCAACTCATGGATCTGCTGCTCTACCCGCACTACTCATCCGCTTTCATGCGCTCGCCCGTTTTCGGTCAAGTTTGTGAGTATTGCTCACCTATTTCACAGCATTTCAACGCATAATGAGAATACATTTTGTAGTACTTGAACTTTACTTGCAATGTGTTTTGAAAAATTGAAATCGGACCACCATGACGAATCAAGCTTGCTCCACTGAAATGCATTGAAAAATTCAAATAACAATTATAGAAACTAATGATCCAACAGCATCTGCATTTTCTACATGTCAATCACACACCTGTGTGGTGTTATGAATTTTTCAAGAAACGCTGATTTTGCCGGTTTTTTCCATTACTCATGAAAGGATAGAGCCATGCTAGGGCTGATTGTTTTGATTTTACCTCTGTAATTTGTCCAATGAGAGATAGATATTGCTTCATTAGATTTCATGTTACAAGCGAAAAGCGAGTTTTTGCTTGCGAATGTTTAAAACAAATTAAGCAATGATAGTTGCGAGCAGAACATACATAACAGTCGGTTTCCCCGATATTACTTTTGTGACGACAAATTCTAATGATTGTCCTATAAGGAAACACCCTCTGACTTTCTGATTGCACTATCAGGGTGCCTGCTCAAAAACAAATGTAATTGGGGCCTTCAATTACTTTCGGTCCATTCTGCGGGTAGCCTATGCACCTGTTCTTATGTCTTAATCCAGAACTTGTAAAAACATCGCCATTAATACTATGGCCATCACACCTTGAGCAAATGTGACCATCTCTCTCAATTTACTTGAGAGATATCACACCAGCCACGAGACTAAATTTATGAGTCCATGTGGTTATTCTGAGGTTATGTTCAAGTTCAATTCATAAGCTTCAATTTTTTCAAAAAAGCAATGAACTCCTGAAGTAATTGTCACACTAGGCAAGAGAAAACGGGTGAATTTAACTTACCTATGGTATTTCATTTTAAAATGTATTTGGCGCAGGTTTCTTACGCATGACCTGGAAGCGAACTGATTGATTAGCAACACCGACCGAGCGAATGCTTGTAGAATTTTTTCTAGTTGGGCATTTCTCCCTTACGGTCATCTCCCCGACTCACTCTAATTTCGAACTGATGGTATTCTTGAGTTTCTGGGGACCATGATCGGCGTCGATATATCAACATTTTTTACATGTCTTAAAGTGGTGACGTCCCCAATAGGTAATATTTCTATAAAATC
Organism: Gonioctena quinquepunctata; assembly: GCA_018342105.1. Taxonomy (NCBI): domain Eukaryota; kingdom Metazoa; phylum Arthropoda; class Insecta; order Coleoptera; family Chrysomelidae; genus Gonioctena; species Gonioctena quinquepunctata. The sequence goes on from JAFIRS010001116.1 coordinate 9,500, forward strand.
TACCTAAAATAAATTGTTCAAGTGCGGGAATTTGTTTAAATCTCCGCCTTCATATTATGTTTGTCGTTCATCCAAAGAAAATCTCATCAAATTTATATGTTTTTCACCAGTGCTTTCATTTCTTGTGTGATATGCAGAGAATTTCAGCTGGTGGATCTTCGTCATTTGACAAAGGTAAGGAATACACAGTCACGTTTTAGTAGTCAAATCCACTTTCAGAGGCAATTCTCAACTATCCCCAATATACACAGGACACTAAAATATTTTATTAGAAACACCTAAGAGTGAAATAGGCAGCTTTTTGAACAACTTCATCATTATCAATCTAAAAATATAAAATGAACACTTCCATAGAACTTCACGAACCTAACTAATATGGTCTGAGAGTATAACGAAGCCCTTTCCATAATGAAGTGGGTCTTGAGATTCCCTGTGGACTGCTACAGACATTCATCGGTTCTCAACGTCCATGGAGAACCATCAGATGGCTGTAACCCGGGAAGAAGGGATTAGCAATTGAAATGTGTAAAATAGGTCTAATCTGTGAATCGAACATCCTCCTATCGATGTTAGGGACAGCGTCGCTTGGCAACCGCCCAAAGGCTACTTTACTTCCACCTCGCTCAAAAAACTGGAATAATAAATAAATCGAATAACTTTAAGAATTGAATCATCATGACATTCTCTGAGAAAGTGGAAAACACTGAATTTGAAATGCATCTTGTAAACGGTATTAATGCATAATTGAAGTGTTTATTTTGAAATTGGCGTTTTATTTACTATCAAATCAAATATCCGAAAGTTGAAATAACTTCTATCTGACAAAATAAAAAAATTTTTTGAGTTTGCTTTAAAATCACTCAATTCTGAATATTATTGAGCACAGATTGGGAAAATTCGTTGTAGGAACAATCAACAGAGTTGAGTAAATAATTTGAAATGTTAATATACAGGGTGTTATGTAATAGGTGTCCGATTTGAGAAGGAAAACATTCTCAATTTAATATTGAATAGAAAGATTATTCTGGGAATTGAAAAATACACGATAAAAAATGAAGTTATTTTTTTTTGAATGTCTAACAGAAAACAACTACTTTCCCGGCTTGAGCCACGCTCGACATTGAACTACATCTGATAGGTATTCTGAAAGGACCCTAACTCAAAAGAGAAAATCTGAAATTGAAAAACCTGTTTTTTATTGGTAGTTATTTGGTTTTCTATTCCAGTCCAATTGAGAATTCATAAGATGAATGAGTCAAAGAAGAATGTTTTCCCAAAAAAAATGTACTCACCAGAAATCATTTGTAAATTGACGCAAGAGCCATTGCATGCACTAGGTCTTCAATAAATTTTTTTTGAGAAAATCTATTTCCCTTAGATCATCGGAAGACCGGAAGAAATGGGAATCGCATTTTCTAGAAGCAATCTCACTGCAAAGATGGAGAAATTAGAAACAATTTTTTGAATGATGGAAGATAGTGACTAAAGTTTTTTTCAGTCGCAGATGATTCCACATCTGATTTCATGAACATCCTGTTATATTTTCAAACAAATCAAGGTGTCCGATATTTTACAGGACGATTCCTCAGTTATTTAAAGGTGAAGAATTATATAAGCATGGGTCCGCAAGGCCTCTATTTTTGATATACAGGGTGTTAAAATTATTTTTTTTTTAGTTTTCGTAAATAATTTTAAAAATAATTTTGACGAAATTTGATTTGGGGATTTTCAATATAAGAAATTCAAATTTGATCTCAGTTTGCCCCCTTTAATTGGGGGCCTACAGGTCTTTGTCCGTTTTAGGAGTCACAATATTGCTGCATGTATTATCACAGCCCCCAAAAAAATAATCGATTTTCTATCATTTTCACGAAAAGGTATGCTATTCAAAAGTCGCCACAAGCAGCCGTTTTAAGATATTTTGATTTAAAGAACAAGCACCAATATTCTTCTTGATTGCGAACCCTTTTGGGAAAAAAAGTATCTAGTAGGCTAGTAAGTTCATTCCAATATTTTTTTTGTGCTGTAATGTCAAAAAAATCTTGACGCATAGTTAAAAGTTTTATTTATTATTATTGGTGATTATTTGTTGAAAAAAAGGTGCTAAGGAAGTACATATGAGGCAGATTTAACAGGAGCGTTATCCGAACCGCATAACTCCTACTTCGATAACGTTTTCAAAAAAAATTTACGCTCGGTTAGGGGAAAAAGGAAGTTTTGGGAAAGCTAGTCATCGGTAGGGTACAGATCAGGTGAGAACCCCAGGAACCGAGGAAGCATTTTTCTATACACCTTATTACCTTGCATTTTTCCTAATATTTGCATTTCTTTATCATTCAGTTGTCAAAGCCAAACTTTTGAGGAAAAAAGTGTATATGTTGATGTAGAACGTAGAAAAAGGGTCGACTAAGGTTGTACTTGAGGAAGTGTTTATCTTTGGTAATTCCTGATGGAAACTCTGTACTTCCAAAAAATTAACCTTGTCAACACCTAATGTGAGAATTGATTTTAAATCATTTTTTGCTGTTTTTTTGTAGTTTTTCAATTTGAATTTATGCAAAATTCTTTGTCTTTCATGGAATCTGGTTACAGACTGCATCAATGTATTTCACTTGTCATTTCGTTTCATATCTTCCCGTGGCCTTATTAGAAAATCAGATCTTAAACTGGAAATGATGTATTTCATTTCCGTTTGGAGATAGTCTAATAATGTCTTATCGTATCGTTGCCCTATTAGACAATTGGATCTCTGACTGGAGATGATGTATCTATTCTCGTTGGAAATTGTCTAATAATATCGTATCGTATCGTTGCCCTATTAGAAGTTGGATCTTCGACTGGAGATGATGTATTTCATTTCGTCGAAGATTGTCTAATAATATCGGTTCGTATCTTACAGTATTAAACATTTGTATCTTTAACTGGAAGTGATGGATTTCACTTCGTTTGAGATTGTTTAATAATTTTCCAGTGAAACATCAAATTTCTTGATAATGCCTTCTTTCAGGTAATAAGTTTTGATGTTTCACAATTTTGGCAAACATATCGGTTACTGTAATATCGAGTTAGTGTTATTTCCATTCGTTGGTTGGGTTTGAATCTCTCATATGATCTTATCTTTATCTATCTTATCTTATTTATCTTATCTCACCTTGTTTATCTTATATTTTTATTATCTGTTTATCTTATTTCTTTATCTTATCTGTCTGTTTTCCCTTGGCTAATTTTATAGTTAAATTAGTGCAAATTCAAAATTTTAAAGAGACTCGCTTTGTTGGGTGCGTGCATAGTTCGGTCTGGCTGTTGAATTTTTTTGACAGGATCCTTCGAAGGGAAGGTATTGGGGGTTGTATTTGGTTAGGCGTGAGCCTACGGGTGATCATGACTTTTAGGGTCTTGGAAGGTGACGGTTGATGCAACTACTGCCGACCTCTTTAGTCTCGACTGGTTTGCTCAAGCTGAAGACTTGCTCGCAGAACATTCCTCGTCCCTTTTGGTATTTTTTGTATCGTGAACCATAAGTTCATTTTTTAGTTTGGTGACGCTGTAGTTACTTCAGTTGTAGGTGACAGCTGGTAAAACCAAAATTGGTTATATTTCGTATTGGTATTATTTTGTTTCACCAGGTTTGTGCTGAATGGGGCCTCCTCGTCCTGATTCGGTGGATCGGTGGTTGTTTCAAGTAATCTGGGGACGAGGGTTAAGAGTGTTCCTCAACGGCGCAGCACCTAATACCTTGCAGCGACGAGGACACTTTGGCTGGATTGTTTGGGAGGACCTGGTTACACAGTTTCTGGGCCGGGTGTTGTCATTCATCGCAATCATTTTTTTCTTCGTTCATTTAGTCTGTGGTGTAAACAGAGAATGAAGTTTCCAGCTTGGTAAATCACTATTTACTCATTTGAATTTTTCAAATGTATCTTTTCCTTCACTCATTTAGTTTGCCAGTAGTGCAAACGAGTAGAGCTTTAGCTTTGTAAATGCTATAATTTACAAATATTTTGTTTTATTTGAATACTTTTCAACCTTTCGCCTGTTAGTATGGGTGTGGAAGTTAGGTTGGGTTTTGAACTCCATTTGATAGCATGCCTATTTAATTTTTTTCTGTGCCTGGGAATTTATAGTGTTTCCGAATTTTTTTTTAGTACTTTCAGCATACTTTAAATATCTGGTCTCAGTTGCAAAAGGATAAAAATTTGTAAACTTCTAGGTTTTCAAATTTTTACACCGGGTTGTGGTGGTGTGTAACGAATTTTTAGCTACTACCTTATACATAACCAATTTCTCATAATGTTTCCGGTTATCCGGCACGGGTCAGTCAGTCACTGCTCAGATCTCAGGATCGATTTGACAGTGTCACCCGTGACATTTATTTTCGTGTCGATCGGATTTATCGAGCGCGTGGTTTTTCCAGGTGTTTTTAAATAGAGAAAAACCCGAGAATGTTTTTTTTTTAAAACAGAGAATTGGTGATTTGTTCGAACCGAAGGAATAATCGATCTCTTTCTTGATTGGAACGTCGAGCTAAGCAGGTGGACTGAGTGAATTGATTTTGGTTTGTACGATCTATAAGTTAAATAAGTTTCACTGTTGGAGTTTAGTTGAGTAATATTATTCTCTTTATCTTTCAATGAATGTTGTAGCTGATTAGCATTTCTTCTTTTCCTTATGCTGGTAATATTATAATTCTTGGATATACCGCATGGTAATTTTTGAAGGTTGAATATAGATATTTCGGCCATTTTGACAAATCATTCAAAGTACCTATATATTGTGCTAATGCAACATCTGTTACGAATATTGGGAACTGATTTTTTCATTGGAAATCAGTTCTACGCTTTGCATTTTTAGGTACCAGTTAATTGTAATTTCAAATGGATCTAGGAGCTTACTTACCCTACACGACCAGTGGATTGTTCCAAGGATTCCGATTGAAGTGGAGTATGTATTCGATTGTTCTGGGACAGTTTGGAGGACTAATAGGAGACCTCTGGTAAGAATTTTCTTTATTTCATAACTATATGTTTATGAGAGTAATTTTCTTTCTCTGAGAAAGAATTGCTTACAGAGAGAGTTGTACCTCTGGCCTAACGGTCTCAGAACACTCGATTCGATTCAATATATGCCTCAAGCGTAGAGTTGATTTCTGTTTAATAAATTTCTTATATCTATTACTCCATTCAATTCCCAGTGTAGCTTATTTGATTTTTGATCGTTGCAGAGTCAATTCACTTCAGTTACTACCTTGTCGCCAAGAGCAGAAAGATTCACAACAATTTTTGAGAATTACCTGTTTATCGATTTGAAAAGGGAATTGCCGCCCTATTTCAAAATTATCTTTATCTAAGAGAGTTGTGCCCACTGAAAGATGTGAGGTCTCCCTCTCCAGTTATCTTTAAAAATTCTTGAATTAAAAGGAATTGTTTCACTTTATCTTTATCTAAGAGAGTTGTGCCCAGTGAAAGACGTGTGTCTCTCTCTTCTTATCTTGGCTGAAGAGCATACTTTTACTCTGACTATTATCTTGGTTCAGAAACCCTTTATTTTTTGTAGCTTACTAGAGTATTTTGGTTATAACGCTATGTTTTCCTTTGGCACTTGCTTTAAAATAGTATATTTTTGCACTGGCAACATTTAAATATTTTGCTTTGAAATAGTAGATTTTTTCTCTGGCAATTTTATAGTATTTTGCTTCAAAATACTATATTTTTTCTCTGGTAAAATTTCAAGGAAATTTTTATATTTCTTTTGGAATACCTTTCCTCATTAAATTTTTTTGCCCTTCTGGTACATAGAATCACCTTATCAAAAACCTACTTGTTTCAAAGCTCAACTGAATTTGAACATAACGTTTTGGGTGAGGTTTGTTTTGTTTGGTTTTAAATTTTGTTCATTTTTAATATTTTTTTTAAGTTATTAAAATTAACTTGTAAATTTAACTCCAGAATAGCAGATTGGATTGCTATTTATTATCTTTGTTCTTTCACTGTAACTTTCCAGTCTTTTATATAGACTGAGATTTTTATTGTATGCTATCATTTGCATCTATCTTTTGACTCTCGATTAAAATTTGAAACATAAAACTTGAGGTTCAAAGGATATCCTTCGTTCTTCCCTTTTTGTACATATTTTGATTCCTATCATCTTCTTCGCATGATATATACCACGGAGGGAACCCATCTACGGAGACGGAAGGACTAGTAGCCTGGGAGGTCTTACAGCACATCAATATCAGCACTGGTCCGTGAAGAGCATCTAAATTCACGCCGATAAGGGGGTCTAAAACCAACTATAGAACCACCCACGACCATCTTCATCGTAACCGCTGAAACCAAGTTCCTCCTAGAACCGCTGAAACCAGGTTCCTCCTAGAACCGCTGAGACCAGCTCCAAGAAACTAGCCTTCATCTCTCTCACTCAAGAACTCCGAAGGTATATTCGTGGCACCAACAACTGGAGGAATCATAGTTGTAAATGTTCGAGTTTTGATCAGAGTCTAAAATACTGGTTTTTTTTTAATGTAATTTTTCAATTCTTTTTAAGAGAAGTTCAATACTCTTCTAATATTTGTTTCAATACTATTCTCGTATTTGTTAACATTTGTTCATATATCTTGTCTAATCATTTTAATTCCATCTGGAATAAATTTGTTAAGTTGATTTATTGCATATTTATTCGCCTTCCCATACAAGCTAGGTAACATTTATTTAATTTTATTTATCTTTGACTTTTGTCTTTAGCAAGTCTGGCGCCCAACTCTTGAACTAGTCAAGTTAATTAATGTATAATTATTTTAGTGGCCAAATTTGATTAACTAGGAAAAGTCATTAATTGAACCTTACTCACGGCCTAAGCGTATCCATCTGAGCAGCCTATCGGCAAAGTGATTTCACCGTCTTAAAGTTGAATCATATAATTTAAAATCTGGGGTTCAGAAGTAAGGGGTGTTGCACAATTGGCGCCCAACGTGGGGCTCGAAAAACTTGACTGTTCTTTTTCTCTTTTTCGTATCATGTCCTAGCTTGGTGGAAGACATAATAAATTTTTTTGTTGAGAGAACATTTACAAATCTGATCCAAAAGAACTTGGTATATATTTATTTATATTTATATATTATCTATCTTTGATATTTTGTGATTTTTACTGCCTATATCGTTATTGAGTTGCCTATATCTTATTGAATTGCCTATATCGTACCGTATTGCTTTTTATCGTATAGCCAAATTGCCTATATCTCTATTGTATTGCCTATATCTTACCGTATTATCTATATCATACCGCCAAATTGCCTATATCTCTATCGTATTGCCTATATATTGTACGTTATCTTTGCTATCGTATCGCCTACTATTTTTGAGTATTCCATAAGTACCAGCTTCATCTATTATCGTTGAATTTTAAATTGAGCAGATTTCCAAGTCCAACATGAATTCTAATCACTTGAAAACAATTGAATTGACTTATGAGCTAAAAATTCGTGGAGTAGAACCTACCGGTGATGTAGATGCTAAACGAAAAATTTTAAGAGGACTTTTAAGTCAGGAAAATGCAAATCGTAGTTTTCGTGCGGGTTTTACAAATCCATACAAACATGCACCGGCTGTTCTTGAATTGAGAGCTAGTATTGATGATTTGAAACAAGTTATATCTAGTTTTGGTGGATCTAAGGAAGATCCGACGTTTAACCGAATTTCAAGTCGATTAGCTCATTTGTCGAATCGTTTGTCCAGACTTTCTGTTGATGATCAAGATGAAGAAATTGCTAGAAAAGAAATTCAGTATCTGGTGTTGGAGTTGGAAGCTGATTTTGATTTGAAAGTTTATCCAAGTACTTCGACTCCTACTCAATCTTGCCCTTCTGTGGCTGCCAATGTTTTTTCGAATAATCGATCGGTTGCTCCATATAAATGGAATATCTCTTTCACGGGTTCAAATCAGAAAGAATCAGTTAATTCATTTTTGGAAAAAGTTGAATTATTGCGAGAAGCAAGAGGTGTTTCAAAAACCGAACTTTTTCATTCGGCTTGTGATTTGTTTAAAGGTTCTGCCTGGACATGGTTTGTCAATAATAAAAATAATTTCCATAATTGGGATGAGATTGTTATTGCACTAAAAAAAGATTTCCTTCCTTATTTTTATGAAGAAGACTTAGAACGTGAAATTAATTCAAGAACTCAAGGTTCTACTGAAAGAGTAGCTTCATTTATTTCTTCTATGGAAGGTCTTTTTAATCGTTTATCTAACAAACCAGATGAAGAGACTAGAGTTCGCAAAATTCGTAGAAATTTGTTACCTTTTTTCATTTCGTCCTTGGCTTCACAAGTTCCAAAAACTGTCACTGAACTTTCTGATTTGTGCAAAAGATTGGAAGGATCTCGTTTATGGGCTGATCGTTATAAAGCACCCCCTAGTCGTGGTACTGGTTTATTAGAACCTGATTTGAGTAGTCCCTATAGTGGAGCAGGTACTTCGTTTTCTTGCTCGTCCCCTCCCGTGAATTTTAGGAAGAATTTTCCTGGTTCAAATATCTCTGCCTTATCGAACACTCGATGTTGGAATTGTGACTTGGCTGGTCATACTTATCGTGAATGTAGAAAACCCAGTTCCATATTTTGTTATGGATGTGGTTTGAAAAATACCGTTAAATCAAATTGTCGTAACTGTTGTTCAAAAAACGGGAAACAAGGTGGCGAAAACCTGGACGTTGTCACCAGTCAGTTTACCGAAGGTCCAGAAAACCAACCAGCCAAATCCCAATCCAAAAAATATCGAAAAAAGCAAAGCAAACAGGAACATTAAAAACTTCTGCTTCGGAATGGCAAAATTGGTTATGTACCGTTAAAAATTTCTTATCTTCTGTAAATATAAATCCCATTTTCGTTAGAAAAATTAATGATAATCGTCCCTATCTTAATGTCGAATTTGTTGGTCAGAAAATTCTTGCCCTTGCTGACACTGGCAGTAATTCTTGTATTTTGGGTTCTGCAGGGTTTAGTCTACTGCAAAAATTTAATCTCCCTATTAAATATGAATCTATGGCCCATGTCACTACCGCTGATGGTAAGCCTCAGGAGTTTTTGGGTTATATTTTGGCTCCTATTTCTCTAAATGGTGTTACTAAGGATTTGAAAATTCTTATTGTTCCTTCCGTAACTCATAGTCTTATCTTGGGCATGGATTTTTTCCATCTCTTCCGTATTCAAGCCGACTTTAGTAATTTATCGTATTCTGTTGAATCCAATATCTGTACCGTTAACACCATCCTGCCATTTTCTGAACTTACGTGTCCACAGAAAACTGAACTTCAGGAGGTCACTGACCTTTTCAAATCTATAGCTCTTACTGATAAACTCAGTCTCACTCAATTGTTGACTCACCGTATTGATACTGGTGATGCCAAGCCCATTGTTCAAAGACAATATCCTTTCTCCCCTACCATGCAAGAGCATTTGAACAAGGAAATTGATGAGATGTTGAAGCTCAAGGTCATTCAACCTTCCCAATCTTCCTGGTGTAGCCCACTATGGTTGGTTCCGAAACGTTCTGGAGATTTCCGGGTTTATTTTGATGGTCGGAAGCTTAATGCAGTCACAGTCCATGATGCATATCCTATGCCTCTTATTGATAGTATCTTGAACAAATTACGGGATGCTAGGTATCTTACCTCCATTGATTTGACTAAGGCTTTCTTTCAAATTCCTTTAGAGGAGTCGTCTAGACCCAAGACCGCTTTTGCAGTGTATGGTAGAGGTCTCTTTGAGTTCACTGTCTCTCCCTTTGGTTTGAGCAATAGTCCGAAACTTATGGCACGTTTGATGGATATCGTTATTGGACCATCTTTGGCTCCATTTTGTTCCGTTTATCTTGATGACATCATCGTTGCCACTCCTAGTTTTGATCTTCATGTCAAAACCTTGAAGGAGGTGTTTCGCCGACTCAAACATGCTAACCTCACGGTTAATTTGGATAAGTGTGAATTTTGTAGACCCTCTCTTGTTTACCTAGGTTTTGTTGTAGAACAACAAGGCTTAAGGACAGATCCCGAGAAAGTTTCTGCTATCGTTAACTATCCCACTCCCAAAAATACCACTGAAATCAAAAGGTTGATAGGTCTCGTCAGTTGGTATAGTCGATTTATTAAAGATTTTTCTTCTATTTTTTCACCCATATCTGATCTTCTTCATGGTCGAAAGAAAGGTCAACCCATAACTTGGACTCCAGAAGCGGAGGAAGCATTTTCAGAAATTAAATCCCGTCTTACTTCAGCTCCTGTGTTAGCTAGTCCTGATTTCACAAAGCCTTTTGTGATTCAGTGCGATGCCTCAGATACGGGCGTAGGTGCTATTTTGTACCAAGAATGTGACGGTGTCGAACATCCTGTAGCTTATGCAAGTAAGACTCTTACTACTTGTCAGCGTAAATACACAGTTACTGAAAAGGAGCTGTTAGCTGTCATTTTTGGTATAGAAAAGTTCCGAAGCTATATCGAAGGAACCAAGTTCACGATTGAAACTGACCATGCCTCCCTTATCTATCTTCATAACTTATCTAACCCTTCTGGACGTTTGACTAGATGGGCGGTGAAACTTTCTCAGTTTGACTTTACTATTAAGCATCGGAAAGGTTCCTTAAATGTAGTGGCAGATGCCTTATCTCGTTCGGTTGCCGAAATTTCCGTTATCGATGTTTCTACTTTTCAGCCGGATGCATGGTATACTTCCATGATCCAGAGAATCCAAAAAAACCCAGAAGCTTATTCCTCATTCCGTGTCGAAAACGGTATTATCTACAAACATATCTTTTCTCACCACAATCTAGTTAGTAATCTAACTGATTGGAAAATAGTTGTACCTTCTGCCAATCGGCAAGAAATTTTTAAGTTTTATCATGATAACGAAACTGCTGCCCATTTAGGGATATCAAAAACCCTTTCTCGTATTTCAGAATTATATTACTGGCCAAAAATTCGGAAAGATGTCTATAGGTATGTTACGAAATGTCCTGTTTGTGCTGCTTGTTAAAGTTCGAATTTACCTCGAGCGGGTCATATGGGATCTTACAAAAATGTAAATTTTCCTTTCCAATGTGTTTCGGCAGATTTGTTAGGTCCTTATCCTAGGTCCAAAAATGGTAACCAATATGTTTTGGTTGTCGTAGACTGGTTTACCAAATATGTCTCAGTTCATTGTCCCTGTCATGCCTACGCAGACAAGTCTTTGCACCTTGACTGGTGAATTTCAGCGCTATTTATTGTGTATTTGGCCACTACACCAGAAAAGCATACGTTATGGCCGGCTATACCCCCATGTTATACAACCAGTGTACCATGTGTGGTTTTAGTTTCAATTTTTTGGCGTCTCACCACAATTAGTGTGCTCTCCGCTCTTCTGGTCACTTTTATCAGATGTTGGTTCCAGATCAGTTTCTAGTCCAGTATCACCCCGAAATATTTGACCTTCCTCATACTCTGTAGAGCTTCTCCTCGAAGTTTTATCGGCCCTAATCCTTCTAGTTTCCATCTTCGAGTGAATGTTACTATGATGGCTTTTTGAGGGTTGATGTTCAATCCCTCTAAGCCCGTCCATCTGCTTCCAAAGTTCCAAAGGCTCTCTCATACGATTTCTTCCCCTGTTCTAGGACGACTATGTCGTCGGCGTACCCAAGGGTTCTGTGACCTCCTTTCAAAGGCCACAGTAGGCCGTCCATGACAAGATTCTATTGGATTGGAGAAACAACTACCTCTGGCCACCCGGGCTACTACAGTCTCCTCCGTTGGGGTTGTGTGTACCATCCTATTTCTCAGAATTGAGTATATGCAAGCCATGCAAAGTTCTTAGATCCCACTCCGTCTAAGAAACCTGGTGATTGAGTCTATAATGGTATCATTAACAGCTCCTTCTATGTCTAGAAAAGCTGCCATTGGTACCTCTTTGTTTTCCAGTATGTTCTCCACTCTCTCTACCAGTCTGTGGAGTGTTGTGTCCATTGAGCAGCTGATCCTACATGCATATTGTTCTCTATTCATTGGTCTTTTTACCAATGCCCCAGCCCTTATATGACTAGGTATCAGCTTCTTTAGAATCCAAAGGACATGAAACTCATTGGCCTCCTCGCCATTTCCTGTCCAGTATTCCTGAATTTTGGTATGGAGATTACATTCCTCCATGAGTTTGGAATATGACAAAGAATTAGGCTGCCTCACAGAGCCTACTATGCAGTAGTTCCATTCCCTTCTGCAATAGTACTGGGTAATACCTGTCCGGTCCTAGTCCCATTCGAATGGTTCAAATGATCTTCACCTTTTTCGCTACTGTCCAACTTTCCCTGGAACCCGATTTTCAATAGGTGTCTGTACTATTTGAACCCCAGGGAAGTGAACCCTGAAGAGGAGTCCCTTTATTGTTTTTCCCCTGTAGTGTTGTAGTCTTTCTGTTCATTTTTGGAGAAGGGAATCGCTCGATGTTTGTCCTTAGAGAAGATTATTTTGAAGTTTGGCGCACTCTTAAGTACTTTCTATTTCCTTGCAGTACCTCATCCAAGACTATCTCTTGGCTTCGTTCAGTGCCTTTTCATAACTGGTCAAGGTGTTCTTGTAATCATCCCACCTTCCAGTTTTCTTGGTGCTGTTGATTTTTCCCTATAACATTTTTAATCTTGCAAATTCCTTGGAGCCAGTATAAGCTGAATCAACTTATTGGTGATTCTCCAAGGAATCCAACATGTGTGTGTTGTACACTCAGAAATATGCATTTGTTGAACGCCCCTGCAAAAACCATGTTCTCGTTATAATAAGGCTTCTGTAACGAAGTTTTTGATCATGAACATTGTTTATAAATAGTTTTGGGAACGCTTTGTAGTTTTGAATATCTGTTTCTCGAGTATTATGGAATATGTTACGCATAAAACTGTGTTTCCAATGAGTTGGGAATATTCATGAACTAAGTGAAGCTATGAAGTGTGAATAGGGAATATTTTCACTTGTTCAACAATATCGGAGCAATAGGGAAAGATACCATTTAGCTATTTCAGCAAAGTGAGATAGCTTCTACAAAATGTGTTTTCCAATTTTTCCGGTCTTCCTGATGATCGTGGAAACGTGAAATAGATTTTCGTCGACAAAAATGTATTGAAGACCTAGTTAATGCGATGCCTCTCTTGCGTCAATGTTACAAATGATTTCTTGTGAGTACTCTTTTTTGAAAAACATTCTTCTTTGCCTCATCCATCTATATGAGTTCCTAATTGAGGCTGGAATAGGAAATCAAATAACTATCTGAATAAAATTACAAATTTTCACTTTCCGATTTTTTCACTTTCCGTATTTTCTCAGTATCTATCAGATGTAGTTCAATGTCCAGCGTGGCTTCAGCCGGACAAGTAGTTGTTTTCGTTAGATATCAGAAATAATAACTTCATTACTGTCATGGATTTTTAAAATTTTCAGAAAAATCCTTCTATTCAAATTTTAATTGGGAATGTTTTTCTTTTTCGACATGAATACTCCCCGAGTGGTTATCTCGAACGATGGAAGATAGTGACTATAGTTTATTTTTCAGTCGCATATGATTCCACATCTGATTTGATGAACATCCTGTTCATAATTTCGAACAAATCAATCAGAGCAATATTATCAGGACCTTTATCAATATCCAATGAACTGAATGATGTTTTTATCTTATATAATAATAATAATGTGTCGTTATTCGTAAAAGTTTACAAACAATGTCGATAATTTAATTTGGGAGACGATGTTCAGCAAAACTGCTCTTCCACATAACCCCCCACTTACCTACAATTTAATTCACATATTCCTGTAATTTGATAGAAAAAGCCAGAGAAATAAAACAAAATACCAATAATAAGCAAGATGACAACCATTAGCATGATATAAAATACCATGAGGATATGACTAGATGATATCATGTGTTCATATTACTCTCTTTTAGATATAATATGGGTATTGACATGTTTTTTGAAAGAAGCTATGGAGGTGGCGGATTTGACATGACCGAGAATGGAATTATAAACTTTTACGGCGTTGTAAGTGAAAGAGTTTTCAAAAGTGGTGGTTTGGGTATATAGTATAAAATGCAGAGGTTCTTGTATTTCGTTCATGTGTGTCTGAGCCCTTTTCCAGTTTGGAGAATAAATAAATGGGGCATTTGTTTTTGTTAATATTGTAAGTCAAACACGCCATTTGATAAACGAATCTTTCTTATAAATTCAACCGCTTCTATGGTCATATTCACGTGAATTATAAACGAGCATTTTGGATTTTTTGCAGGCTATTTTTTTCTTTATTTGTTAGGGCAGGTCAAAAAATCATGTTGCAATACGAGATAAGAGTAAAGTGTCACAAAGATCTAACTTAGTTTGTGTTGATAGGATGGTTTTATGCATGTAGAGAGTTTTGTGTCGAATTTAAGGTCATTTTTGAAGTGAATACCTAAGTTTTTGCAAATTTTTCATACATTAAGGGAGACATTGATAATTAATATATGTAGTTCAGGGAAAGAAAAGATTTCATTACTTTTATTTCCAAACAAAAGGAGTTCAGTTTTGTCTCATGCAGGAGTAAGGATTTAGATATCCTTGATATGTAGAGCAAATCAGAGTTGATTTTTTGACAGGCAATATCTATTTCTGAGTGGTGGAAGGAAAGATATAGCTGGGTATCGTCAGCATATTGGTGCAATTCAATAAATTACAGCTGTTTTGAAAAGTCAGCAGTGTATAAAGAAAATAGTAATGGTCCTTATATGCTGCCTTGTGTAACACCTTGACAAATGGTTCTAGTGTCTGAAATAATTCGATTCAATACAGTTTCTTGGCACCGGTCAGAAAGGTAATCCTTAATTAATGACACTACAGACTCACCCAAACCAAGGGCAACTTGATACACAGCACCCCATGAATTATGGTATCAAAAGCTTTGCTAAAGTCGATTAGAACTAATATGGTAGTTAATTTTTGATCAGTTGCCCTCAAACTATCGTCACTTACGTGTGCAAGAGCAGTAGTGGTACTATGTCCAGCATGAAACCCAGATTGAATTGTCGGTAAAACATTATTATGCTCACAAAACAGTTTTAATTGATACGAGATTACTCTTTCCAGTATTTTAGAAATTGCGGAAAGAATTCTTGTAGGCATGAAGTTGGGTTGTTATTTTTAGGTTTGGGAATAACATATGATGTTTTCAATATAGAAGGGAAGATACTTGCCACTAGGCATCTATTCATTATGAAGGTGAGTATGGAGCTCACCTCGGGATGGATCAATGATAACATTTTTAAATAAATATCATCAGGGATTTCAGCATTCGACTTCATCGAACGAACTGAATTTTTCACATCTACAGAAGTTACAGAAGTGAAATTGAATCCATTTATCGCACGTGGTTCTAAATAATCTAGCAGTAGTTTATCACTCAAGTCCAGGGGAACATAGGGTACATTATCGATAAAAAAATCATTGAACCTATTTCATCGTGTCCAAGAAAGGAATCATTGTCGCTATGTTTTTTCTCTTATGTTCAGATATTCAGGTGCTCTTCAAAAGAGTTTTGAATCACTTTAAGATTTTTGTTCAATGTAATTCTTTATAGTATGTCCACGAATTGTCTGTTTTATGTTTTTTATATTTACTCAGGGCTTTGTCCCTCGACTTCATCATAATTTTGAGATTGTCAGTTAACCAAGGCCCTGGAGGTTTGGAGATCCTTGGCACTTCAATAAGCGCATGCTTTTCAAATACCCCCAAAATTGTACTTTTCAAGAATTTGATCACGTTGTTAATACTTTCAATGGGGAAAATGGGCTGCCAGTCGATCATATTGATATCTTTCATGAAGGATTCGTGTTCAAATTTTGAGTAATCGCGGTATACACGAAATATCTGAGGTGACGATTTTCAATGAACATTCCACTGAGCAGTGATTGGAAATTTCTTCCATTTTGACAAACATGTACTTTCCACTAAATCAATATCAGAACTTATTATTAGGTCAATTAGCGTGCTGGAAGTTTTGGAGATACGTATTGGGTTAGTTATCAATTGGTGCAAGTCATAATTATTCAGCAATTTTCGTTATTCCTTGTCTATATTGAAATGACCTTCGAATAGAGGTTGTTCGAGACAAGAGTTGTCAGGAGTAGGAACATCGATGATTTTATTCTTCACGCTATTTTTGATGTGAAAGGCTACTACCCCCGGCCGCCACGATCTTTCTCCTCTAATTATTTCTACAGTGCACTAAAAGGAAAGCTCAACAATACTTTCCACAATATATGATTTATGAATAGTTTTAAAGATGAGCAATCCTTCCTGGATCATTGCTATCATTATTATCATCAAGGTACATGTGCTGTAGATATATTAATGATCTTTACGTTTACTATTCATTAAATTCCAGAATGATTATATATTATTAGGCATATATACTCCTCCCTGTTTTTCAAGTCCACCTCAGATCATTTAGAACCAGAGCTGTGCCGAAGCACTGTGCTGAGTGCTCGTGAACGCACTTAAACACTTTTGTGCTCGTGAGCACTGTGCTCCCAAGCACTGTTTTGAACTAGTGCTTAGAGCATTTTACAACGGAAAGGCTTAGTGCTTAGTAACCCGAGAACTTTTCGGGATTACTAAGCACTGAGCCTTCTTTCACATACACCCCCATGAACTAATGATCGGGTCCGCATCCTTATATAATGCATCGAGAGAAAACTGAACTGAACATCATTCTGAAAAGTGCTCAGTACTCAGTGCTTAGAAAGCTCGAACATTTCATAAATATAAGTGCTTAGTGCTCGAGGCTCGGGAGCACTTCTCAAGAGTGCTTAGTGCTAGAAGCATTTTTCGTCAGATCTGTTAACGAGTCAATATTCTACATTCGGCTCTCAATATGGACAATTCCAAGTAGTTTGTGCAATAAATCCTGATATCGTTTATAGGCATTCTTCATTCCAAATATTATTTTATCAAGCTCATTCATGTATCATTTCAGAAACTACAATATTTTCAATCGTTTAAGAGGGTTATAGTTTATAGTTTTCGATGCCCGATTTCTACACTTTCACTCAAGATTCATTTAAATGAATCAGATGTTTACCCAAAAAAAGGTTTCTATCAAATAATATGAATCATTGCAGAAATACGACACATGCAATAAACTTTCATGTGCATAATTTATTTCCGACTCGTTCCTGAATAACATCGTCAACACGAATCAATGTCCTTTCATGGAACATTCATTGTGATGAACAGGACGCTCCGCTAGTTTCCCTCATTATCCGCTATTCACTAGGTATTATCACTGATATCACAGTTATTTGCTTTATAATGACTGATATATTTTTGTAATATGTTTATTAACTTTGAGTTGGATATGAGAGAAAGTGAATATCCTCCGTAATACTGTACTGACTTTTGCAAACTTTGATATTATGGGAAAGAAAAAAACAGATGATACCACAATGTTCATAATCACGAAACGTAATGAGAAATTTGTCAATTTGGAGGAAAAGATAATGACAAATTTCCAAAATAAGTAATATACATCAGCTAATTCTGTTGTATTGCGATATTTTACAAATTGTTTATGCCACAAAAATCGCGTGCGGTCGGGGGACCCCCATCAGGAACCCGCTTTTTCTTCAACTCCGAGTATAATTCGATATGGAAATTTATCATCGCGTAAGGAAAAACCGTTATGCTCCCACCATGCAACTTTCTCTCTCTCTGTCTCTCTGTAATCTACATATTTTTATTTTTTATTTTCTATCATTTTTTCAATGCAAATAATGTGAAGTGAGGAATCAAATCAAAAAGTTTCATTTAATATTTTGTTTTTTTTTAAATATAAAACAGTGAATTTCAAATTTCATCCAGGTAGCAGAATATGTTGCCATCAATCTCATGTATCCACCATTTTGTGTTTCTTTTTTCTTAATATTTTTCCCTTTGAAAGTTTACGTTTTTTATTCCATTACATTTAATTATCATTATACCATGCAATACCATACCTATATATCCTTTTTCCAAACTCCAACGCCACAGTAAAAGGCTTCTCTTGCTGGCATTGGAACGATATGGTGTGAGAGGAACAGCTTTGAGCTTGATGAAATCATACTCGTTGGGCAGGACCCAAAGAGTATTGATTCAGAACTCCAAAAGCCAACCTGCGACTATCGAACAGGGCGTCTCTCAAGGCTCTATACTCGGACCCTTACTTTTCCTTGTATACGCTAACGATCTGATGAATTACTTCAATAATCTTTCTGGAACTCATGTAATCGCTTACGCAGATGACACAAATTTTCTTGTCGAAGGGCAAAACGTGACAGCTCTCACAGAAATGACAAACCGTCTACGATCAAGTTATAAGATGGGCAAATAAAAATAGTTTGACTCTCAACATATCCAAAACAGCGTTGATGAAATTCACCCTGCACAATAACCCAGAAAATTTCAAAATCCATGAGAATGACGAGTTAGAGGTTGAATCATGCTCTACAACTGAAATGCTGGGTCTTACATTAGATCAATTAGAGATTCAATTATATAAGATAAATTGAAAGGCGCGGCCAGTCGGAAAGGTACATCCCAGTATTAATTCATTAATTGATTCAGAAATGCTATCAATGCAACTAACGAATCATGTGTCAGAAGAAATGGGACCTGATTTCTTTGGAAAACACAACCAGGACTCTTTTTTTTTATAAACCTTAAACTCTACAAACGAAAGTTGGAGTAGGATTAAAATTTTCCTAAACGCATCCTACAATTTTTATATTGATCAAATAAAAAAAAAGGAGTATAACCAAACTAGTTTGCTGTCGGTTCGATTTAAGTATAGAATTACATAAAAATATAAACAAACTAATATTCAGATTTCACACAATAAATATTAATTTTTTAAGCTTATTTTTTTATGGAAGAATACTCATTTCTCAAACGTTTTTGGGATAATAACATTTCACAATCTGAAATCACTGACAGTTTCATGAGAAATACCCTGCATTTTATTGAGAAACTAAAATTATTACAGAACCAAGATGGAGACGTTTTAGTAAGTTGCAATGTTGTAAGTAATTTTACAAATATTGATAAAACTTCAGAAATTGTAAAAACCAAGTTAGAAAATGACACACCATTGAAAGTTAGAATAATGATATATGTAAAACAACTCCTGAAATTATGTATAGAGAAAACCGATTTTCAATTAAAAAATGAATACTTTCAACAGGAGTTCGGTATGGTTTTGGGATCTCCATTATCTCCCATTTTGAGTAATATTTTCATGGAACTGCGAGGAATCTTACATTGAAACCTATAAAAATGGTTCAAAAGTATGGTGGAGATATATTCATGATGTTTTCGCGGTCTGGACCAGAACAGAGATGGATTAGATTCATTTTCAACCGACGAAAAAAAAGAGGAGGTTCTCTAGTCGACGCGTATATTTTTTTTATGTATGACCACGCATAGTCTGATTCTGAAGATTATTTCTTCAATGGGTAGGGTATACCTCAAAGTTGGTCCCAGTTGGATTTGAAAAAATAAATCCACTCCTAAGGGTAGGAAAATGGGGGACGATTGTTTACCCACTGCATTTTCACTTCTTAAACAATTCTACCACGCATAACTTTGTACGGAGTTATCCGATTGGGATGATTCTTTTTTATTGAATGGGGTTTAATTAAAGTTGGTTCCGTTTGAATTTGAAAAAAAAATTACCCCTGAGGGTGGAAAAAAAAGGGATGATTCATTGATTTTACACCTGTAGTTCTGTAGTTCTGATGACACTACAACATAATGGAGGTCCGGAGTTAATTTGATGATGGAGACGGAAAACAGTCGAGGGATCTCCTCAACGATTCACAGCAACTCCCTCGTGTTTGGGGTAATATGTGATATGTACATATATAATTATAGTCCATCCAATATCAATGGCAGAAGCTGTTTCTATAGGGAGCAAATGAAAACTCACTTCGCTAACACGAGCGTATATGCGAGGAAACAGAACGAAAAATAATCTGTACTACTCGTAAACAATTCCCGTTGGCAAACGGTAGATCAAAAGAGCCGATAGCCAACGTGGACTCGAGTGGCGGCTGTCTATTGTACACCCGATTCGTCTGGGCCAATCGAGTCGGACATTGAAGCTGGCAGGTGTGTCTACGATGGGAGGTCATAAATCACGCGTTATATTTGTGTTTTAATAGCTCTGAAAGATTACAAACCAGTAGCGTCTATGGTCTTGGTGTGTGCCGATCGAAATACGTTTTAGGATATAATAATAACCTACATCAAACAATAAGAGAAATTATTTTTCTTTCTTAATGTATTTGTATAAATAAAAGCTTGTCTTTAATTTTTTCTCATTTTTCATTATTTATGAAGTATTTTAAAAAATCTTAAAATTTCTAAATAAAATTAGCCAATGCTGCTCACACGATTTCGCCGCAAGACTTTTTTATGCTTCTGCAATTGATATTGGGAAAACTATACATGTCCAAACTGACTCACTGACAGGGCCGGATTAAAAGGTGTGGAGGCCCTGGGGCAACAAAGGATTGGAGGCCCCTAATTATTTTTCAAACAATTTTTTATTTTTTTATTCGTTGCGGAACAAATCAAATTATTTCGACACGAGCATATGTAGGTATAATAAAATACAAGAAATAAATTAAATTACAGCGTAAACGAATTGATTCTCGCGAGCTTTTTTCGACGAAAAATCATTGATGATTTCGGTCAAATCCAGCATCCGGAGAAAATCATTCTCAATGCTAAGAAGCGATAACTTCGATAGGCGGCTTTGTCTCATCGTTATTCGCCTATTTTTTTCATTTTGGAAAATGAGCGCTTTCCAGTGCAATTTGACATCATCACATTCTCAGTTGTAATATCACAAGAGACTGAAAATAATTCGACAGATTTTCGAAAACTTGTTGCCAGGCAATAGACAAGAGAGACCAACTGGCTCGAGTGGCTATTGCCAACAAGTTTGAGAAAGAAATCTAGATAATTATTTTCTACTATATCGACCTCTCGTGTGGTATTCTTTAGATTATTTTTGATGTTACGATCATAAACACATTTCCTTGCAAAATTATATAATGTACTAAACCGGTTTTGATTCATTTAACACTTTTCATGCGAATTGATGACAGACGTCAAATTAAAAATATAGGTTGTCAGACAATAAAAACAAAATACCTCAAATTATTCCCGCGACAATTTTCTAGGTAGAATATTCCCACTATTGATTGGCCAAAACGTATATGAATTATTTGAATTGAACGTTTCCATTGGTTTCTAGCAATGTCAAAAAATAATCACTGTAATTTCAATGTTTGAGAATGTAGCTCTGAAATTTTGGTTTTCAAGAATTTGATAGTAGAACATCTTAGATTGGTCTTTTTGATAGTCCTTTTTCAGAAGGATTTACATTTGTTGCGGAATGTCATCCTTCTCTTAGACTCACACTTTCAGATTTCGGGGATTTCTGTGTTACAAGCGCGCCACTCTTGCGGACACTTGTCAACGCCAATAAATAGGAAAAACAGGTATAGACGGGCAAAGTCTTTGTAGAATCGGCAGAAAAATAGTCAACAGAATTTGAACTTTTGTTCTATTATGGAATGCGCAATCATATTCATAAATGCAATCATATTCATAAATTGAAATATTTTTTTTTTTTGCTTATGATTATTGAATTCCAATGTGTATCTAGATCGCTTGTGTCATCCGAAGAATACATCGACAGCAAAATCCTTCATTTAATAAAAAAAAATGTATATTTTTTTAATTCAATTGTTCTTGTTTTTACCGCTAATTTCGATACGATATAATATTTTGTATAATAGTATGATGTTTTACTTGGTGATTGTTTCTCGCATATACACATGATTCATCAGATCGAAGATTAATAACCATGGATTTTGACAAGAATACGAAACATGTTTTTTAATGTTTAAAACGAAAAATGAGAGGAAAAAGTGGGAGAACTGCTCTTTCGTTGTCAGCTTTTTTATATATAATTTTGCATATCCTTCGGTATTTGTTAGGAAATTTCACCTAAAAATTTATATTGTGGAGGCCTCTCTCTTGTGGGGGCCCCGGGGCTGCAGCCCCGTTTGCCCCCCTCTTAATCCGGCTCTGCTCACTGATTGACTGATATACGATCAACCGCCCAGACCAAAGAGCTAAACTTTTTACAGCATATTCTTTTGATATTCTATCCCTAAAGTGGTAAAAAGGTGGCTGAGAAGGGGAATTAAAGTGACAGTAGAATTGGTTTCGGAATTAGAGTCATGGAAATTAGTATTTGGGTTCTTCTTCACAAATGAAGATAGAAGTATTTCAGGGTTTTCGAAAATTCAACCCTTAAGAGTTAGAATGGGGACTGAAAGTCTGTATAGTAAGTTTTCAAGTTGGGGTCATAGAAATTGTTACGAGTAGAAGAAATATGTATTTCAGTGTTTCTAGAAATTCAACCCCCAAGGGGGTGAAAGTTTGTAATAGGGGTTCCGTTTGTTCTCAAATCGGGGTCATGAAAATGAGTATTTGAGGTCTTTGTGAGGGGTAAAGAAATACAGGGTTCAGTGTTATGAATGTAACATCTAGGGGGGCGAAAGGGGAATCAAAGTTTCTGAACGGGTTCCGTTATTTTTGAAGTTAGGGTCATAAAAATTGTTATTTGAGGTCTTTGTTACAAATAAAAAATGCGCTTTACAGAATTTTCAGAAATCCCGTCCCTAAAGGGGCGAGTGAATTTGTAATAGTCGTCACAAAAAAAAAAGTTTAACGCCAGCAAAGTCGCCATATGTAGTACACAACAGTTAATACTTGAAGTGGGGTGGGTAAGTATTTTAAAATTATTCCAAATAAAGTCGGTAGTAATTAATCGATTTTAGCCACAGGAAATAAAAAAAAAAATTTTTAGAAGAAATGAAATCGACGAAAAAATAAACGGAAAATCAAAAAACAAAATGAACCTTTTTAGTTTCAAATCTGAGCTCCTAAACTGATGTAAGTAACTAATTTCGAGTCGGCGCCAAACAAACAATCAATAAATATCATCGAATTACTCAAAAAAATAAAAACAAAATAACATAAAAATGCACTTGATTTATCCAGCGATAAACAATAACATTCCAAAAATGCGCTCTCCGCACGACCACTCGCAACGTCATGTGCCTTCACGTGTGTGCCGATTAGGGCAGCTGTCTCGCTGATATTGACGGCAATTTCCGGCGGAGGGACGCACCGCCGCCGCGCACCCCTCTGCAATCATTTTACGTTTAACGTTATTATAGTTTAATCATTTTCAATTGCAGAAGCTGTTTCCATAAGGAGCATATCAAAAACTCACTTCGCTTACACGAGCGTATATACGAAGTAACGGAACGAGAAATAATGTGTACCACTCGTAAACATACTTCGTCGCCAAACGGATGATCAAAGAGATCACAAGAGCCGATAGTCAACGTGGGTTTGAGTGACAGCAGTTTAGCTATACAGCAGATTTGCCTGAGCCAATCGAAACGGACCGCAAGCCAATGATAATGCTTGTAGGTGTGTGCCAAGAAAACTGATAAATCACGAGTAATATTTGTGTTCCAAAAGGTCTGATTAAATGAAAGCCAGTATCGTATCTGGTCTGGGATCGAAATAGGTTTTAAAATATTCTATAGTTCTCTTGGGTTTTGTTGGAAAATATTTTTTTTTTTTCGACCATAGGAAAATGAAATTATGATGACCCGATTGCCTATTGATACATACTTCCTCGCTTATGGTTTTATTTTAACGTATTCTTAAAATATTTAAATATTTAACTTTTTACTGAGACGTCTGATTCCGATATTTTTTTTTTCAGTGGATAGGGTGTACTTCGAATTTGGTCCCATTCGGATTCTAAAGATGAAATCCACCCCTAATGGTAGCAAAATGAAGGACCTTGATCACTCACCCTCTGAATTCTGGTCAGTTAACCGATTCTATCAGGCATAACTTTGTACTGGGTTCTTCGATTTGAATGATTCTTTCTTTAATAGATGGGTTTCACCTCATATTTGGATTTCGAATGAAATTATCCACCCTTACGGGTAGAAACTTGTGAACATTGGCACACACATATGTAGTTGACAATGACAGATCGCTACTGTCATTATTTTTGTTCCACATCCGTTACAATAATTATATTCTATGAGAGGATGGGATGATATACAAAGTAATGAAATGAACTAACCAGAACAACAAAAATAATTTATATTACAACAAATAGTAAAAGTAGATGATCATATTATTTAACGGTAATAGTTGAAGTGAGGTGGGTAAGTAAGTATTTCAGCCACAAAAAATTGAAAAAAAAAATTAAACCCATGAAATACGGAGCTGAAAAGTAAAAAATAAAATAAATCTTCTTAGTCTCAATAACTAAGCTCCTAAACTCCATTCAGAATTAAGAAGTACAAAAGCAAAGTTTTAAATATAAAATAATATCAAGATGAAAATCTTGATTGAAGCCCGGGACTCGAAGTGATGGTGCATTTGCTGTTTCAGGTGGAGAAAAACCCGGAAAAACCCACAACACCATCAGAAATCAGATCATCAACTTTCTCATAGAAAAGGACACATGCTCCCTTGGAGCTGAGAGAATCAATCTTGGAAAATACACGGCAGTCATCGAAGAGGTGCCAACAATTAGAATAAGGGTGTTTGCAATATGCAGTATAGTGTCCATTGGAAATGCTGCCGCTATGATTAGATATGGCGTAGATATTATAAAGAGTATTAATTCCATCCTGAGCAGAATATTGGTCCAAATTCAAATTTTGTATGGGAAAATTATTCACATTGTTCAATTTACTGCCACTAGTCGAAGAAACACGTTTAAAGTGTATAACAAAAATTTTTGGAAATGTTTGTATACGAATCATCTTTTTGAATTTCCTTTTCATTCCACAAGTTGAACAGTATGGGCTCGCATCGTTAGTCAAAGTCTCCTCTTCTGTCAACAGTTCAATACATTGTGTTAAATTCACGACTAATGTAAGTAACTACTTTTGAGTCGGCGCCAAACGAGCAATCAACGAAGATCATTAAATTACTTCAAAAAAATTATCAGAATGTCACCGCGCAACTCGATGCCATCATTTCACGCCTTACCTCATTCATTTGCTTGTTTGTTTGGCGCCGACTCAAAATTAGTTACTTACATTAGTTTAGGAGCTTAGTTATTGAGACTAAGAAAATTTATTTTATTTTTCACTTTTCATTTCCGTATTTCGTCGGTTTAATTTTTTGTTAAAAAGTTTTTATTCATACTTCTGCAATTGAAAATGGTTAAACTTGCTCATTTGTTTGTTCGTTTGGCGCCGACTCAAAATTAGTTACTTACATGAGTTTAGGAGCTTGGTTATAAGACTAAAAAGGTTTTTGTTTTTCAATTTATATTTTCGTTGGTTTTGTTTTATATAAACAAACAGTATCCACGATTGAATTCACACTGGAATAATTTTATCTGATGACCAAAAAATTTCAATAATCAAAGAATTATAAAGAAATGTTTAGCATAAGTTGGAATGAAGATTGTAATATTTTTCATTTCCAGGGGATATAAAACCCATAATATGGAAAAAAAATGCTGTAGTGTCAGATCCTGATTTCTCTGCTTACGTTTCAAAAACGGAGTGACATAGAGCTTCCGAAAAGTGAGCGATCAGAGAAGTATAAGTTGTTCATTCCTCAAATATTTGTTAATCGAACAAATTGAGAAATTACTGACCAATGGAATAAATGAAAAATTATTTGATGAACGCCGTTACTGATCGGCGTAAGCTACTTGAATTGATTTTCTTGAATTATTTTATTCTCCTTACTGCAGTTTTTTGTGACTTTTCTGATCGCCAACAAGCAGTTAAGACAAACAGTATTGCGAAGACCACTCACATAGAAGAACATGGAGAGCCACTAGGATCCGTCCTTGGCCCTCTTATATTCCTAAAGATATGGCTAGTTTAGCCATCAGAGGTAAAATTATGTTATTTGCTGATGACACCACTATTCTTCGGCTAGAAAGGGATGAAACGATATCACACTCTATCATAATGCAGGATATAGAAGTCCTTAGAAATTGGTGTGAATCTAACCTACTCCTATAACCTTTAATATGAAAAAAACTAATACCCTGTCCTTAGATATGGCTAGTTCAGCCATCAGAGGTGAAATTATGTTATTTGCTGATGACACCACTATTCTTCGACTAGAAAGGGATGAAACGATATCACACTCTATCATAATGCAGGATATAGAAGTCCTTAGAAATTGGTGTGAATCTAACCTACTCCTATAACCTTTAATATGAAAAAAAACTAATACCCTGTCCTTCCGCTGCAATATCCCAAACCTAGACATCGGCAACGAGGAAATAGAAAGCAAACTATCAACTAGAATTCTGGGATTATTTATCGATACTGAATTACATATTTTCGAATATATGACCGCTCTGTGTAAAAAACTAGCTTGTGGGTGCATTGCGATCAGAACCACAGAACTGAGGGTTGCATCAGCCAGAATAGCTCATTTCACTCTACTGGATTTCCACTCATGATATGGAATAGCTTCCTGGGGGGCTTGCAGCAACCAAGTATTCCAGAGGGGATTTGTTTTACGAGCCTTAAGATATATGTATGAAGCAAATTCCAGAACCTCCTGTAGAGGTTTATTCATAAAAAGTAGAATATTAACAGTACATTGTATATACATTTCAGAAACAACTTCTCTGGTTCATAAAAACAAAAGTGTACTCCAGCTATAACACATGACAGAGTGGCCTGATCAAACTGATAATTCCCCGTACCACTATGATTGAGAACTCAATTATTTACAGCGGAATGAAAATATATAATCATTTACCAAGTGTCATGAAAAATATCTCATGTGCTCAAAAGTTCCGAACTAGGGTGAAAGCAATACTTATCCCAAATCCTTTTTATAACCTGGACGAATACTTTGCACACGAGTTCTGAAAAAAATCAACTTTTATTTATAATTTTTTATCAGCTTAGTAAGATTTCAAATTCTGTAAGTGTTTTGAACATTGTATGTAACAACTACCTTTGCTTTCTCATCCATTGTATGTATTCGTATGTTTTCATGAGTTTATATGTTTCAACTGTATAATATAATAATAATAATTTCCTTTATCAACCAGCAAGAAAATAAACAAGCAATATCAATATGCATACGTATAAGTAAAGTACATTGGTTGAATGGCGCTTAGTCAGCTAAAAACTGTTCTACCCTAAGTACCAGATTGGAAAAAAAAGGAATTTTTAAGAAAAAAATCAAAGAGAATAAAAAGGAAACGAAGTGTTGGTTACAATTTTTAATACGACAATTGGTCGAAATGATCACTATACCAATAATAACTACGCACCAGAGGTCTATCAGCTCATGGTCGTGCACATTGCTCTTTGGACATATTGTCGAAGATTGTTTTTCTGTAGCTGTTAATGGGTTTATGTTTTAAATCAGATCATTGTAAGCAGTCTCGATGAAATATGAAAAAGATCGTTCAAATAGTGCAGTTTCATGTTTAGGAACAGATATCATGTTTTTGCGTCTCACATTAATATTATATACATCCTCCCTGAACTTGATTTTCCTATGCAGATATGGAGGATTTTTCTTTGTAATAATATTATGGAATAGGATGAGGGCTTGTAATTTTCTCCGGTTATTCATATTCAACCACTTGATGCTTTCTAATTTATGACTGGCTAGCTGATACCCCCGACTTCGTCTGCGTGGAATTTATATTTTTTGTTATGTTTCACTTTGTCTCCTTCTATCTAGCTTATGCCTGTGGCTTTGGCAGCTTCGCTCTATCCTGTTTCCCGTTATCTCAATCCTCGTTATCCACCTCACCCATCATCCTGTTTCCCGTCATTCCGTTTCCCGTTATCCTGTTATCCCGTTTTCCGTTATCCCGTTTTCCGTTATCCTGTTATTCCATTATCCCATAATCCCATTATCCCGTTTCCCGTTATCGCGTTATCCCGTTTCCCGTTGACCCATTATCGCGGTATTCTGTTATCCCCCTATCCCGTTTTTGCTTTTCGCGTTATCCCATTAGCCCCTTATCCTGTATGTATTTCATCCCGCTATGATGACGGGAATAGAGTATGTGACAATAAAACTCGGTTTGTCATCGTCGCCAGAATAGCTCGCAGAGATGGTAGATTTTTTCATACTCACTTGACACTTATCGTCATATTTTGGACAACTCACACAATATCTTTATAAATTGTAGCCTATGTGTTATTCTGATGTATAAGCTATATTATTGTAAAAATCCACCCAGTAGTTTTTACGTGAAAGAGTAACAAACATACTTACATACTTTCGCGTCTATAATATTAGGAGGATTCTGTCGTACTTACGAATTCCATAGATATGCCGGAGACAAGAATTTTGTAGTCTCTGTAATCTTCATGAATCACGCTTCAATAGAAATGGACCATACACATAATCACAATGGTTAGTTTGTGAGAGAACGAGAGCTTCACATAAAGTCTCTTTGGTGGCATTTGATAGCAGGTGTCTACTAGAAAACAACTTTAGATTTCCATACCCTTTCTTCAGCACAGAAGAATCGTGATCGGAAAATTAGAGTTGCCTGGGTTCTTTTTTTTCTCAACTGAGGGAAGTAAATAATTGTCTATTGTAATAGATATATCATTGTGATCAACATTGTCGAATAGAATTGGGGAAGATTTAGTGGGATTCAAAATAAGATCATGTTTTTTGATAGGTTTATCAGGTTATCCGAATCATCATTGATCCTCTCTTTTGCTAGTAGTATTGCACTCTTTGGGAAAAATTATAGAGCCGTGTGTCATCCGCATACATGTGGATTTTGCAAAACTTCACACCTGAAGGAAGGTAACTGGTGTGTACACAAAACAGTAACGGTCCTTAAATGGACCTCTTTTTATAAATCAAGATTTTGACAAGCTAGGTACTCGAAAACATTGAAGTGTAAAATTGAGTACAATATGTCATAGTTAATTGTGTCAAATGCTTTGCTGTAATCTAACAGTATCAAAGCACCTGCATTCTTGTTATCAAGCTCCTTCAATATATCGTCGGTAACATTGAGAAGAGCAGTACCGCAGCTAAAACCAGCCCTGAACCCAGATTGTTGTTCTGGTAGAATGTCGTAAGTTTTCAGATGAAATCTAAGCTGTGTGTCGATAATGCGCTCCACAACTTTGGACAGTATCGGTAGAATGGTAATAGGATAGAGATATGTAACGTTATTGGAACAGTTGAATTTAGGAATTGGAATGACACACCTTTTTTTACAAACATCTGGAAGTACCGATATGTGTAACATACGGCAAAATATATGCACAACATAATCTAATCTAATAAGAATAATATCAATCCCATCTCACCTTTGGCTTTTGTTTTGATGTTCAAAATTATTTGAGTAATTTTTTCCTCAGTGCAAGGATAAATTTAGACAGATCTGGAAACTCTGTTTTTGCGTTATTATTTCAATAGGTGATCATATCCTCGGATGCACTTTTTGCCTGCCAAGTGGTTTTCAAGAAATATTCATTTATTTCATCGGATGTGCTTTCGAATTCCGACAATGTATCAACATTGAAGTTGTAGACGTCTCAGTAGCGCCCATTTCTGCCTATCATTTTTGGCATTTCTGAATTGATATTGAACATAAGCTTTGTTTTCTGCCCTTATGGCATTTGAGGTGATATTTCTCAAAGTTTTATGATAGTTCCAGTGACCCAATTTCTTTGTCGATTTGAATTTGATTAGAGCCCTCTCCCTCAGAGAAATCATGAGTTTAATATCATATCTGATCCAGAAACATGGAGGTTTCCTGAAAATTGTATTTTTGTATGGTGTATGTTTATCAAAGGTTGACAGCAAAAAATTGTTCAAAGTGTAAACTTTATCATTAAAATCAGTAGCAGTCGCAATACTCTGCCAATTGAGTTTTTGTTATCAAATTGAGAGAAGTCTCTGTAGGTTTTTTGTTGGGCAGCTACTGGGGCTTTCCCTATGTTTGAAGTTGATTCAATCATACAGTGATCGGACATATCCGGGGCGTCAGCAACCACCTTGGTTCTATCTATTCATATCTTTGTATATGTTTTTATGTGTTTATATGTTTTTCCAAATTATATTTAGTATCATGCTTTGTTAACAAGTGTATATTTACTAATGGAAATAAAGCATATTTTGAATTTAATTCTCAAATCATTGAAGAGATTCTCCAATAAAAAATTAATCACCCATACCCATACGAGCCATTTCTCGATCTACAACCCCAATCAGTTCACTTCCATGGAACAATTGTTTTAATGAATACGACACTCTGTTTTCTACTCAGTTCCCTCATTCATTCTGGATTAACGTTGATATCGCGGCTGCTTGTGTTCATATCTGGGTCTGAGGTGGGCCAGAAAGGTCGGCACGGCGGCGGTGTCATGATCCTAGGAGGCGATGGCGGTGGATCTTCTGAAGGAGTGGGGACGCCTTAACGCCGCAGTGTCGACACCAGCTGGCTGAGCCGAGCGACAGATGTTGCCCCGAGCACCGCCGCTAGATGCTTCTGCACCGGAGAAATTGTTATACGGGTGGAAGGAAAGTGTGCTTGAAAATGACAGTATGTACTGAAGAAACACATGATGGCAGTTTGTCACATATGCGAATGTTTTTTATGGCGGTTTTTATTTTCATCGTATTATAATGTCATTGCGTAAATAGTATGGACCACGATAAATCATAAGAATCGCAATATCAAATACTCAAGATGCTACACAACGAATCATAAAGCTTCCACTCGTAATGTACACGAAAACTATACAAAAATTACGATGAGTTGTATTTTTCCCGAAAATGAGTACAATTTCTATTTCTCTCTGCAAAGTCAACATTTTCATTATACTGCTTGATAACAATTACTATTTTTTTATTGGTGCCCCTTTTTACCCATTTAAAGCACGCCTCAGCGTGTTTAAATCGAACTTTAAAAAACGCGCGTTTTTTAAAGGTAACCATGACAACATCAACAAATCGAGAAACGTGAAGTCTAAATGACAAATTTTTTATTATTTATCTGACAGGAGTACCTTGTAACGTCAAATAAAATATTACTCACAATTCGTACATTTATATGTGCTCCTCCATCCATTTGAAGAACTTTTCATATTCTTTTTTATATATATCACTGGATTTTCGCGGTATTAACCGCGATTCTGCCTCACTATTCAAAAAATCGATATTAGAATAATTCATTTTTGAGCTCTGGTGACAACAAATATTGATCTTTGGTAACAAATTGCAAATGAATGTTTTTCTCATTTCCATGACAACGAAAGGTATACTGATGTCACATCACGAATTCAACCTTCTTGCATTATTAGTTCTTATTTCTATTTTTTGTAGTAATAATACCAGTATATATGATTTCAAAGTGCACCAATAAAAAAAAATAACGTAAAGTATTCGTGGATAACTGGTCTTAAAAACACTTGCTCTATTTCGAGCACTCCGGCTGCGCCGTCGTGCTCGAAAAATCGCGCGTGTTTTAAAGCCCTTTCTATCCACTTATACTTTAATATACTATTTCATAATTTTATAGAAACTGTCAAATACTTTGTTACTTCCATTTCCATGACAATCAATTCTATCATTTCTATAGTAAACTTTTCATTTTCATTTTTGAGAATAATTCCGGGAATAATTTGAAATGAATTAGTAAGAATTTGATTTGAGTTATGGTACTTAACTGAAATGCTCTTTTGAATATGATGAAAACTAATAAAGCGAACAAGTCGGGTAGCACGTGATCAACTATTGTATCCATTTCGCCTACAGAAGGTGATTGCCCTAGATGCTGGTGATTATGGCCCTTGTAGATTTTTTTGTGAATGGTTTTTGAGGATGTATGAAGGAGCAAACGACTGTGCTAGATATGTTCTATTCACGGATGGGGCATGTTTCACGAGAGATGGATATTTCAATAGTAGGAACAGCCATTTATGGGATGAACAAAATCCGCATGGAATGTTTCGAAAAGGCTACCAACAAAAGTTTTCAGTGAATATTTGCGTAGGAATGATCGAAAATAGTTTCGTTGGACCATATCTTTTTTCTCCTCGTTTGAATGGGCAGAACTACCGAGTGTTTCTTGAACATGTTTTACCTGGGCTACTTGAAGACGTACCTCTATTGGTTCGTCAAAGAATTTGGTATCAGTATGACGGAGCACCGGCCCATTCCCAACGAATCATTCGTCAATTCTTGATCAAACATTCCATGATCGGTGAATAGGTAGACGTGGTCCCATACATTGGCCTGCACGTTCTCCGGATTTAACTCCACTAGACTTTTTTTTGTGGAGATACCCAAAGTCCCTAGTGTATGAAATACCTGTAGAATCTGTGGAATATTTAACGGCAAGAATTTTAGCAGCATGTACGATATACCAGGAATATTCCAACGCGTGCGACAGTCGATGATACGGAGATGCCAATTGTGTATTGAACAAAATGGTGGTCCATTTGAACATCTGCTTTAATGCCTTGTTTGTTTCTATGTAGTGTGCCCACTAAACCGTTTCTATCATTTAAGTAGATATTAATACACAATAATTGTTTTTGTTCATCAACAACATGTTGATTGGATAATATTTTCCCAGATAATTCAATCAGAAATAGCTTTGATAAAGATACTCCATCATAAACTTCAACAAATTAAGAGTACTTATCTTCAGTTTTTCGCAAAAATTATTTCGGACCTTAACTCTCATCTAAGTGGAGTATTATGAATCTGAGGTTGGGTTTGTTTGTCAATTGATCTGTCAAAACAATTATATGCAAGGCAGTATGGTAACATATCAGTGAATCCGCGACATCGATTCGATCAAATGATATGATGAATGAAAAAATGGAGTTATCGGTCTCATTCTGACTCACCCGTACTATGTTTCCGATTATCCCAACATTAAAAAATGATCAGGAGGTTGACACATATTCCGATATGTTGTAAGAAATTAGCATTATTGCACATAGGAAATTATGTCTCTACTAAGGACATATCTTCAGTTTTTCTCAATTATCTCAGAAACCTCCACTTTTGGGCTAATGGAATTTTATGACTTCTATGTTGAGTATCGATAAGCCAAACTGATGTTAACGCTCATTTACCCATTCACTTGTCCCAAGGAAATGTGAAGGAACATATGAAGGAATATACGCCACTGGCTTACGAAAATGAAAAATTATAACTTCAAATTAGCACGTTGATAAACCTTGATTAGTGTACCAAGTTTCAAATTTTTTACTACAGGAATTTTGGAGAAAACAAATTGAATATTAACTTTTTTCGTACTTTCGACACCCTGTATCTCAGAGGGGATGCATTTTAGAATATACTTTTATGGCAACTTTTCACCTCGAAATTACTTGAGGAATCTGCAGTCGGAGTTTGTCGGTCTTATTCTGACTCACCCTTATCTTTATATATATAATTCTACTGTACGTGTGTGGCATTGAAGTCCTCCTAAACGGCTGGACCGATTTGAATGATTTTTTTTGTATGCGTTTGGGTGGCGCCCTGGATGGTTTAGATTCGCAAATCAGCCCAACAGATGGCGCTGCAGTCGGTATCATAAACGGCTGGACCGATTTGAATGAATTTTTTTGTAAGCGTTTGGTTGGCGCCCTAGATGGTTTAGATTCACAAATCATCCCCCTAAATGTTAAGAGTGGTCCACCCCTCAATTTTTGGAACGAAGTTCCTTATCGCGCGTTGCGAAAGGGGGCTAGACGGAATAAATTAAGACCAAAAGTTGTTACGATACTTTTTGCTGTAGTTGTAAGCCGTGCGGCGTGCGCGTGTTTCTCTGTCTGTGTGTCTCTCTCTCTCTCTCTCATAGAAAGCAAGCCAGTTATTTTCGTTTCGTCTTTCTATTGCGCATTGAACAGTGTGGTGTCGCGACGATTATTTTTGTTGAGTGTATACAGGTTTTTTGTACATGATAAATGATAAAAAATGATAACAATAATGAATCCTGACAGTGTTTCTGCACAAGTTCCGGATATTGCTGATGGAGTTAGGTAAGTAGAGATTTTATACAGACAATAATATATGCTTATGTATTTTTAGCAAGTACGCATTATAACCTCTCTTTACTATTGTGCTAACCAAGTCATACGCGTTATAATCTCTCCATTATTGTGTGTTCAGCAAGTGTACGCGTCATAACTTCAATGAATTTGAAAGCAAATTATATTTTAATATTACAATATCAATGCGTATGTACTAAAATTGAGCCTAATGATTAGGTTTGTATTACATTATATTTGTTAATAATAAAAAAAAATATATTATAACTTAAAAAAAAAAAAAATATCACAATTCCTTCACTAATTAATCGAAAGGAACTTCGTTCCATCCGGGTGTCCCTTGACACCTCTAAACTTTTTATTTTTATTTTTCAGAAAACAATTTTTGTTTTTATTTTTTTATGATACAGCATTCAAAAATACATACAACCCTGAATTTTTACCCTTCTACGATCGACCCTATTTTTTTGGCAAGATTTTTATTTTTATTTTGTCATGACTTATAATAAAAAAATTCATATTACTCTTAATTTTCACCCTTATACGATCAACCCCTATTATTTTTTTTTATTTCATAGAAGAAACGGGATAATAGGAAAACGGGATAACAGGAATAACGGGATAACGAAAAAACGGGATAACGGGATAACGAGATGACAGGATGAGGAAATAACAGGAAAACGGAATAACGAGATAAATAAAAAAAGGGATAACAAGAAAACGGGATAACGGGAAAAGGAACGGGATAACGGGATAACGGGATAACGAAATAAGGATAACCGGATGACAGGATAAGGGGATAATGGGAAAACAGGATGAAGAAAAAATGGGATAACAGGAAAACGGGATAACTGGATAGTTGGATAACTGGATAATGGGATAACGGAAAAACGGGATAACGGGATGACAGGATAAGGGAATAACGGGAAAACGGAATACCAGGAGAAATAAAAAACGGGATAACAGGATAACAGGATAACGGGAATAACGGGATAACGAAAAAACAGGAAAATGGGATGACAGGATAAGGGGATAAGGGGAAAACGGGATAACGGGATGAAGAGAAAAATGGAATAACAGGCAAACGAGATAACGGAATAACGGGATAACCGGATAACGGAAATAACGGGATAACGAAAAAACGGGATATAGGGATGACAGGATGAGGGGATAACGGGAAAACGGGATAACGGGATAAAGAAAAAAAGGGGTAACAGGAAAATGGGATAACGGGAAAACGAGATAACGGGACAACAGGAAGCGGAAGAAGTCAAAAGCATAATCTAGATGGAACAACATAAAGGAAAACATAGAAAAAAAGAAATTCTACGCGGACGAGAGTTTTCGGGAAAAACATTTCAGGGAACATAGAAATTTGGACAGGACATCGTCTGTCGGGTCCGCTAGTATATAAATATATACCTCTCCTTCTGTACCATGTGGGTTTTTCTTGATCATTTTCCCATTAACAACAAAAACTTATTGAATCAAACTGATTACATTATTGAAATAATTGGCATTCGCGCATCATAAAAACATTCCCAATATCCATAGCTCCATTCGGCAATTTGTCGGTGTGGGATAGCGGGTTGATTAGAAACAATGCGAGTGATGCATATTTGTCAGTAAATGCATAAAGGTATGCAACAAATATGAACTCGTCTCCAATATTTAGGGTGTTTTGGTGGGGTTGCGGCGCATTTTCGGGAACGATCCGATCATATCACGTTGCTAAGTGTTGGAATTTGATACTGTATGTCGTTGGCATCATAATTAACATTCCGCCACCAATATTGTCAAACTTCGAGTTATTTTATTGGCGGCGTACAATTCGTAGCGTCAATGTGGGCGGATTGCAGTGTACTCGATGGTGATTTGAAATTATAGTCTTAGTGGTTACGGAAGTATTGTCTAAATTAGAGCTTTTATTTATTATTTTCGAACTTTTTGAAAACTATTGCTAGTCAAGATGATAATTTTTGTTCAAACTATTATCTGATTTGAGGTTAACCTTCCGCAGATAACGTGAGTGGTTTCTTAATTTTTGATAACGTCGCTCTGACAAACCGATTTTTTCAAGGAATGATTATTGGTCGTTTTTACTTAAAAATAAATGAATATTTTTCATTGAAGATAATATTTGACTATAATTTCCATGTACAAATACAAACACAAACAAATTTTTAAAATATATATATTTTTTTTGTGGGCTATAAAACAGCTGTATTTTTATTCAATACAACAATCATTTAACCAAAAAAAATATTCCTCTGATGAAAATGAGAAAAACATAAACAGTAATGAATTAACATTAAATATAACAATATAATAGAAACAAAAAAATTGAATAAATACAAACTGGCAACTGAACAAACTAGTTAAAATTTTATCAATTTTCATTTTGCCAAATGCAGTCTATGCACATTCCCTGGAGATGCTGACTGATTCACTGACTTCCTCATACAGTCTTCGCAATCGCTCCTGTTCTCTTTCGTAACTCATTCTGACGTAGTCACACTAAAAACATACTATTCAGTTCAAGAATGAAGACGCCAAATCAAATTATACTTACCTCAGAGTTTTACACGAAAGATAACGCCGGTTTCACGCACCGTATACTTATTTTTCTAACGAAGCAAACGCTCTATTCGACAGACAATGTAAACCTGACAAGATTCTTTATAGTACGAAAGGTACTCTGGCGGAAAGCGGGAAATATATAAACAACAGAAAGTTAGCGCAAATATTCAAATCAGTCGGTGCGAGAGACCGTACGTTTTAAGCGGAAGGTTAATCATTTAGTCGACGTGAACCCAATGAATTCAATGGTATTTTAAAATCAAATATTCAAATCTGTCAACAAAACGACAATCTCTCCAAAATGAGAATGGATCTCTGAGATTTCTGAACTTATGTCGATATTTAAATAATTCACATTAATGAAACTATTAATTTTTTTCAGGTCTGACTTCTTTCTGCATTGCAAGCTGTGAAAATTTCACAAGCTACCACCATTATAAAACATCTAAAAAAATATCGGTTTTATGAATTTTCCCAAAATTCGATTCCTTAGGTTTAAAACTGACCCCCTTCCCGAGCATATTTGTTTTGAATACCTTTAACAACAAAACTGTTGATTTTATTTGAAATTTTCATTTTATTTCATGTCTGAGATTTGCTCCCAGGCAGTAAGAACTACTACTATAAGGCAATAGGCTATATTTCAAAGAGTATCATTGATAGGAGGAAGGAATTTTCTGATAGGGTTACATCCTAGGGGTAGGTATTACTGAGAAAGGAATTTCCAGAATACAAATCCCAAGGTGTTAAAATTACTTCCTGAATATTTCAATAGTTTTTATCTATAAGAATGTTAAATTGAAAAAATGCAAAACACGTCATTTTCATCTCATCCTTTTGTTCAGACTATTTTTTGTCATGTCGGAATTTTATACCCCAGGCGGTAAAAACTACCCCCATTATAAAATAGGTTATTTTACAAAGATTATCCTAAACAGATTGAATTTTTCATGAGGGTTACATTGCAGGAGTGGGTCGCAAAAAATTTCCAATAAAATTTAAATTATGAGGGGTCAAAACTATACCCCGGATTATTTAAATATTTTATTTGAATCTGTTATTTTGTTTCAAAACAATGGGATATGAAATTTTCATTTGTTCTAAGATCAAATTCTTTTCATGTCTGCATATCGCATCTCAGGCCGTAAAAACTACACAGGTTACCACAGAAAAAAAAATGGTTGAATCAAATGAAATTTATTTGAATCATACAAATAAAAGTGCCGTATATGCATGACAAAATATACTCTCAAAATGAGTAAAATTATTTCTTAGTTTTGGTTCAAATTTAAAGTTTCCCAACTGAAACTAATTTGCATGAACCAAATAACTTATTCCACCAACTCAATTCATTAACTCGTTTTGGCAGAAATGTTGTTTCAACCATGTAATTATTTTGTTGAATCGAATCATCAGATCTACAAAATTTGCTGATTGCTTCAACAAAAATATTCATTCAAACAAGTATTTATGTCGAATTCTATAAAATGTCAATTCAACAATATAAGCTGATCTCTTCACCGAAAATATTTATTCAAATGAGTAATCATTTCGTTAATCCACTGAGTTGATAAATATGGCAACTGAGCATAAGAGCCTACACCAGACATTAAAGTCCAGACGTCGCAACGATGATAAATTGGCTTTGCTATTCGATAATATCTAAGTCAGGGTCAGTTGTGCGAAAGCTTCGTCATCTAACGCATATAATTGAACCAACACAATACTATTTAGTCTATTTCTGTGATTTGATTCAAGTAAATATTATATTTGTGTTGAAACAAATGTTCATTCAATATGATTTGGAGATTGTTTCGATAGATGGAACATATATTCAAATCAAAGAAATATTAGCATTGCATTGAGAAATTCATTTTGTCACCGCAATATAATGATTCCATCAATTGAACACATCTGTGTTTTGGGATGAATTTTTTTTCCATGTATATAAATCTTGAAGGGTTGAATGTACCTACGGAATATTTGAATAAGTTTTAGTTTGTTTTTGCATGTATTATTTTGTTTTTTTCTATACTTTCAATTTAAAACTAAATAAATTTCAAGTCAATACATAAAGAATATATTATCTCAATGAAAATTATGGTTAGCAAAATTGAAGTTATTTTTACTTTCAAATAGGTTCGTCGGATTCACCGGTATTGAATAAAAATGAGGTACGGAGATATCAAAATATTTTGCCCAACATAAATTTAAAAAAATAGTGTGTATAATCTTTGCGAGCAGTTGAAGTACAACTTCTTTGATGTTGTGGCAGATATTACGATTAAACTAAAAATAAAAGAGTCATGTCAGAATTTGATAGTATATATTGATAAAATAGTTTCACTGATCAACATAAAGTCATACACATACTTACATCAAGCGTTACAGATAAATTAATTCAATTATTATTAAAATTCAAAATTGATGGTAAATGATAACTTAAATGAAAAACATAAACTCTGCTTTGCAAATTTTCAGAATTTCTTCAGAAAATTAATATCAAGTTATGGTACGACTCTATATCTCATTGTTGTTTGAAGCGGATAAGTATTTATTGGGAAATTCATTTTTTCCACTAAAACAATCAGTTGATGGTTGTAATTCCTTTAAACGGAAATCAACATTGAAATATCCAGTAAGAATCATCGGTATAATATATCCAAAACTTTATTTCATTCTCAGTTAAATAAAGTCATCATCGACTCAAAATATAGGGTTAATCAAAATCGTACATATTATAATGTTGAATTATGAGGAAATCCGGAAAGAGAAATAAATATGATTCCCCGTATAAAGTAGAGAGTAGACCAAATTGAGTGAAAACTATTCCCCCGTAAAAACCAGTCGATAACTTCGCTGACCACTCATGTAATAAATTATCGTAAACCATCTCAGAATACTTTATCGGGTTTGTGGTGGATTCTATCAGTGGAACAGTGGTGCGGTTTGTATCTGGACAGAGGCAGCCATATATTGTGAACAACTGCAAAAGAATGTGCAGTAGTCGAAAGTATAGTTTTCCCAATATCAATTGCAGAAGCATGATAAAGTCTTGCAGTGAAATCCTGTGAGCAGCAGTGGCGGAGATAACTAATTTTATTTAGATATTTTAAGATTTAAAAAATACTTCATAAATAATGAAAAATGAAAAAAATTAAACACAAGCTTTTATTTATACAAATTAAGAACATTAAGAAAGAAAAAAATTTCTTTCATTGTTTGATGTAGGTTATTATTATATCCTAAAACGTATTTCGATCGGCACACACCAAGACCACATACGCTACTGGTTTTTAATCTTTCAGAGCTATTAGAACACAAATATAACTCGTGATTTATGACCTCCCATCGTATAGACACGCACCCACGCATTGATGTCCGACTCGATTGGCCCAGACGAATCGGTGACAGCAGTCACTCAAGTCCACGTTGACTATCGGCTCTTTTGACCTTCCCTTCGCCGACGGAGAATGTTTACGAGTAGTACACATTATTTTTCGTTCCGTTTCTTCGCATATACGCTCGTGTTAGCGAAGTGAGTTTTTATTTGCTCCCTATAGAAACAGCTTCTGCAATTGATATTGGATGGACTATACCATCCACATGAAATTTCTGGTTAAAGCAAAACTGTTTAAATTTGTGAAACAGTTATTGTGATGGATAATGCGTCATACCACTCCCGTCAAAAGGTATAATTACCCTCATAAGCGACTTTTTGAAATTTATGGCTTCTAAAACTGTGAATATGCCCAAAAGGCCACGAAGGAGGTATTACTCAACTTTCGAGAAAGAGTATGTCATTGACGAACTCTGTAAAAATTCTGGTCATACACTGCTGAGCTTACCTCCGTAACAATGTGTTTTCAACCCCATATAATTATTTTGGGCATTTACAAAAACAAATTGACCATCTTAGACTGAGAGAAATCTGGCAGATCTGTTTGAAGTCTTCATTTGAGTACCTTCTTGAAAATAAAATCATTTGGTCTCTATATTTTCTATTGGGTATTATCATTCATTTCCACTTGATTTTATATTGCTACCCTATTTCATTGGACTAAATCGTCCCATTTTTTGAGTGAGATTCGATATCTTACCTTATATTGATGATGATTATGATTACTCAGTACGTCGCCCGTTTGTGGTTATTTGAAACAAAGGGTTTGACAATGTTCTTCGCACAAAATGGTATAGGAAACCAATATGTTCTAACAGATTCATAAGTTTCCATTTCTATCATGCTCCAAACATGAAAACAAATCTGGTTAAAGGTATGAAAAACAGAGTAGTGTGTTTATCACATCCAGCTTTTCAATAGGAATGTTTAAATGAATTAAAAACTATTTCAAAAGAAAATTCATATCCGATTAAATTTATTAATATATATATATATATATATATATATATATATATATATATAGAGGTTCTTAGGTTTGGGATTCTTGTGTAAAAATAAAACTATCTTATATCATGCTAGACGTTTCGCCCCTGGCCGGAGGCATCTTCAGTAGGGTTTTTTTTTTATTAATAATTAATTTTTAATGTTTTGTTTTGGTAATTACCAATGACATCTGAAAAGTAAAACATTTTGTGTTATGATTAAAATGAAAATAATGGTTGTTGACATGTGCAAGGGAGAAATGTTGAGTCTGGGGGAAGGGTGTGACAGAAAAACGATGTTTGTACGTACCTTGGCGATCATCATTGTGAGGATGACTCATTTTGTATTATTTATATTTGTATTCCTTAGTGTGGTAAGTTCTAAAGGTTTTATTCTAAACAATGTCGAGAGCGACGTGGCATTGGCAGTGTATTCGACAGCTAGAGATCAATGTGTTTATGGGGGGTTTTGTTTTGCGGTAAAAATTGTTGGTGTACCTGTTGGGTCGATTTCTATTCTTACTTGAGTGGGTGGGGAACTTTGGGGGCGATATGCGTATTGTTGTTGGGAACTTGTTGAAAGAGTATTTATTTTATTTATTTTCATACTTTTTGTTTGTTGATATTACTGACTATCTATGCAAATGAGTGTATGTGAGGTATTCTTGTCTTATAGTATTGTGTGGCATAATTGGCTGAGGTTATGTATGTCTGTTCTATCATTCATAGCGTTATATATTTTTTTAATGTAAATCATTTCTTTTATTACTCTTTTCTCTTTGTTGTTTTAGCGTGCCAGAATTTTTGTGTTATCGAAATTAGGGTTGTAATTTCGGTTAGGATTAATTTGATAACAAAAAAATTCTGGCACAGAAAACAACAAAGAGAAAAGAGTAATAAAAGAAATGATTTTCATTAAAAAAAAATTTAACGCTATGAATAATAGAACAGACATACATAACCTCAGCCAATTATACCACACAATACTATAAGACACAAATACCTCACGTACACTCATTTGCATAGATAGTCAGTAATATCAA
This sequence comes from Gonioctena quinquepunctata, assembly GCA_018342105.1. NCBI lineage: Eukaryota > Metazoa > Arthropoda > Insecta > Coleoptera > Chrysomelidae > Gonioctena > Gonioctena quinquepunctata. The sequence continues at coordinate 51,681 of JAFIRS010001116.1, forward strand.
CAAACAAAAAGTATAAAAATAAATAAAATAAATACTTTTTCAACAAGTTCCCAACAACAATACGCATATCGCCCCCAAACTTCCCCACCCACTCAAGTAAGAATAGAAATCGACCCAACAGGTACACCAACAATTTTTACCGCAAAACAAAACCCCCATAAACACATTGATCTCTAGCTGTCGAATACACTGCCAATGCCACGTCGCTCTCGACATTGTGTTGGAATAAAACCTTTAGAACTTACCACACTAAGGAATAGCAAATATAAATAATACAAAATGAGTCATCCTCACAATGATGATCGCCAAGGTACGTACAAACATCGTTTTTCTGTCACACCCTTCCCCCAGACTCAACATTTCTCCCTTGCACATGTCAACAACCATTATTTTCATTTTAATCATAACACAAAATGTTTTACTTTTCAGATGTCATTGTTAATTACCAGGACAAAAAATTAAAAATTAATTTAAAAAAAAACCCCTACTGAATATGCCTCCGGCCAGAGGCGAAACGTCTAGCATGATATAAGATAGTTTTATTTTTACACAAGAATCCCAAACCTAAGAACCTCCAACCAAAAATAAATATACCAGGATTCAAGAAAACCCACACTTCAAAATATATATATGTATATATATATATATATATATATATATATATATATTGTTATGTTATGTTATGCCAGTTTTTTTTAAAAGGAAAAAACCCACAAAAAGAATAATTACCAAATAGTTATTAGTTTCAAGAGATTGTTTTGACATAATTTTGGAAGTTCTATTTATTTATAAGCCTATGTATAATATGGATAGATAAAAATGTCAAAATACTATAACACAATCAATTTCATACACTGTCATAATGATTATAACCCATAATTGGTTACAAGACAACAAAAAGTCTAGATTTACAAAATTTTCATGAATAAAAAGTGATCAAGTAAATTTGAAACATACAGTATATGAAATTGTAGCTAACTTAAAGTAGCCAATGGTAAAACAGCAAACTTCTTGATGAGAATAGCCAATCAGGGAATAGATGGTCATATAGAAAATTGGAAATTGTGAGAGAATAACAACGGGGTGATGTCATAAGCAATTATTATTGAAATTTGTACATAGTAATAAGAATGGAAAAATAGTTGTATATATAAATTATATAAGATGAACCCAAACAGTGGAATGTGACAATTTGGTGCGCGAATTCAAACATTCAAATGAAAAAGAAGAGGGAAAATTGGTATCCAAGGGAGCAACAAACAAAGCCACAGGAGATCGAAAAATAAATTTAGAAGGGAATGCCACGCAACATTTTGGGAGAAAAAAAATGAAATAATCCCAACATTAGAAAAAAGAGACCAATATTATCTTAATTGTACAACATATCCAGGTGTCCAAAACTGATTTCTGCATATGAATGGTTCCTGATTTATGGTATTGGAGTTCCTGATAGCGCTTGTAGTGAGAAGGGATCCAATTTCAGGGCATATCTTGAACACCGACAGTTCCAGCCAGGTATAAAAACTTCAATAGTGCACATCCGGTCTTGAAAAATTTCACAAATAACGTACCTCACATCTGAAGAACTTTATTTCACTTTATTCTGAACAATAAAAGAAAACTTCACTCTCAAGGAAAAGTGAGGTTGTGTCTATCTATCCATGATCTGATTTTGATGATTATCCGTGAATATTTATAGATTCACATTAGTATAAGTTATTTCTCGTAGGCCAGGTAAAATTGAGTCTTCCTGAATAAAGGAAATAATTGCTTTTTGATACTTTGTTGTTTGTTTTCTTAAAATGATAAACAATCATATCGATGACCATTGAATAAATTGAAATTAGACAGCTGTGGTTAGTGGCTCTAATGCCTGAACCGGCTATCTGAGATAAAAGGCGTACCAACTGTTGCTTAGCCGTGGTGAGAAAAGTGATGACAATTGGCAGCAGCGTGACGATAGAACAGTGACGTTTGCTAGCAATTATTATTACAGCATACATATACAGGGAAAAATTATATCATAATTTTCAAAAAATAAATTCAATTTTTCATTATATAACAACAACTATTATTTTATATATATATATATATACATATATATATATATATATATATATATATATATATATATATATATAATATATTATATTCAGTACTGATCGTCAACCTAGCGTTACTATCTTTCATCCTGGAAATGCAAATATAAATTTTGAACCTGTAACATTAAATTCTCCAATTATAAACTCAATTGTTCAACCTCAACCAGTAGAATCATTTATATATAAAACATTACCGTATGTAAGAGAACTAACTTCTAAACTGACTAACGTGTTTAAATTAGATAAACTACGCATTGCCAACAAAAATATCAAAACTATTTCTAGTCTTTACACTAGAACTGAAGCCCCTTTAACGATCTATGAAAAATCAAATGTCATTTATAGTATTCCTCGCCCAAACTGTGATAAAATTTATATCGGTCAGACGAGTAGGAATTTAACAGGCCGCATAGCATCTCATAAGAGTGATTGTAAAATAAAAAAACAGTTGTGCATTAGCTGAACACAATATTAACTCTAATCATTTCAGTAATTCCAACAACCCTTCTATTTTAGCAGTAGAGAATAACTACCACAAAAGGAATTTCCTTGAAATAGTATACATAAAAAATGAACGATCTGATATTTCCAACCTAAGTGTTATTTACAATTACTTGTTAAAACTTGATTCTAACTGAAGTTTTGAAAGAAAAAAACTGTTTATTATTTCATGATTTTTTCTCTCATTTATCAATTTTTGTCATATAGATTGGTACTATTCCTTTTGTTTTGTGGACGAAACACATGTTTCTCCCATGACAGTTTGACTTTGACATATGACACTTGACACTTTATGTCTTGCATTTCCTGTCATCCACCATTTCCATTTTTGGTCATGCTTTAACCATGTGGTAATTGTCCTGTCAAATTTTAAATTGTTTAAATTATGTTCCTAAACAATATGTGCTTTTACAATTGTTTAATTTTTATATATATTACTAGTAGTGCTTCATAGTGATATGATTTTGAAAAGATTCTCAATCACACAATGGTGATTAGATCGCTGTCTTCACTTAACCTCACCTTGGTAAGTTCTTCAAATTTGTTTAAAATTGCATTTCACAATCGTGTTTTCTTTTTTCACAGCTGTCTTGATAATGAAAATAAACATTTTCGAAAGCTTGACAAAATAAGAAAGAGTTTTTCTTTTTTCACTAGCCATTAAATTTGACTGCAACCTCAAGGAATATCCTTTCTACTTCTACTTAGTTTAATGGCCAGTGAAAAAAGAAAAACTCTTTCTTATTTTGTCAAGCTTCGAAAATGTTTATTTTCATTATCAAGCCAAAAAAAAAAAAATAAAAGAGAACTCTTCAAAGGTTGTCCAAGCTTTCGGAAATTTTATTAATTATTTCCATCCTCAGGGAAACTACAAAGGTGTTAAATTTAAGTTAGTTTTTTTTAATAAAATATAGGTTGGATGTGACTTACATCTTTGTCGAGAATGATTATACAGGTGTTAAAATATAATGGTTGACACATTACGAAGGATGAATGATGATATAATACAGTTTAAAATAACTAGTTAAGTATTAAAATAAGAATTGTCACAATTTCTCATTGGTGACTGTCATTTCCCCATGTGGGGAGAAGTGTCAAGTACAGGATAGGTACTTCTGACAGGTAGTTGACATGATATCTGACAGACAATTGACATGCCCTCTGATGGGCCAAAACCCAATTGAGACTGATAACAGTGGTGCCAATTGCATGTTCCCGACATAATTATTTTTGTATGATTAAAGATTGGAAAAATTTAAAGTGAGGTTGTTGTTTGATAACTTTTTATCCAACGTCAATAGATAGGAGTTAATTTCACTGAGATTACTTATATCTGTTTTTTATTTATACAGTTTTTATTTTCAAAAATATAGGCCATTTCTAGAAAGGATCTTTTTGTTGAGTGTGATTCACTAGCTAAGACCTTTGTGGATTCATAATTCACATGCTGGTCAAACTTTCACATGCTCTGCTAATGCGCATTTTTCTGGGTGTAATCTGCAATCGCTTTTGTGGAAAACGATTCTAGCGCGTAAAAGTCTTGAGGTTTGACCAACATAATTCTTACCACACATTCGACAAGGAATACTGTATATTACATTCGTTTGTGAAGTTATGGGTACTTTATGTTCGATTTTTGTGTAACTGACCTAATAGTTAGGGCAGTTTTATTTGCAATTCTAATGTTCGATAGATCATGAAAAATTCTAGCTAATTTAGGTGTCATTTCTTTGAAGAACGGTAAGGATGTATACATGACTTGTGCTGGGGTAGTATCAATATCATTGTTATCATTGTTGATAAGGGGTGTTGCACTTGGTCTGGTTACAATCTCAAGTGAGGTTGGTGTATTAAACAAAATATTTCTCACCATGCTGGCTGGATATGAATTATCAAGAAAAAGGTTCAAAAGAATATTGAGATTTTTTTTTGTGAAATTGTATGTCAGAGATTTTCAACACTCTATTTTTCATTTGTTTGACTAGGTTCACTTTCATCGAATGTTTATAATGTGACCAAACATTTAATATCTTCCTGAGCTACATGGTTTCCTACACCAATCTATTAAGACTTTATTATCTGTTGTTTGGATGATTTTTGTGTCAAGAAAAGGTACGGAGTGATCAGTATCTTCTGCTTCCATAGTGAATTGTATATATGGGTTAAAACTATTGAATGAGCTAAGAATCTCTTTTGTGCCATCATTCGGCAGAGCTATAATGATGTCATCGACATATTTTTTTATGAAATGTGGTTTGAATGATAGAACTGGTAATACTGTGTCTAATACATCATCCATCACATAAGCTGCTGAAATTGGTGAAATTGACGCACCCATTGGTGTTCCAAATGTTTGTTCGAAAATTTTGTTGTCAAAAGAAAAATATGTGCTTTCAAAAAGGAAATATATGAGTTTTATGAAATTATCTTCAGATATACTACAATGATTACTGATACTGTTCCATTGTTTGTGAATTGCTCTTATGCAATATTCTACATCAGACATTACTGAATAGAGAAACTACATCCAAACTAGCTATAATTGGTAAATAAGTGTTGTAAATTTGGTTGTTACTTCAAACGAATCCTGTATATAATATTCCTTATTAAAATCATATGCTTTAGTCAAAATGTTAGTTGAGAAGAAAGCAATGGCTGTTGTGGGAGCTCCTATCGACGCTACGATTGGTCTCACCGATAGAGTTGGTTTATGAATTTTGGGTAAAGCATAGAATTTTGGAGAAATACCATTGTAGCAAGTAAGTTTATTTTTCAACGTTTCATCAATTTGGTTTGAGTTCCTCAATTGTTTTATAATAGAGTTAGTTACCTTCTCTTCGGATAGAAGAGGTAAGATCTTTAGGGAGTTCTACATATGATGAACTGAAATTAAGATATTGATGCTTGTTTATCAAGACAGTTACATTGCTTTTATCTGATAATGTTGAGATTAGGTCAGAATTATCTTTGATAATTTTTTTTTGATTTAATGAGTAAATCTCGAAACAACGATGGATGTTGTTGTGGGTTATGAATGTGATTTGTGATGAGGTTGGTTGCTTTTGCTACAGTGATATTTCTCAGAGTTGGGTCTGAGATAGATGACGTGATGTAATCTACGTCTGTTGAAATATTCTTTATAGGAATGTCCTTTCCTATAATTGGTTCAATGCTAAATTGTGGGCCGAGTGCCAGAAATGAAGAGACCTCTCCAGGAATAATTGTGTCAGAAATATTTTTTAATCATTTAGGGTTTGTTTTCAACATTAAATTCGAGTTCAATTGTTTTAAGTTATTCAATTTACCTATGTTTTTTGATTCTACTCTATGAAAAATTTTATTGTAAGAACGTTGTTGTCTACTTGGAAAATTCCTCAAAGATAATTCTGACCTAATCTTAACATTATCAGATAAAGGCAATGTAACTGTCGAGATGGACAAGCATCAATATCTTTATTTATCAAAAGAAATAATTATCAACAGTTCATCATATGTAGAACTCCCTAAAGATCCTACCACTTCTATCCCAAGAAAAGGTACTCTATCATAAAACAATTGAGGGACTCAAACCAAATTGATGAAACGATGAAAAAAAAACTCACTTGCTACAATGGTATTTCTCCAAAATTCTATGCTTTACCCAAAACTCACAAACCAACTCCATCGGTGAGACCAATCGTAGCGTCGATAGGAGCCCCCACAGAAGCCATTGCTTCCTTCTTAACTAACATTTTGACTGAAGCATATGATTTTGATAACGAATATTATATAAAGGATTACATAAGAGCAATTCACAAACAATGGGACAGTATCAGTAATCATTGTAGTATCACTGAAGATAATTTCATAAAACTCATAAATTTTCTTTTTGACAGCACATATTTTTCTTTTGACAACAACATTTTCAAACACACATTTGGAACACCAATGGGTGCGTCAATTTCACCAATTTATGTGATGGATGATTTATTAGACACAGTATTACGAGTTCTATCATTCAAACCACATTTCATTAAAAAATATGTCGATGACATCATTATAGCACTGCCCAATGATGGCACAGAAGAGATTCTTAGCACATTCAGTAGTTTTGACCCATATTTACAATTCACTATGGAAGCAGAAGATACTGATCACTCCGTACCTTTTCTTGACACAAAGTTCATCCGAACAACAGATAATAAAGTCTTAATAGATTGGTACAGGAAACCATGTAGCTCAGGAAGATATCTATATACATTATTGGTCGTATCATAAACATTCGATGAAAGTGAACCTAGTCAAACAAATGAAAAATAGAGTGTTGAAAATCTCTGACATACAATTTCACAAAAAAAATCTCAATATTCTCTTAAACCTTTTTATTCTTCATTTTCTGCATGTTTGGAGTCGACGTCAAAATTGTTTGAAACTTTCGAGTTCTTGGCCACTGATAAATCTTCCTTGTGGGACAGGCAATAAAACTTTCGAGGGGACAGCTACCGAAGCAGAAGATGGACTAATAATCTATTCAAGTGGCAGGGGTTGAGGCTCAACTTCGAAATCTCTTGCCTCTGGAACAGACTCATGGTTTGTTGCAGTGGCTTTGAATTATCTGTTGCAACGTACTCAGAAGAGTTGTGGTCTGCTGCTAAAGTCCTGGGTGTTTCTTGTTCTATTGGTATCTTTGTGGTCTCTGCAGGGGCAAACATATAGCCAGAAAATTTATCTGGATTAACAGGCCAGAGTCCAGTGGTTTTGAAGCCATGACACGTATTTTGAATAGTTGCTGTCTTCCCATATGTCTCATTGAATAGGCTACTGATTTGGAAATATGTTACTACTCGTCCTGGGTGACCTTTCAACCATTTCGATATTTCTTGATTGAAATATGTTCCGAGTGGTCCGTAAAAACACACATCGATTGGTTATAATATGTGGGTGCAATGCGGTGGCAAATATATCATTTCGATACCATTTTCTTTGGCAAAGTTCAAAGCATCAATTCCTTTGAGACTAGCGTGGCCATCCACGATCATAATAACTTTGTCTTCAAAGGTGGCTTTAGCGTAGGTCTGTCAGGAATACTTCTGTAGGTATCCATCCCGACTCTTGAGCTATACCCAGAGTGCCAGCGGTAGCTCCATAAAAAAGTTCGTTTTTTATATTTCTTCTGGAAAATCTAGAAATATCAAAGCTGGTGGAACATATAAACCACCATCACTCATACAACAGACCAGAGTGTCATTAGATCCACGTTCGGCGCTGGTGATACAACCAACTTGTTTTCTTCCTGTCGTCGCCAGTATTCTTTGTGGTTTCTGGACCATAGACAGGCCAGATTTATCCGCATTGTATATTCTATGGTACTTAATATTGCGAGTCTCCACTGAATCTTGAGAAATTCTGGAAGAAGTAATCACTTGAGGCTTATTGAAAGCCTGGCTCTACTTGCAGATGTGGCTTCTGGATTGGGTAACGAAGTGTCTTTGTTCCGTCTAAGAAACCCGTCCAAACATTCTTGGCCAGCTCTTCTTTTTTCTTCGTTGATATTTTTCTCTGCTAATTCAAAGCTCTTGCACGGATGTTCGTGTTAAACCAAATGAATGTGTTTCTGAAAATTTTCAATTCTCTACAAACTGCCTTTTTATATCAGATGAAAAAGTTTGTTTACGTCTTCCCAAAACTTTGAAATTTGATGTAAAAATTTTATTGTGATCTAAAACGTGTCTTCGCAGTATACTCTGCGGAATGCCAAATGTTTTAGCTGCCAAAAGCACACATTTTGGCTGCTTATCATGGCAAGATCAGGGTTTTCTGTGTTCAAAAAGTTAGCTGCAGAATTGAAAGTCAATTTTTAAAAACTATATCCCTGGGAGGAAGTGGTATGAGGGTTTTTTGAGGCGGCACCCACAAATAAGCATTTGGACTGCTCAAAACTCAACAAAAAGTAGGTTATCTGTCACAGAAGCTCAAATACTCAGATGGTTCAATGAAGTATATGAACATTTCAAAGGAACTAACTCCACCAATATTTTGAAAGACCCAACTAGAACTTTCAATGCTGATGAGTCAGCTTTCTTCTTGAATCCGGAAGGATCAAGAGTTCTTGGAGGCGATAAAACGATATACTGCAAAATAAATGATGATGAAAAAGAATGCATAACTGTTCTCGTTGATGCAAATGCAGCAGGCCAAATTGCCCCTCCCATGGTGATTTTTTAAAATAAAAGGATACCGGCGGAACTATCACAAAGTGTTCCTGAAGATTGGGGAATCGGTACATCCGAAAACGGGTGGATGACGTGTGATACATTCTATTGATACAACACGAATATTTTTTTCCCATGGGCCGAGAAAAACGTTCAGTTCCCAATAATTTTTTTTGGTGATGGGCATACTTCACATATGTCATACCACCTCAGTAAATTTTGCTCTGAAAAGCAAATCATTCTGGTTGCATTATTTCCCAACTCCACACACTTATTGCAGCCAATGGATGTTGCTATCTTCATAACAATGAAGACAGGATGGAAGGAGGAGGTAAATACTTGGAGAATTGAACACCAAAGGGACACTTTGAAGAGAAGACATTTCTGACCCCTACTAAATGAAGCCCTTCAGGAAAAAGTAACATCAAGTGTTTTGATGAATGGATTTCGCAAATGCGGTTTGTTCCCCTGGAATCCTCATGTTGTACATACATTTTTCCCAAAGACTTCGAAGAAGGATCATACAACAAATAAGAAAAGTTCAGTTGGTGATCAGGGGGACGGTTATTTAGACGTGAAACAATTCGAAAAATTCATTGGAAAAGATAACCTGGATATTTTCAAACAACATGCAGGTGAAAAAAACTGGGAAGGACCAGAATCTGATAAATCTCTGTTCATTACATGGAAAAAGTTGTTACCAGTCAACAATGGCAGGAGTACAGTAGAAAAAAAAATGGAGAAGAAACAGAACGAGGAGAGAAAAGAAGGAGGAAATGAGAGAAAACGGAAGGAAAAAAAATATGATGGAGAATAAGAGACTAGCTGAAATGAAGAAGACAGTATCAGTTCAATCGTCATCATCAAATCTAGTTGAGGGTGGAGATGAAAGGAAATTCGAGGAGAAAAAACGTGTGCTGGGGCCTCGTAGAGCAAAGAAAAATACATCTGTGCTATTTTCGTAATCTTATTCAATTGAAAGTGAAGAAGAAAAAGTAAACCAGGAAAAAAACATAGCAGAACACCCAGCTAAGATTTGTTTGAATGATTTTGTTAAAGTTAAATACGATTCAAAACAATTTCCCGGTCAAGTTGAAGATATCAATAATGAAAATGAATATTTAGTATCAGTCATGGTGCGAAACGGTCCTCATGGATGGCGATGGCCTGAAGAAAAAGATGAAATTTAGTACCCAGAAGAAGATGTGTTGGAAAAAATGTGTCCTACTGTTATCAATTCGAGAGGAATTCATGTCGTGCCAGCTATGGCAGTATATCCAGATATTTAATAATGTACTTACTTATACCTAAAAAAATAGATTCCCAACACATTGTGACATAATTTTTTTTACAAAAAAATAAATTTATTTATTTTATCAGGTCTATAATAAACTTTTCCTTAGTGCAAGATTGTGCAATCAAATCACAATCAGTAAAAATCAGAATCTACAATCACATTAATCGAAAGTGTCTACTAAAGGAGCACTAGGTGTCAACATTAGATCCAAACCAAATCCTTGGGGTCAAGTTCAGGTGCGAATACGACGCTCCATGTTTTTGATCAGCTATGTTACTAAATAGGCCCTAGCTTGAATAAGTGTCTCTAAATCTAATCCAAATACATGTATTTAAATCACAGTTGTACAACCATTCATTGAAAATAAGTAATGGTATATTACTGTCGATATTTCTACGAATTTTTTTTTGAAGTGTCAGGCACTGGTACCTTTTAATAGTAAAAGAAGTAAGTATTATAATCTACCTTGCTATACAAGCATGAATGGGCAAAATGACATTTTGTCCATAGTATATCTATGCCATTTTGGCCGTACGGGGTTTTTTATATCTTAAAGTCCAAAAATAATATAACACCAAAGTTGTTCATTAAAACAAATCAAAAAAGTCAACGCAAAATGGTAAGGAATAGAAATAATACGTTACAATATGGTTTCAATGTTAAAAGTTGAAAAACTCGTTGCGGCGAAAAAAAAATCCAATCGGCCGAAAGTCTGTTCACAGTGACATAGAAAAATGGCTACGCTAACAACGACAGTATTTTGACAGTTCACTAATAGAGAAGAGTGCCAACATGGCGTTAAATCCCGCTAGATTTCAAATACAGCCGGTATGCTGTTTTACCCGTATATGCCATTTTGTACGTTCTTCCCTCACATAATTTTTCATCGCCAATGATTGGAATTGTGAAAAGTCACATTCAAATTCAAATCGGTCACCTGTAATGTAGCACGATAATAAATGAACCTGCTGTAAATCATCTGAAAGAAGTTTTATTGAAAACTGTAGATGGTGCAGGAAAACTTGCATTGCAGTACCTCCAGGTATTACGAGACATTCATTCAGAGAATAGTGATTCAGATTGGGCAGCTCGTTTCGAAAACACGAGCTGGTTTCCTATTAGGATGATGAAAACTATCTCAGAATACATTCGAAACTACCTCCAGAGAGAAAATCCAGTGAAAATGCAGAATAATTGTGATCAAAATATATCAATTCGCAACTTTCCGTAGCAGCATAACTCGAAACTACAAATCTTGCAAGCAAGCAGTCGTTGAGAGGAGGGAAAGATATATTAGAACTCCTTCGACCATGTATCATGCTCTCTTGAGGTCTGAGAATGATATATATGTCAGGAAACAATTTAGCAATTGGACTCGTAAGACGCATGGCGCGATCGGTACAACTCTGAGGGTATTAATTAAGACAGCCACTTGAGTTATTGTTCACGAATATGTGGGAATTCTCTACATTGAAAACAAAGTATCCGTCTAAGACAACCTATGATGAATGATATTCCATACTAACTTCGGTTGATAGTTAGTTGTTCCCTATATGCTCAAATTGAATTTTATTTTTTTAATGTCACGCCTATATCGGAAATTATAATATTGTTACGTCTCCATCAAAAAAATACTCAACAAATTATTGTTCGTTTATTACACTCTGAAAATGCAACACAATAATGCACTCTGACAATAAAATACCCAAAGACAGTTCACTACTGAATTGTACAGCGTACCACACTGCACTTAATGAAAATCACCTTGAATTCGCTAATATGAATGACTACCTGTTATGCTACGATTTGCACGACCTTAGAGTCTAAGAGCTAGCAACGTTTTCGAAAGAGAATTTCAGGTAGGCCAGTTTTTAGATATGCTATCTCTCTCACTCTCTTGGACGTCATACGGGCTACCTGGCTGGCGGTAGTGGTTGCGTTCATCAGTGCGCATCGTACCTGTACAGGTAAAATATCAAATTTTTAAATAATTTCAAGAAGGTTTCTTTTTTTTAATTATTTTAATTGAACTTTTTGACACATGAATCTATGATTGCCAAATACTTTTATTGTTGTTCAAACTGTGCCAAACGCTAATTTTGAATTGAAGAAAAATTTTTTCAAAATATTTCAGTATGGCTGAAATTTTTATATGATGTTGTTTAAGTACCGAAAAAGCCAAAATTCATTTGCCAAACAATAATTCAATTGTTGAACCTTCAGCCAGACCGATCTAAAAGTGGAAAGTGATTAGGCATGTTGGAAGAGTAAGACTGTCACGCGCTAGTTGCGCAAGCGAGATAGACGACAGCAGCTGTTTGTAGTCAAGATGGCGTCAGTTTAGTCACATTGGTGTATTCGTTGCTGTTATTTTTAATGTTTTTAACGAAATTGTGTTACAATGGCAAGTGATGAATTAAAATGTGTTTTTTGTGAAGACAAAAATGGAAAAATAATAACTTTTGTAGAAGATAAATAAAAAAAGTGTAAAGAAGTTTTACAAATACGTGTAAATTTTAAACTTAAATATGATAGTGTACAGTTACCAGAGCAAGTTAATGACACTGATGGATATCACAGAAATTGTTACAGCAGTTTTACAGCTTTAATGGCAAAATACCGTAATTTATCTGAAATTAATTTCTCGTCAACAGTAGATCTTCCCAGCACATCTAGTTCAACTTCGATATCAGATACTGCCAGATAATATCTAATAAAAATAGTATCTGTAACCTTCGATGCTATATCAGAAAAAAATTCTGAGTATGTTACTACGAATCAAATCCAATCGTGTCGATATTGTCTTCGATCAATATTTTACTGTCAATCAAAGATTTTGAGCGTTCACGTCGGGATAAATTAATCAGCCAAGTTACAATCGGGCCCAATCAAATTCGTCCACATAATTTTGTAGCTGAACTGAAAAATATGTATTTTAAAGAAGCCCTTGGAGAGCAATTACCATCATTAGTTGCCAACATTATTATCAAAGGTAAAAATTAAAAATAAAATACTAATAAATTTCTTTGCCGAAAGATTATAAAAAATTTCATTCTATTACAGATAATGACTTATTACTAAACGATAACACTTCAAAAGACAATGATGACAATGAAAATGACAGCAGTGATGAAGGTGATGATGATTATCAAGTTGCCTCCGTTTTTTGTGTTACAATTATGGATTAAAAAAGCTAACCTCAATTTTCACGTAACCATTCAATTTTTTTTTATTTTCATACTTAAGGTTGATCATTATCTTAATTTTGTAGAACCATGAATTATTATTTTGATACCGTATTAATCCACAAATTGATTCAATGGTTTTTAGTCCTTTCTCTGAAATTTATTTGACAACTATTTCTGGACCAAGCAAAATAATACCACATCACTTTTCACTTTTAGATCGGTCTGGCTGAAGGTAACAATTGAATTATTGTTTGGCAAATTAATTTTGGCTTCCTAGATACTTAAATAACATCATATAAAAATTTCAGCCATACTGAATTATTTTGAAAAAAAAATTTTTTTTATTCAAAATTAGCGTTTGGCACAGTTTAAACAACAATAAAAATATCTGGCAATGATAGATTCATGTGTCAAAAAGTTCAATTAAAATAATAAAAAAAAAGAAACCTCAAAATTATTTGAAAAATTGATATTTTACCTGTACAGGTACGATGCAAACTGATGAACGCAACCACTACCTCCAGCCAGGTAGCCCGTATGACATCCGGGAGAGTGAGAGAGATAGCATATCTAAAAACTGGCCTACCTAAAATTCTTGTTTTCCTGACGTTGCTAGCTCTCGTACTATTATATATCATTTCCATGGTCCAGAAGATTCAAGGACCCGTTTGTCGGTTCGTTGAATTATGGCGCTGGCGCTGCGATGAACAATCGTATAAACAGTGGCGTAGTGGATTCGTAACAATATTGTATAATATTAGTTTTTTAATGATATTCCTGAATAGCATTTCGAATGCCGTGGTATATTCGGGATGAATTTGTTACAAACAAGGCTATGAATAAAATACAAAAAATAACCCCCATGACACTTTTCTTATATTCAATATTTCAACTTTCTTTAAATCAAATAGTATTTCTATCCTTTTGATAAATTCTGCAATTCTTACAATTTTGTCGATACTAACTCCAGTCTCTTCATAGATACTAAGTTTCTCGGTAATTTTGACCAATATAGTAGTTTTTCAAATGTATCAGGCAATAGTAGAATTAATTTACGATAACAATTACAATGCGAAGGATGTAGAGATATCGGGTAGTCTGATATCTGAAGTACTTGAAGATTATTATGATTATTGTGACACTTGTAAATTGAAAATAAAAAATATGTAGGAATTCTCCGATGTTAGTTTCCAAATTGAACCTTGAAGAGTGTATAAGCGATCTCAACCAAATAATTTCAATTGATTTTCAAAAATCCTTTTGGATTTCATTGCTCATAAGGTATATCAAAATAGTTATCCATTGAAATTTGGTGCTTCACATTAATAATGAAATATATAAATGAAGGAGTAAATCTTAATTTATCAAATAAAATGCTCCTACTGACTGATTCATTATCGCCCAGCTGAAACCAGTGTTACTAAGAATATGAAATTTGCTCATTAGAATAGAATAGATTTATTTCGAAATACGTGATATACATATGTAGAACAATTCGAGTTATTACATATAATACATTGGAAAAATACATACTAGTTAATAAATTAATACATACATATATTGAGATGAAATTATGTCATGGATTGACAAAACTAGAAGTTTGATTGGTTTACGTACTGCATCAACTTCAATAAAATAATTATCGTCCAGCAATTCATTTACTGAATAATAAGCTTTTCTGTCTAGAATATCTTCAATATTTCGTTTGAAAGTTCTGGAATTATAAAATTTTTCAACTCCATTGGAATTTTTTATAGAGTTTACTACCCATGTAATGAGACATTTTGAAATAATATGATTATATAAGTTCTGGTTATGTACAAAAATTAAAAGATTGGATATATATATATATATATATATATATATACAGGGTGAGTCAACAGGATTCCCGTGGTTCATTGCACCTTAATGTATCACTATTTCGATTTCTTAAATTTGTTTTGTCAAAGGGACCATCTAAGACCACCTTCTAAAATTATTTTCATTCATACAGGGTGCATTATTGATGCGTGGCTAACCAAAGTTGTTATTTTTCAAATGAAACACCCGGTATATTTTCATATATTCCGATCGGCAGTTCCATTGGCTGCTCAATGATTTTTCCAATTTTGAATTCCGTTGCGGCGTTGCCGAGTTATTCAAAGGAAATCTATTTTATAGACTTCTTTTCGAAAAATTACCTATTTCACATTTTTAAATATTCAGTAAAGATAATTGGGGAATCGTGGGTCGATATGAATTAATTATTATTTTCTGTTAAATATGATTTTTATGCAAAGTTTAATTCCAAATATGATACCAAAGGCGAACATTGTCAATATTTTTTGTGGAAAAATATCCATCTTTTGGATGTAGAATATCTCGGAAACGAGTTGTTTTAGGTGCATGACATAGGGGATGAAAAGTGTGGAGTTATTGAAAAGGACTTGATTTTAATAAAAATATATAGGGTGTTCCATTTGAAAAAATCAAAATACCGATGTTTGGAAATGGCTAAGTTTGTGTTGTTGTATCGAACATCCTGTACAATTTATTCTAAATTCTTGGTATTCTCAATGAACATCATCATATCGACCAACGATTCCCCAATTATCTTCAATAAATATTTCTAAATGTGAAATAGGTAATTTTTCGAAAAGAAGTCTACAAAATAGATTTCTTTTGAATAACTCGGCAACGCCGCAACGGAATTCAAAATTGAAAAAATGGTTGAGCAGCCAATGGAACAGCCGATCGGAATATAAGGAAATATACCGGGTGTTTCATTCGAAAAAGAACAACTTTGGTTAGCCACACATCAATGATGCATCCTGTATGAATGAAAATAATTTTAGAAGGTGGTCTTACATAGTCCCTTTGACAAAAAAAATATAAGGAATCGAAATAGTGATACATTAAGGAGCAATGAACCACGGGAATCCTGTTGACTCACCCTGTATATATGTATATATATATATATATATATATATATATATATATATATATATATATATATATAAATATATGCTATTATAAATTTTCAACTCCATTGGAACTTTGTTATATATCTATATATCTTGGCAGGGTGACAATTTTCAGTTCCATATAATCGTTCTCACATGAATCACTTTTTCAATTTTAATTATTCTAATTGCTGTTTTTTTTTACATGAAGACTGACTCCCAGTCCGGGCTGATTTCCCAGTGAATCAGACCATTTGATAAATGATACATAAAGTTTGCATAATACACTGTTCTCGAAACTTTTTCATTTATTTTGAAAACGGAAACATTCTCAATTGAATATTGAATAGAAATATTTTTCTGTGAAAAAAAAAATCCATGATAAAAATGAAGTTATTCTTCATGAATGTCCAACATAATATCCAACTCATCAAATTTCGTTCATAAATAAGTTGGTAACTTTCATTGTTACGGTTTATTCGGCAATAATTTGTCGAGTATTGGGTGGAATTATATTCTCCATTCATTGTTACGACGCACGATAGCTGTAGGGTGTTGCCCTTTGCTCAGAAATGAAATCAGAGTGGGGAAAGTTTATAATTGTGGAAACTTTCGAATTGTATGTCGTTTTATTTTCCAATGTTGCCAAGTCATACACAAAGTTCGTGATTCTCAGAATTACTTTTTGGTTCACCCATATTATTATCAGTGTTCGACATGAGTTTGTTGAAATACAATGTTGCCAAGATGTATAATAAATCCACATTTTCCAGAATTTATTTTCTCATGCTACGTCTATAGTGTTTCAATTGTTCGCAAAATTTTCAAGCACAATGTTGCCAAGATGTACAATAAATCTGAACTTCTCAGAATTCATTTTCTCATGGTACATGTGCATAATTTCCATAATGCAATGTTGCTAAGATGTACAAGAAATCCGTGAACGTCAGGATTTATTTTCATAAGTGGTTTCGATGTTGATTGCGATTTTTTTCAGGGTTCTCATTTCCGACGGGGAGGCTTTGACGATTTTGTCCTCCGACAGGATCAAGCGATTTAAGCCCACGGCGGATAGTCTGGGATACATTTATACCTGTTGATTTCTCGTTGGAATTAGAGTACCAGCCACGAGCCGATATAGACAATCCCTGGGAATACGCAAGTTGTCTTGGAAAGATAAATTTTAATTTTATTTTGAATGTTTTATGTTTTATTTCCACTTGTACAGCGGAAATTGATCAGTCACGTTAAATTTATTTATATCTCCATGTTTTTGCAATAAGCGTTGGGCCCAAGCTAGGACACTAGGGGTGTATTGAGTTTGTTTACACTATCAAGTGATTCAATAATCGTTAATTTCTGCTTAAATTGGGTGATTTGATATATCGGTTTTTTTTAAACGTATTTTTTCAGTACCCATTAAAATTTAATTACCTACGAGGTGTCCTACTTATATTGTTCTCCATTGTGATCATATGTTCATTAATGGTTGGCGATATTATGATTTTCCCCTTATTAAAAAATGATTTGATTGATTTACTGGAAGTATAAATTGACATATTAGTACTAGATCAAATTCGGTGATTTGAGTACGGAAAGAGTATTCGAGGGACGAAGTCCCCTGGCGCCCATTGAAATAATATAAATTACATCCAGTCCCACCTCCACTTGTGTTTAGTCCTTTACAAAATCTTGTAACGTGTGTGTTGTGCGTTACATTCTGATTTTCCTCATTCATCTATATGAATTCCTAATTAAGACTGGAATAGAGAATCAAATAACTATCTGAAAAAAAAATGCAAATTTTCAATTTAAGATTTTTTTAGGGTCCTTTTAGAATATCTGTCAGATGTAGTTCAATGTACAGCGAGGCTTCAGCCGAGGAAGTAGTTGTTTTCCGGTAGACATTCACAAAAAATAAATCAATTTTTATCGTGGATTTTTCAATTCCCAGAAAAATATTTCTATTCAATTGAGAATGTTTCTTTCTTCAACACAAATACCCCACAAGAGGTTATCTTGAACGATGGAAGATAGTTATTAAAGTTTATCTTTCTGTCGCAGATGATTTCACATCTGATTTTATTAACAACCTGTTCATATTTCCAAACAAATCAATCTGTCATTCCCCATGACAGGTTTTAATGTCAAAAAACACTTATTCAAAGTGTCTCTCTAAAAGCAATGTTTTTAACTGCTTTCCATCTTTGCAAAGTGAGATTGCTTCTAGAAAAAGTGTTTCTCATTTCATCCGGTTTTCCTGATTATCGTGGAAGCGTGAAATAGATTTTCGTCGACAAAAATGTATTGATGACCTAGTGAATACGATGCCTCATTTGCGTCAATGTTACAAATGATTTCTGGTGAGTACTTCCTTTTGGAAAACATTTTTCTTTGCCACATTTATCTGTATAAGTTCTTGATTCAGACTGAAATGTAAAATCAAATAACTATCTGAACCTAAATGCAAATTTTCAATTTTAGATTTTTTCTTTTGAGTTTTCAGAATATTCATTAGATGTAATTCAATGTCAAGTGTGGCTTTAGCCGGCGAAGTAGTTGTTTTCTGTTAAATATTCACAAAAATAACTTCATTTTTATCGTGGATTTTTCAAATAATAGAAAAATATTTCTATTCAATTGAGAATGTTTGCCTTTTCAACACAAATACCCTACAAGAGGTTATTTCGAACGATGGAAGATAGTGACTAAAGTTCATCTTTCAGTCGCAGATGATCCACATCTGATTTTATGAACATCCTGTTCATATTTCAATTTTTCATTCATGTTTATTGGAAGGTGACCGTAGGCAGTAACAAGATCTGCTTAGTTTCATATTTATTTCACTTCTCATATTCTAAATATGATTATCCAAATTTGCGATTGAGAGAATAAGGGGGTTAGTTGGGGTAGAAAAAACAAACATACTTCCTGTTCTTCCTGTTCAGAATCTGAGAAGACAAGCCTACGAACGAAACAGATGTCAGGTTGATAAATACAAGGTTAAAACGACACCAACTTGTCAGCAATTTCGTTAATGTTTGCTTTTGAAAACTATTCATCGTACGTAAAATGTGTAGCATTTTGGTCTTTTCTTCAAGAATTTACAACCTCCACAGATATCTCATATTCGAATCCGGATGGTCATTTGTCCCTCTATAACTTATGACGCGAACACAATATAACTACAAATCAGCATATTGCCTAATTTATTCTTGAAATATCCAATTATGAAATTGTCATCCTTTATTTTAGCATTTGATCATTGAGCTATGTTGAACATTTCGACCTTTGCTTTTCAACTGACATGTCCCATTCATTTGATGTCACAAGCGTTTTCAATGATATTTTCTTATAGATTTTGAAATTAGAGTTTTTGATGAGACAAAGTTCTGGATCCGTTTTGAAACTATGAAAAAAAAGCAACCACCCTTCCACTCTGATCCCCATAAAAAATAATGGTAATTGAAAATCCACCATGTAAACGACCAATAAAATTTTTTCATAGGTACGATCTCTTGAAATCAACGAATAGCAGTCTAATTCGTTTCCCTTCACTGTATACTAGACCGAGCAACGAGAATAATAAATCCGCGGAATCCTATTTCTCCTCAATGCTTGCACAAAATCCCAATATATACCCAAATGGGTCCCCAGGAGGGAATCCACAATACAAAATCTAAATTTGTAGCCATAAAACAAAATTAAAATCAGAAAAGAACAGCCCAAAACACAACAATTCAACTATAAAACACATGTATATGTAAATCCGGTATCATATATTGTACAACGAAAAGTTGTCGTCATTATGGACCTAAGGGCCACGAACGTAAGGGTGTTTTTGCGAAAAGCCCTATCAGAACATAATGGGCCAGTTATTTAGTTACCCTTGCGAGGTAGAGGAAAATAAAGTAAGCTGGAAGAATGGGGATTGTAATTTAGAGGGATGTAGGAATTAAGGGTAGTTTATAGGTAAACCAGGCGAGTCTTTAGCGGATCCTTTCACCCCTCGATTTTTTGCAGCGAGCGTGGGTGGCAACGGGACGAAAGGATATTAATATTCGATGACTGTCGGAGCATAGTTGATTTATCTGAGAACTTCGAAAAGTAGAATATAATTGAAAAGTAGGTGGAACTCAGTTCATTATTTCGGTAGATTACTGTCGATTTTTTTGTAAGCAATGGAAATCTGTAGAGAATAAAATTAAAATTATAAATTATTTTTCTTAGCAACATATCATCCTTTTCCCTAGAAACATCAATACTGGTTTCATGGAAGAATACTTCTTTCCCCTATATTCGAACAAAAAATTCATAAAATACTCATTTTATTGAAGATTCCATTCAAAAAAGGGCAAAGTTTGAGAGTATGCATACAAAAATTTCATAAAATAATTATTTTATTGGAGATTCCATTCGAAAAAGGAAAATCGGACAAGTTTGAGAGTATGCATACCTTGTACTATTTCATTTACACGATAACGGGTTGTTTTCAAGTGGATTTACTTGTTGATCCATACTCTCAGAAACCAAACTCTTGAACAGATTGGTATTATATACATACGTTTGTTACCGCAAAACTACCTTCATTATATGATATTGATTTATCACAATTTAGTCGGTATCAAATGTAAAAAAAACACTGGCGCATCCATTCGACAACTGTTGTTTCTGACAACTGGAAGACGTTTTATGCTGACATATCCCAAGCAGCATCATAGTGACGGAAACTGATACGGCAACTTCGACTTGGTGGTTATTGGGAAATCACCACCATATCTACCACTATACAGTAGGAATAACTGAAATTTCATATTTGCATGGTTGTAGTTGCCACTCGACAGTTCTATAACTTGTTAGTTTCAATTGAGGTGGCTGGAACAGAGTGGCTACTAAGTAGAATCACCTTCAAGGTTTTCAAACTTGGAAGTGAAAAATAACCGTTGTACATAATATACATATCACTTGGAAGTCACAATCACCCTCAAAAGAGTAACTTCCATCAAGCCTTCAATGTGGCAGGCACTTGATTGTCATATGTGGTGATAGTTGCTACGTTCTCGCTATCTCCATAAGTGATTGCGATAGTTCGCATCTAATAAAAGTCACCACAAAGTTACAATAACCTTGAAAATTCACCATCAAGTGACCGTGAATTGGTCCGCGCGATGACGAAAGCTAACCTAACTTTCCTCAAATTATTTTATTGTGGCTAACCAAGAAATTGTTTTACCTGTTACGTGAAAAATGAATGATATTATTTTAAATGAAATAGGTTGTGCGTTTTCAATGAATTTTTTTTCTTGATTATAAGGTGGATTTGAATAGATCGGATCTCTGACTTGTGCGCATGTTCAATATTTATACGTTAATTGTTGATTCAGTTTGCATAAATGCCATCATTTTCTTCTCTTCTTAATTGGAAATTGTTACCTGATACTTAATAATTGTTAATTGGACCTGCATAAATTCACCATACTTACTACATGCCCTTCTTAACAATGAATGGACATGTACTCGCAATTTCGAAGTTATAATAATCGCGACGTGTTTGTCACTTCCAAGGGACTTTGAAGTGGTGAGTCATGGGTCTGCGACGTGGGCGCCACTTTCTAGTGTTGGAAAAGTTAATAATTCAGTTCCACTGGCCACTTTATGATGAAAGGAACTTCAGAGTGGTACATTTTCAGTTTCTGTCACTTTCAAGTTATATTCTCCAAAAGCCGCCATATTGACAGGAATATGCTGGGTCGCCATTATTAGAGAAATGAACGAAACATTCAAGTATTGATTTGTTGTCAGTACTACATCAATCAAAGTATTGGTTTCAAGTAACCAAGATTGATAAAAAAAATTTTTGAAGGATTCAAGTACATAATTTCATAGGCGAGTTATTTGCACAATTATAATGTTTTCCTCAAATGAAGGATATTCAGATACAACACCCATATTTCACGGTAAACTTTCAATTTTTTCGATTTATCCCGAGCAGAAATATCCCAATTCAAATATACTCACTTAGGTAACTTCAAATACCACCTCAAAAGTTTCATTTTTGAAAAATCTAGAGAAATGATTCATAGAATAATAGAATAAACAGATAGTGCCCTGTTTGTATACTTATACCTATTTCATTATCACTTGTACCAATGTGAACGCCTCTTCTATATCAATTTTACTTTATTTATCGGACTTGTCGATACTGTTGCTTTATATATATCTATCGTCAATCTCAATGATTTTACTCGTGATTTCAATTAGTATAATGTTATATTTATTACCATTATTGCTTTACCTCATATTTATTTGTGTATTTATGTCACGCACAGGTTTAACCTTTAGTGACTTCTCCCAGTTTATCTACTTTAGCTAGATTACTTTATTGTTCTACAATAAGATTCCCACACACAGACTTGTTCTTCTGTGGGCTTCCCTCATATTTATTCATTATTTGTAACTAATTGTATACATATTTTTTTCCATGTTTATAATGTTCACTACGATTTATGAATAAATATTATTATTAAATCATTGGACAAAAATTACAAGGAAAAAACTAAAAAAACATGCTTTTGTAGCAATATGAACTAAAAAGTTGAAGATAATAAGAATGAAGTCATTGACTAAAAAATCAGTTGTCTTAACTTTTTCATTGCTAGCTATTCGTAAAGGTAGAATTACTGTGAAAAGTAAGAAGAGAGCACACCACGCTTTTTTCATCATTAAGGTTTATTCATCATTGACTTTATTCTTATAATTTCAACGTTTTAGTTCATATTGCTACATAAGCGTGTTTTTTATTCTCGCCTTTGTAGTTCATATTGCTAGAAAAACATGTTTTTGAACTCTACAACTACGGGAGAGAACTCATAGATTAATTCATCCACATGAGAAGTTTTTACTTACTTTTAGCGAGATTAGATTGTAGGGGGGAAGGGTTGATATGACTCTTTAACCTATCCGCACCCTGTGAAATTACTAAGACCGTAACACTGAATTCACCAAATCTCTGAAATATCAATCAGGCATTTTTTACCAGTGACTTTACCGAATCTTGTGAATTACACATTTTTTTTCTGACCCAAGATTGTTAGAAAAATGATGCCAGGTCATAGCTATGAAATTATTGTATTGTCATCGGTTCTTAATACTTGTGCAAAAGGAGGGTATGCTTTTCTGGGACCCATGCTCCTGGTCATAAGATTTTGCACACTTATAGATCTATAAAAAAGAAACATGTTCCCAAAATTTTCACTTCCAAACCATTCCGGAACATCTTCAAATAAGTTCTATTACAGCAGAGTTTTTGAAGTCAAAAAATGACAAAACGGACATTTTGGCATCACAGCATATGTGCCTAACCTGAGTTCTGACAGACGCGGATACAGAGGGATGCAATTGCCTCCCCTCCCTTTGACGCACAATCGAAGTTCTTTTTAAACAATTCCAAAATTGTATTTACTAGAGTCGTTATCAACGCATCACTACTATAATAAAAAAGCTTATATGCGTATAGTCCGCGCCATCAAAAATTATGTGTTTTGTTTTCTATGCGTTCTGTTTTGTTTTCCATGCATTTTGTTCGTTTTGGAGTGCTCCTTCCTCCCGCGCACTTGAGAATACAGACAAGACAGAGAGTTTAGTTCCTTGCGCGCCAATAGTCAAGCAACATGCACAAATCATCCGTTATTTTGTCGAGTGTTGCCGTTGCATGTAGAGTATATACATTCTTAGTTGATTGAGGATATGGTTTATCATCCACCCCTGATGAAACATAATAGGATTTGCGCTTTCATCGAAAATGCCGACCATAGGCGAAGATTCATTCTTTTTCTTCAAATGTAACTTTGCCTATTTTTGTTTAGAAACAAATTTCAGTAAACTATCTGGAAAAGCAGATTATTAAAAGATTTATAAGGGATTTTCACTGATAACATTGGGTCATAATGAGAGAGGGTCTAAAAGTTAATGATAGTTATATTTTTTGTATCTAAGCAAAAATATTGTAACCGTTTTTTTATGTGGCCCTGGGCTTGGAAGGTACAGTTGTGTGCATAAAAAAGTCGTACAAGGTTTGTATGGTGTAAACCTGCCTATGATGTTCCAGATTTCATAAAAAAGTAGTACACGTACACATGGGACAGAAATAGTTTCAATTTTGACACTTCTCGACAAGCCTGACTCACAATAGCCTACTGCGTACGACTTTTTTATGCACACAACTGTATATTCAGGATAGTCGGATAATTTCTTGGCAATTGAGTTCGAGGTGGGCAATACTCTATTGGCCTTATCAACTTTTTTAAATATTCAATCTTTTCGTTTTCTTTCTAGAAAATAATCTACGACATATCCTTGTTTCTTCAAGATTCCTTTTGTGTTGATGAATAATTAGATTTAGTCGGCCTAAACCTCTCCGAACATTTGTATAATTGTTTTTTATAGAGATTGTGTTGGATTTGAATGAAAACTCAGGATTTTCCCTTCTCCATTTTGTATGACAAACAAAATTTGAAATTCTAGGAAATTCTTCCAGATGTGGAATAAATTTATTTTGTTAACCGACGAAACCAAAAAGGAGGAGGTTCTCTAGTCGACCCGTATATTTTTTTTTCCATCATTTTTTTTATGTATGATCACGCATAAATTTTACTGATACGTCCGAATCCGATAATTCTTCATGCATGAACGACATGCAGATACGAATTTCTATTGGTACATACTGGAGTAGTCCCGGCAATTCATTTCCTGAAGAGTCTCTGTAAGTTGCTCCATTCAGTCGGAACGCAAGGAAGAAAGGACATATCAAGTAATTATCAATTATTGCCGCTCATACATTTACAGAAAATTGATACTGATAATGTATTTCACTAACTGCGTGCGGATTTTCCAGAGCCCAAACATGGTTGCTATGAAAGTTTGTGATAGCATTTCGAGAGAAGTTTGCCTCGTCCGTGAAGAGTACATATCTTAGGAATTTAGGATTTCCAGCCAATTTTCTCAAAAACCACTGACACATAGTAATGCGTTGGGGAAGGTCTCGTGGCAATAGAGCTCGTACCCTTTGAATATGGTATGGATAAAATTGTTAATCGTGGATAATTCTCCAAACTGTGGACTGAGTAGAATTGAGAGCTTCAGCAATTATTCTTGTACCTGTTTTTGGATTTTCCTCGAGAGCGTTCAAAACAGCTTCTTCCAATTCTGGGGTTTGGACTGCTCGTGGTCTTCCAATAATACCAGCTGCACTCTCAAAGCCACCTGTTTTTGCCAAACGACGGTAAATGTTGGAGCTGAAGGCAGTACTCGATTAAGAAATCGCTCCCGGTAAATACGTCTTGCTTCGCGCGCATTGCCACCCGCAAGGCCATAAACGAAATGCATATCGGCTAAATAAACATTATTGTTTAAATAATCCATTTTTCCAAATTTAGTGTTTTTCACATAAACTTCAACAAAAGAACAAAACGTTTAACTGTCACATAATATGTAATAACTGAGATGCCTTGAAACCCTGGTGTATTCACTGATTCGATTTTGTTTAGAATTTCAGGGAGACAACAAATGAATGTCGTTAAATTCTGCTTAGTACTTCATTAGTAGATGGCGCGGTCAAGGAATGTTTGTGTCACGCTAAATCTCAAACTTCAAACCTATGAAATTTTCTTTTTCTGTTAACATTATTGCATATTTTTATGCAAAAACTTGTGAATTGATCGTTTACAAAGATTATAGTTCTACGAACAAGATCCCACTCAGGACAGTTGGCGCGAAAATGAGATGAAGTCCTTGAAATTTACTACAATGTTCACATCTGTCTGTAAAAAATCGAATTTTTCTTGAAGTCTACCTGACGATTTTTCCAAAGTGATGTCTTCTCGAATAGTCTTTTTGGGGTCATGGAAACTTTCACGAAGGAAGGAGAAAAAGTAGGATAGTGGATTGATATCTCTAGACGATGAATTAACTTGAAAATTGAGGGGATTGGAAAATGTCCCCGATGAGATTGTTCCATTAAACTTTCCGATACAAACTATTACTAAGCCATTCACTGCCCATCTCTGCCGAACTATTACCTCTCTAACAATCTTCTGTCCTGAACTAAATCAGAGAGTTCAGTGTAGATATCATAAAATCTATCGATGAAGTTGAGAAATCGATGATTCCTGGTCAGAGATAGTCTAAGCTGCTTCCGGCTATCTTAGAATGACTTCTCCGGAAAAGGTGAGCCCTACTAACGAAGGTGAGGAGAGAAAACAATAATCAAAATCGGCTTCTTTCTTATTCTTCAGTAAGTAACATCCCGCATGAGATAATAGATAATCGGAGAAGGAGGGATATCTAAACCAAGCAGTTGTTCGGAAAAACAAGGCCCTCTCCCAAGATCTATAAGGCTAATGACTATTATTAGGATAATTATCACTTATTTAATAAACACATGAATTTCACAAGTAAGTGTGGACTTTTCATTCTATGAATATATCTTGATTTTGGTTGGTTAGCATAAAAACCATGAGATTGGATTTGTTACTCAGTGATTAATTCTATGTCAAAAATTTAAATCAAGTTTTTCTGATTATTTGCTGTTTCCAGAATGAAGGAGAAAGAATTGGATACCCTCAAAATAGAATAACAAGTGCCACACAAGACAACAACAAAAAAGGAATCTTTTTACCTGATAATACTTTAAATTGAACAGGCTGGAGTATTATCCAACACTTCATATAATCTTACGGGAAATTCTGGTATTCCTTTTATTCATCAATTTATCCAAATTTATTTAAAAAAAGAAGTATTTGAAAAAGTTTTTGTGGAGTAGAGATTTATGCATTCATTCATGTCATTGCAGAAAGTTATACAAAACTGAGACACGTCTGAATATCTGGAACAGAGAAAACAATATAAAATTCAACTTCTTAAGCAAAGCGGGATTGTCCAAATTAATTGTTGATACGGCTCCGTCGAGTTGAGTTTTGCCGCTTGGTGTTACCCACGTATTTTGCTCAATGAACACGAATTCGAAGTCAAAATGCGTCGTTCTCAATTACTTTCAGAGGTTCAAAGATCAATAAACGTCCCATTTCTGCCTTTTTTAGCAATGAGAAACGTTCAAGACACATTTTAATTTATTAAATTTGTTAGGCCTTTTCCACTATCCACATACATTTTTGAACAAGCGCCGACTTTGAATTTGTGTTCATGGGACAGAAATATATAAGTACCAACTTGGTGGAGCCGTATCAATAGAAAATTAACCATACAAAATTGGTACGCACTACAACTGTTCATAATTAGAATTATTTCGGAACAGTTCTCGAAAATTCTATATAACATTGACATACGTACATGGAATAGTTTGTTCTACAACATGTTACATCGATCGATCAACCTCAAAATATTTCACAACAAATTGACATAACCTTAAAGGCGACAAAAGCACAATCACAGAACGGATCACAGACGCAAATCTCAAAAGCACCCTGTGTGGTCTGTAACTGCAGTTTACTGAATTATGACAAGAAACGGCGTTGGCGCCATCTGAAACTCTAGATAACTCGCTTTATCAAGTGGGCTGGTGTCCCCCAGTTTGTCCCAATATTTTACAGGTATAAGTGAATACACCATGGTTTTTAGACATCTTGGTAATAACCAAAACTACTTACTTGAACGTCAAATTCATTTCCAAAGCATTCTCGTGAAAAATGCAAAATAATGGTAATAGCTTCAACACGCATCGATTATCAAATAATCGACTTGAAATTTTCAAGTCCAAATATCTAGAAAAAGGTTGCTTGTAGCGACTTGTAACAAGGGTAGCTTCTTCACGTAGAATTGATTGAAAATGTGCTAGAAGTACGCTCAAAGAAGTTATGAATCTTCAAAAAAGAAAAAGACGTGTAGGTGGCGCCATCTACAAGTAAGAGCAATAATAACATCAGGTTCGAATTCGACACTTCAAAAAACCTCTAAAGAACTTGAGAGGTGTCAAGGGACACCCGGATGGAACGAAGTTCCTTTCAATTAATTAGTGAAGGAATTGTAATAAAATTTTTGTTTTTCTAAGTTATAATAATATTATATATATATATATATATATATATATGCACTCTGTCTATTCTTTCGTACACGTCATAGATGCGCGGGACTTTGTAAACACAAC
Organism: Gonioctena quinquepunctata; assembly: GCA_018342105.1. NCBI lineage: Eukaryota > Metazoa > Arthropoda > Insecta > Coleoptera > Chrysomelidae > Gonioctena > Gonioctena quinquepunctata. The sequence continues at coordinate 80,062 of JAFIRS010001116.1, forward strand.
AGAGTGTATATATATATATATATATATATCATTATACTCTCTCGACTTCGTAAACACAACAGCGTATAGGCTAGAACACGCACGGCTTACTAAATACATACGCATTGATATTGTAATATTAAAATATAATTTGCTTTTAAATTTATTAAAGTTATGACGCGTACACTTGCTAAACACACAATAATGGAGAGATTATAACGCGTATGACTTGGTTAGCACAATAGTATAGAGAGGTTATAATGCGTACTTGCTAAAAATACATAAGCATTCATTATTGTCTGTATAAAATCTCTACTTACCTAACTCCATCAGCAATATCCGGAACTTGTGCAGAAACACTGTCAGGATTCATTATTGTTATTATTTTTCATTATTCATTATGTACAAAAAACCTGTATACACTCAAAAATAATCGTCGCGACACCACACTGTTCAATGTGAAATAGAAAGACGAAACGAAAATAACTGGCTTGCTTTCTATGAGAGAGAGAGAGAGAGAGAGAGAGAGAGAGACAGACAGAGAAACACGCACACGCCGCACGGCTTACAACCATAGCGAAAGTCTCGTTACAACTTTTGGTCTTAATTTATTCCGTCTAGCCCCCTTTCGCAACGCGCGACAAGGAACTACGTTCCAAAAAAAATGTCAATCGATATTTTCAAAACTCTTCGAAAATTACCTCCAATTGTTTTATTGGGTTAGCTGATAATTTTATTTTTATATATTTTTTCTTTTTTTCTCCAATTCTCACCCTTATTTTTCAATGGTCACTGTCAAATTTATTACATCAATATGATCACCATTCATACTTGTTCAAATTACTTCCATCACATTTTCTCTACGCTCCTGACTTCTGCCTCATCTACCTTTCTGTTAGGCCCTTCGACAACACTTCCGATGCAAATTTTTTCCAACAGCAAGGGCTGCACAGGCCCTTATATTTACTCGAAGAGTTCTTCATTAAAGTTATTATGGAGCCGAAAAGGCGGTGCGGTTATAATTAATACAGCAACAGAAGGCGTAAATTTGCAAAAATGACACTTAAAAATTCTTCAGTAGGCACGCACAATTCGCGTCGGGGGACAGTTTTGATAACCTCGGAAAAATTATGGATATTTCTGTAATGTCTTGGGTTAGGATTTTTCTTTCCGGCTATGAAATGAGTATTGGTTTTTTTCATGAGAAAATATATTCTCTGAATCTCACAGAATTGGATCGAGGGAGCAGATCATCGAGAATTGAGTAATTAGAAGTGATGCTATTCTGTTTTCGCGTAAAAGTAACAATAGAGCACTCATTTGCATTCAACAGAAGGCGATTATTTTTGCTCTAAGTGTTTACTCTATCTAAGGCATTCGGAAAAGTGGCACAATCATTCAAGCAGTTTATTCTTCCATATAATTTCAATGGAGGACTTCTCCACAAAGTTGTCAATCTCGATTTTTCGTGTGTAAACTAGCGAACTCTGATTTGACTCTTGTTAGCTTTATTACCCAGCAATGGACTCATCTAATGCATTGAAAATTTTTGCAATGCAATAGGTTTTTTTATTTTGTTGATGGTACAGTTAAACCGTTTCTGGATGGCGTAGTAGGCAATAAATCATTGGTGAGACCGGACATATTCATCTAAGCCCTTTCCACTTGTTTGATATATCCTCAAGGGACGCCCTTATACGCCCCTGGATAAGCGGATAAATCACTTACACTAGAGAAGGCTGGTCAATAAGATGTATGACCTTCAAAAACAGATGGTTTGACTGAGAAATTAGCCTGGAAATTGACTCATTTTGAATGTGTTGTTCCTTTTGGTGTGTTGCTTCTTCTGGTGTGATGAGTTTGTGATGCAGTTTCTACGAAATTTAAAAATGGTTCATCGTGAAGTTTTGAACGGACAAAGTAGGAAACTTGTGTTGAATGTTTTGGAGTATTTCCAAAATAAAAAAAAATCCTCTGAAAACCTTTCTGTTATTAATTGTGCAGCTGAGGCATTAAAATTAAGCCCTAGACCAATTCCTAGAATATGACATGAAGGCACACGTCGAACAATTGTGAGTATTTATTTACTGTTAGAAGTGCTAAGTGTAATGGTTTTATTTTTTGTTAAGACTCTGCAAGGAGAAAAGCTTTTATAATACTAGATTTTCCTGAAGGAGTTAAATCTGCAATACGTTTATCTATTCATACCATGATAGAAAATAAACTGTTTGTAACAAGGGAAAACCTACGAAAAGAACTATTAAATAGACATACTATAGATGTATGTAACACAACCTTAGGTATAATTTTGAAAGGTATAGGTTATCGTTTCTCAAAAGATATTGTTAGAGAGGCTCTGATGGAAAGACCAGAGATTGCATCAAAACGAATAGAGTTTATGAGATAATATGTGAATAATGCTGCATGTGATAGATGTGGTTTTCCTTGATGAAACGTGGATTTTTCAACATTGGAAGTAATACATTGGAAACCTGGCCCGACGATGGTGTAAAATCTGTGTGGAACAAAAGTAGCTCAGAAGGCGAACGATACATAATTGTTCATGCTGGAAATAAAGTGAATACGCAAAATTAGGCGGATTGTATTAAACACACTGAAAATCTTATAAGAAGCAATTGGAAACGAGAAAAAATGTTGGATTGTCACATATTACCCATTATAATTATTCTAAATAAAAATTCATCATCCGAAGAAGATAATTAGTCTTCAAACGCAGACTATAGAAAAATTTGTTGACTACTTTGTTACAATATGTAGCTGATGAAGCTATGAAATAGTTTGATTTTCAAGGACGTATCCGAGTTGGGTCCCAAATCATATCCACTTACCTGTCTTTAAAAAAGTTTGGGCTAAATGAGGTCCCGAAGAAAATATCTTGAAAATTTTAAAAATTTGGCTTTGTTGCCGCTCTTTCAAATTGCTGACAAAATATGGGGACGTGGGTAGGAGTACAAAAACATTACCTATACAAATTCAAAACTTTATTGAATTCTTTATAACCTATAAAAACAGTACTAACTAATTAAAAACTAAAAAGCAACACAAAAATCCAAAAATATAATTACATAAAACATATAAATGAAAAAATAACATTATTTCATACATTTTTGGCTTTAAAACGATATGCTATAGTTTTATTTCCTTAATTTTTGTGTCAATAAACTCCTTTTTAATTTGGTTTTTTGGCTTTGTCCTTTTGTAACGCTGGCAACACTATTTATTTTCACATAGGTTTCTATGTCTAATAACACTTTTATAAATTGGTGAATATTTGGGTAGGCTGAAAAAAAAGATGAATTACATTGGTTATGAAAATCTGAATAGTCAATAAAAATGTTATCGATTTTATTACTTGTCAAACAGTTAACGTTCAATAACATCAAATCATAATTATCATCACTCACAATAACTGGGGTGGGGGTTGCAGAGCATACCTTCTCAGTTCTAAAAAACGTTGTACATGAGCTCCTCGAGGCCATTTTGAAGGATCCATCGCGTCATTGAAGTTGTCATAAAATATACTCACTTTGAAGGAGGAATATACATCTGGATACTTTGAAGACATTTTCTCACAAGATACTTCCGGAAAATGAGGTTTTAGCAAGTTCTGCAGATCATGGCCATTCTTCAAACCGTGGATTGTAAAAAGTTGCACAAAACATGTTGGACAATAATGAAAGGTTCCATCAACATACCAATCTGAAACACCGTTAGAAAATCTATGTTAGTGCTCGTTGAAAAAATAACAATATTATTGACTTTGTCATTTAGCAGAATAACATGTTCATTTTGGTTTGTCTCAACCTCGTTGGCTTGTACCACTTCTTGCAACTCTTGGACGTTTTTGGGAAGTTTACACGAAATTGATGTTCTGGCGTGATAAGCGTTTTTTCTTGCACTGGTGATGTCATGTGTTGTTACTGATTCAAGATCGAATTTATATAATTCTTGACTTATTAGTTCCATAGGTTTCTTCGCAGGGTTATCCACAGCCGCTCTCTTGACGAAGTGAGACAAAAGTTGGCGACTCAAGAGATTATTTGGTTGTTTTCCATGATTATCTTCCAGTGGTGCCTCGATGATGAGGTTTTCTTTTCAAGTCTTTTTGGAAGCAAAATTTGTACTCGTTAATCAGTAGCAGCGATTTCTCTGTTTTCAGTTGAAATTATCGTACATTCCATTTTTCTAACGTACTCTCACTAACAACCCTTTAAACAAGGCAACTGAACAACTAACAAATTGAATAGCAAATAGACTTAATAACGATGGGGTACACCTAATATTAACAATACGAAAAATAGCTGAAATACCCACCCCTAATCAATTACCTGAGTACCTACCCCTTATTTACTACCTGAGTACCATACAATTAAAAAAACATGTTTTTCCTACAGCGGCAACAATGTTGTATAAAAATTCAGTTTTAACCAATTATTTTAATATTTACGGAGACCCAATTGAGCAACCATAAGTAAATATACCTGCTAGAATTGGGACCCCACTCGGACTCTCCCATTTTCAGTACAGTTATCGGAGTTCAATAATCCCATAACCCTATTCCCTAATACAGATTGACCTCTGTTAACAAATTATATTTTATCATACTCAGTTTCCACACTAGTTTAATGGGCTATTTAATTTTTCATAATTATTCTCATTACAATTTCAAATCCGACCCTGGCAATTTACATTTAGAGAAAATAAAGTAGGAACATATTTGCACTACACGAATCTTTTAACCGCACATGCATTTTCAAAAACGTAAACTTTGGGCTGGCCCGACAGCTCTCACCCATTTTTATTACCATGAGCAGATACAGTTGAAATGAAATAAATATATATATTTCGTCTCACTAACGATTTATTGCCTACTTACTTACATAATGTTTGAATTTTGGCGGAAAATCCGTTTTGTTGATCATAGTGAAAGATATAGTGTGCGATAGCAATAATGACAAATTAAAATTTGGAATTTCATATGTTTCACAAACCCATAAAAAGCCGTGATTTTTGAAAAAAATTAATGAAATTTGACCAAAGAAGTTTATACAGGGTGATTCAAAAGTACTTTGACAAACTCCAGGAGGTGATTCCTTACAATATTCTAATATGAATTGATCAATTAAATATATATCCGGAAACGCTTCGTTTGCAAGATACAGGGTATTAAAGCGTTATTTTTATTTTCGTTTTTTTCAAATAACTTTCAAAATTCTGACCTCAATTGAAAAAACATTGATATTGAGAGGTTTTCTTAGATTTTGAATTAGAACCTGATGTTATTATTGCTCTTACTCGTAGGGGGCGCTACCTACACGTCTTTTTTTTTCAAATAAAGTTCGAAATATTTACCTTAATTAAACAAAAATTGGTATTGAGGGGTGTTTTGAGGTGTCGAATTCGAACCTGATGTTACTATTGCTCTTACTCGTAGGATGCGCCACCTACACGTCTTTTTCCTTTTTGAGAATTCATAACTTTTTTGAGCGTAATTCAAGCACATTTTCAGTAAAAAAATCAATTCCTCTATCATATCAACGTAAAAAAGTTAGCCCTGTTACAAATCGCTATAAGCAACCGTTTTCCAGATATTTGGACTTGAAAATTCCAAGTCGATTATTTGATAATCGATGCGTGTTGAAGATATTACCATTATTTTGCATTTTTCACAAGAATGCTTAGGAAATAAATTTGACATTAAAGTAAGTAATTTTGGTTTTTGTAGGGGGTGCCATCTATTCTCTTTACTTTTACTCGTTTGAAATAGTTATTTTTGTTTGAATGCAAAATCTGTATTTGTTTTATTAAAATTTCCAAGATATATCAACATTTTATTTCAAGAAATTTTGAATATGTAGAATAAAATAAAATAAAGGGAACTAAATTGTATCCGAATGCATTGTTCAAAGTGTCCACCTTCAGCGAAGATACAGGCATTCAGTCTTCTAGTCATTGAATCTCGTACCCGCTAAAAAATTATTGGTGTGTTTCTTATTGTTTCACAGGCGTCTACTATTCGGTTTCTCAGATCATCCTCTTTCGCTACTGGAGTTTCCTAAACTAGTGACTACAAATGTCCCCAAAAATAAAAATCCAGCGGGTTTAGATCTGGGGACCTTGGTGCCCATGCCTGGTTAGGTTCTTCTCCACCCCTACCGATCCATCGATTTGGATAGACAGTTTCAAGGAATTCCCCGGCTACAGCGCTAAAATGGGCCGAAGCCCCATCATGCATAAACCACATGCGGATACGAATTTCTAATGGTAGTTCTGAAGTAGTCACGGCAATTCATTTTCCAAAAAGTCTCTGTAAGTTGCGCCATTCAGTTGGAACGGAAGAGAGAAACGACCTAACAAGTAATTATCAATTATTGCCGCCCATACATTTACAGAAATTTGATACTGATAATGTCTTTCACTAACTGCGTGCGGATTTTCCAGAGCCCAAACATGATTGTTATGAAAGTTTGTGATAGCATTCCGGGAGAAGTTTGTCTCGTCCGTGAAGAGTACATATCTTAAAAATTGAGGATTTTCAGCCAATTTTCTCAAAAACTACTGACACATAGTAATGCTTTGGGGGCAGTCTCGTGGCAAAAGAGCTTGTACCATTTAAATATGGTATGGATGAAATTCTTGATCGTGGATAATTCTCCAAACTGTGGACTGAGTAGAATTGAGAGCTTCAGCAATTATTCTTGTACTTGTTCCTGGATTCTCCTCGAGAGCGTTCTAAACAGCTTCTTCCAATTCTGGGGTTCGGGCTGCTCGTGGTCTTCCAATAATATCAGCTGCCCTCTTGAAGCTACCTGTTTCTGCCAAACGAGGGTGGAGACTGGTAAATGTTGGAGCTGAAGGCAGCACTCGATCAGGAAATTGCTCCTGGTAAATACGTCTTGCTTCGCGCGCATTGTCATCCGCAAGGCCATGAACGAAATACATATCGGCTAAATGGGCATTATTGTTTAAATAATAAATTTTTTCAAAATTAGTGTTTCAAAACTTACAGAAACTTTAACAAAATAACAAAACGTTTAATTGTCACATAATATGTAATTACCAAAACTACTTACTTAAACGTCAAAATAATTTCCTAAGCATTCTTGTGAAGAATGCAAAATAATGGTTATAACTTCAACACGCATCGATTATCAAATAATCGACTTGAAATTTGTATGTCCAAATATCTAGAAAACGGTTGCTTATAGCGACTTGTAACATGGGTAGGTTTTTACGTAGATATGATAGAGGAATTGATTTTTTTACTGGAAAATGTGCTAGAAGTACGCTCAAAAAAGTTATGGATCTTCAAAAAAAAAAGACGTGTAGGTGGCGCCTTCCACGAGTAAGAGCAATAATAACATCAGGTTCGAATTTGACACCTCAAAAAACCTCTCAATACCAATTTTCGTTCAATTATGGTCAGTATTTCGAAAGATATTTAAAAAAACGAAAATAAAAATAAAACTTCAACGCCGTGTATCTTGGAAACGAATTGTTTCCGGACATATATTTATTTGGAAAGTCCATATTAGAATATTGTGAGGAATCACCTCCTGTAGTTTGTCAAAGTACTTTTGAATCACCCTGTATATGTAGCAAGCATTTTCAAGGAAAATTTACTGAAGATTTGGTATGAGTACTATATTCTTATGTAAAATCAACTGAAATAGACCTAGTCGCCACAATCGAAGATGAAAGCAACGAACAAGATATTAATCGAGATCACCTTATCGAACCAGAATTGACTGAAAATATCTCCATGGATAAATCAATCCAGATGATACCACTTGATAAAAACGTTTTCATACAATAACCTGAGGAAAAAATCTAGTCTGCTTCAAATATTTTACTGGATTCACCATCCGGCAGTTTAAAATATTGACGAGTCTGTCAACAAGTCCAAAGATGGATAGTCTAATCCGAAAAATCCAGCTAATACCTAAATCTGTTCTTGAAAATAGGCACATTCCAAAAATAATTATGATTTGTAACATAATTAATCATGAATTGTTAATTCAATATACCAATACTTTCTGAATTTTTGGTTTCAACTTCAATTCGAGCAAATAAGTTGAAATATTCCTAAGTATGAGACGGCAAACTTCCTCTACCGAAGTAACAAAATATGTTTTCAAATATTTTAAAAATTCAGAAGAAAAACTCAAGAAATAACAATATATTTTTGTTATATTTTATCGTTTCAGAAAGACCGATGAATTAATACCAGAAGCCCAATAACAATAATGGAATACTATAGTCTTAAGTTGGGTGTTGCTTGAGAGCACTGATGAAATTTAGGGGATTGAAGGAAGGAAATGTTCATCAGATGGTAATTAGGACACCGGGTTATTACACCTCAGGGGCTGAATTTGACGTTTATAGAACACTCGACAATTTTCAGTTGAATTTGTAGCTCATTGGTAGCTAATTAAATCAATGGTAATAATTTTACTGTGAATGATTTATTTTATAAGTTTTGAATATAATATTGAAAAGTAAAATATTCTCAATTGAATATTGAAATCAAAATATTTTTCTGTGAATTGAGAAATCCACGAGAAAAATTAAGTTATTTTTCATGAATTTCTAACGGAAAACATCTACTTCCCTGGCTAAATAGTTGTTTTCTGTTGATATTCAGGTAATTGACAATTTAGAATTCATGGCAGCAGTTCACCACTGTTTGGCCAGTTGGTTTGATCAAAATGTTTGAAGAATTCCAAAATAAATCGTTGGTGTTCATTATTATGGAAAGTGGTGAATCACGTTTTTCCCAAAAAAACCTGTTTCAAGCATTTCGGTTAATCGGCGTGATCCGAAGCATCAGGGGATATTCAATCAGAATCACAGTGATTTTCTTGCTATTTATTGCCCAAGTGGGTGAAAAGTAAGGAAGCAAGGAAAATACCCCCTGTGCGGTCTGTTGCTACACTTTACTGAATTGACACTAGAAAACGCCGTTAGCGCCTTCTGAAACGCTAGTAATCTCTATTATCAAGAAGGCCAAGTTGATCTCAAACTTTCACAGTTATAAGTGCAAGCACCAGAGTTTTCAGAGATCTTGGTGGAAAGAAAGGGTCAGCAAAATATCATTTTCATACTCTCAAAGATTCATATATGTCAATTTTACAGGTATGGTTGAAATAGGTTAAACGGTACCCTATTGATTTTTATTGTTGAAGTTAGCACCAATATTGTAAAAATTGTAAAATTGTTTTTAACCGCTTTCTTAGTTGTTTGAACAACCCTCAGAAGTTAATGAAAACTTGTACGAGTTAAAATCACGGGGACCTTACCTTTCATAGTGGGATCCGAAACCACTCTTGGGACCTTGAAAAATTTTTTTCACTAGCTGCGGGATTCGAACCCGCGCCGGGTGAAATCAGTGGACACAAGACCAACGCTCTTGCCACTGAGCCACAAGCCCCTTATGAAAGAACATATTCACTTTTATCATGAAGTCATTTATATTGTATTTATATTATATTCAGTAACTCTGAATGAAGTTATTTTCATATTATCATATTGCCAGTATGTTGCTTAGTCCAGGCCGGCCAAAATAACAAGAAAATATCGATTCCGGCGGTTTTTCGATTTTGATGAAATACCAATTTTTCCGAAAAACTGTGTGATATATAAATATTCTACACAAAAAAGGAAGATTTATCTTTTCGTTCAAAAATGTGCTTTTTAAAAGAATATAAAATGAAATCGAAACTGTTTTGTGTGCGTGCAATTTTATGAGAAAATCACAAACCCAAGAGAAGTGGACTGTAATTTTTGAACCGTTAAGAGGGAAAATATGGGAATAGTGAGAGGTTGAAATATTGATAACTGAGACTCAAGATCTCACCTGTAGATCCTCCGAAGAGCGGGCTATGACTTTGGTCTCCTCAGTGGCCTTCTCCTAGAGATCTCTAGTGGTGTATGCTGCTGCGGGAGTCACTTTCGTAACGCAATATCACCTTTATACCCAAGTGAAGGTGATGTTTCGATAACGTTGTAGTAGAACAGACAGAAACAAAGCGAAAAATAATTCAATATGGAAGAGTTCGAAGAAAGCAACGCTACTGATGTACTTCAGGTTTTCCAAAAATGGGATACGAGATTGTGTTTCACGTGGTATTGCATAGAAACGTGATATTTCTGTGAACCTTTTTGCTCAAGTAGAAATCCAATGAAATGAGGTAATGTGAGGTCATCTGATTGAACACAACCAATCAGAACAACAGTATACTCATTATATACCTCGAAATTAATTCAGCTAATCAAATGCATTTAATCAATCAAATCAATAAAATCGCAAATAAATTCGAATATATGACCATGTTGCTTGTATATTCGCGAATATACACGCTACTTGCTATAAAAGAGGTATTTACCCATTGTTTATACCAAATCTATCAAAATAATTGAGTCACTGTCAAATGATGTCCAAGTCACTGTTAAATTGAAAAATGATGTCCGATCGTTTCGGAAACTTCCTTAGAAAGGTAAAGAAAGTAACATCATTTTCAGTGTATGTTTGTCATAAACCACTTGTGATAGATATTTTGGGTAGAGTATACTTTGATATTTTTTCGCCAATATTGTTGCAAAAATACCACTCGACCAAAATCGAAGAAATGTTCCGTGAATTTCTACGTCAATATTGACACAAAAATGTCAAAGAACACTCAGTTGTGATATCACAAGAGAGTGAGCATAAGGTAAAAATAATTTGACAGATCAGGAGAATTATTTTCTACTTTACCGAACTCTCGTGTGGTATTCTATAAATATTTTTATGCACGACCGGGCGTAAAGTAGCACTTTAGCGCCCGGATTTGCGGGCGTAAAGTAGCACTTCAGCGCCCGCGGACTACTTTATCGCCCGGCGAGCGATAAAATTGTTGAACAGGCGCTAAAGTGAATTTCAATCTCATATCGATATGAATCTATATTCCGATGAATCATATAATCAAACCCAAAACATTATTAACAATAATATAACGAAAACAATGAACATAAATTAATTCAAAAAATGAATTATAACATAATATTGACAATACAATTAGAACAGTTATTCATGGAGATATTTGGATTTGTTGTTTTTTGTTGTTGCAGATAGTTACTGATTTCAACTGATTCCTCATTACTGGAAGTCTGAAGAGAATGCATGTTATTATCTGGTGTTTCAGAGTGGTGAGCAATATTTTCAGATTGTCTGCAATGGCTAGTAGTAGGCTCATCATTTTCTACAATTTTCTTAGTAATCTTCAGCTTATTTGCAACTGAATTTTCAATATAACCTTCCGCAACAGTCGTCGACTTCCACCCAGCATGTCTTTTAATGTTGATTATATCCTCGCCTGCATCTGCTAACATAGTTGCTGAGGAACGTCTGAAGCAGTGACCAGTATATTCTTTCGCATTAGAAATACCTAGGTGAGTGGCTATTCTGAATGGTATTTGACCGAATGTATTTTTTCCGATAACCTGTCTCGTACACTTGCCATTTTTATAATATAAAAAAAAACGCTTTTGATCATTCTGATCTCGCAAGGAAGAATATTTTCTGTGAATATCCAAATAACTTTGCGATTTCTGTTCTCCATCGATTACAGTAAATACTCGATATATCTTCGTTTTGGTTTCTCGTATAGTTATGAGTAAGAATGTCTCGAAATCTTGAATGTCGTCCACTGTGATATTTGCCAATTCTTTGCAGCGACATGCTCGACAAATACCAAAAATCAGTGCTACCTACAATAAATCATCAGATTAACATACCGAACATTGAGAAAACATGAAATTAGAACTTACTTTCATCATAAGATACAAATCGTCTGGTGCTTCCCTCAAAAATAACTCGATTTCTTCTCTGCTTAGAATCTTCGATTTCTTTGGTTTATAACCATCAAATTTTCGTTTCAAAAAAGCTATCAATCTTGCGTATCTACTGATATCTATATTATCATGTACATTTGAAGTAGCTTTCAGCATGGAATAATATGACCACATGGTAGAGGGCTTACAATATTTAGATTTTTCCAGAGAATAGGCAAGACAGTCTCTGTGTATTTCTTATTTTTCACATTTTTCCCGTTGCACCACCTCACAAATTCTTCATACACCTTGTCGTATATTTTCGTGAATTTACTTGGCAATAAACACAATTTTGCATTCTCAGCTGCTTTACTTATTTCTGGTGGAGTACAATTCACACTTTCTTCGTCGCTTGAATCCATTTCAAAATTGACAGCAAATATGGCTACTAGCCTATATAATCTTATTTCAAAAAATTGACTGAGTTGCCATGGTAACATTCATTCCATCACTTCTTGATTTATTCTGTTTCCGATATGATATGAATATACATCCTCACGGCAGCCTCAATGTATTTTTATCATGTTCTAGATATAAAGAGGTATGACATCGAATGACATGACATCGAATATACCGGTTGTGCATAAAATTTTGTATGTATTTCGGGCTTAATTTGTTTTTATGGACCTAGGCGTGTTAATAGCCCTCGCTATCGCTCGGGCTATTACTTACACGCTGCGGTCCATAAAAGCCTATTTTACGCCCTTGATACATAAATAACTATTTTTCCATTACAATCATAATAACATTTTCTCGCAAAATGATACGATGTACTTAACCGTTTTTGATTCATTATTCACTTTTCATGCGAATTGATGACAGACGCCAAATTGAAAATATACGTTATCAGACAATAAAAACAAAATACCTCAAAGAATTCCCGCGACAATTTTATAGGTAGAAAATTCTCACTATGTTAATGTACATGAATGATTTGAAATAAAAGTTTCTATTGGTTTAAAGAAATGCCAAAAAATTATCACCAAAATATCCATCACTTGATATAACTACTGATTATTTTTTGAATTTCTAGAAACCAATGGAAACTTTCAATTCAAATCAATCACAACATTATCATAGTGGGAATATTCTACTTAGAAAATTGTCGCGGAAATAATTTGGGGTATGTTGTTTTTATCGTCTGACAACGTATATTTTTAATTTGTCATCAATTCGCATGAAAAGTGAGAAATTTATCAAAACTGGTTTAGTACTTTGTATCATTGTACAAGGAAATGTGTTTATGATCGTAACATCAAAAAATCATCTATAGAATACCAAACGAGAGTTCGATAAAGTAGAAAATAATTCTCCAGATTTCTTTCTCAAACCATTTGGCAATAGTCTATTGCCGGCAAAAGGTTTTCGAAAATTGTCGAATTTTTTACACTTTATTCTTACTTTCTTGTGCTATTACGACTGAAAACAGATTCTATGGGTTGTTTTCACTCTATTTCATTGCTATGGATACATTTTGATTTATTTCGATTTTAACGTTGCAAATGAGTAATAATTCAAAAATATCACGATTTGGTTGTGATACTGATGAGAAGATTAATCAAATATACCGAAAAATACTGTTTGTATATAAAGCATTTACGGGCTTTTGCAATATAAGAAAGTATAAATTAGATGGAAATCGGACGGTGGAAGAATTGGCAATAGGATTGAGCTGTGAACATAAGGAGGAAAGATGGTACAGAATTCAAAGAAACTACGGTTGAAGCTATGGGGAACCTAATAAGTAAGCTTTCACAAGAAATATATAAAGAAATTAAAGTTATGATTGACCCGTTCTAAAGTGTATTTCAACAAGCGCAAGCTGCCCGCGATTGTATACGACGAAAACTGCAATCGAATCTCTGTAAAAGGAAACAATGTTCAGCAGCATTAAGTTCAGTAGAGATAACCAAAGTGATGAATTTGTGGGATAAAAACACCCCCTGAAGGGCTGCAATGGAAATGATATCACATAGCCGCAGTAGAATTAGCGAGGTGGGGAAGCTGCTGCTGGCTTGACTTACTTTTTCCATATCGTACAACAATGGTTTTGAAACAAATAGAGTTACTATATTCAGCAAGACTTGCAAGTTTTTACGATAATGTGTACAGAAGGCCAAGTCTTTTTGAAAACAATGCCAATTGTTCTTTTGTTAATTTGATTTTTTTTTGGCCCTGTTTCTTCTCTATAATTACCAAAAAAAATTATATCCGAATAATTCGAGGGTTATTTGATAAATGCTCAAAAATGTTATAACAACTTTCTCAAGCTTGTTGCTTATAGGCAGAAATCGAAACAATTTTTGAAGTAAAACTTCTTTACGCACGCTTGACTTGGGGAGTAAGCTGATGAATGCGTGACAAGAGCGTTACGAAAAGTGTGATCGGGCGAGACGAACGGTCTCGACAAAGGTGAGTGCGTATCTTATACTAGTTGCTGGCGTCGTAGCGTCATATGCAGCGTTCCTTTTTCCTTGTCTATTTTCTCCCTCTACTAATACACAGCTTTCTACTCTCGACATTGGGGCACGTTTGATTCTCTGTCCTTTTCTTGTCTCTCTCTCTCTCTCGGCCTCGCGTTTCTACAATTTACTTCAGCAAATTTTTTAAATAGGATAACATGAAATTTAACTAATACGTAAATAATAAAATACTTATTAATTGTAGAGGTTCACTATTACAAATAATTGGTGACAACGTGATTCACATGACAATAATAAATGGAAGTCGATGATAAAAATCCCACTATAGATCATGTACAAAAACCGAGACAAATATTTGAGTTAGGTAAATTAATTTTTATTTTATTTTTATAATCATTCATGACTCAAATAATAATTTACTAAATTTACCAAACTAAAATGATGAAATTATAGGTTATTAGAAAATTAATATATGTATATTTATATACATGTATATATTATACATATACACATATATAAACATATATATATATATATTATGTTAGGAAGGACCAGTAATATATTTTTAAGATGAAAAAGAAGTAATTTAAAAAAAACACGAAAATAATAAATATTTAATATTAGTAGTTCATAAGAAATTATTTTCTTTTTTTTTAATTCTATTTCTTTTATGAAGCCTCTGTATAATATTGATAGGTGAAAATATGCAAATACTATAATGCAATCATTTTCATACATTGTCAAAATTAGTACAACCTAAAATTGTTTAAAATACAACAACAAAGTCTTGATTTATAAAATCATTCTGAATTAAATGTGCACAACAAAATTATAAGCTTGAAACATACAGTATATGAAATTGCATCTAACTAAAAATAGCCAATGGAGAACAAGAACTTCTTGATGACAAAAGTCAATCAGGGAACAAGATGTGAGATAAAAAAATTGGAAATTGTGGAAAAGTGAGAACTGAGAAATGTCAAAAATAATTATCATCAATTATTGTATTTAGTTTATAAGAAATGTAATATATATTAGTTCATAAGTTTACTAAAATAACACCAAATTAATCAAAGTGCCACAAAGAAGTGCGTGAGTTTGAAAATTCAAATAAATGGACAAAACAGAAATGGTATCCAGGAATAAAAAAACAAAGCTGAGAGAAGATTGAAAAAAAAAATTTTAAGAAAAGCGAGGTACAAAATTTGAATGAAAGAAATTTAGAACTTTCATTAATGAGAAGATAGTTTTTCAACAATAAAAAACCAATACATCCTCTGAATAATCTCTACACAAAATAAACAAGGATAAAAGAAGATTACCTTTTTTGGTTATCCACATGAAACTTGTCCAAGCTGATTTCGAGGATTTTGGATGGTTCCTTTTGAAATGGTTAGTTCCTGGGAGGAGAGGATGAAATTGGAATTCAGATTATGCCAGGTATTGCATTAGCGACAGTTCCAGCTCCAGGTATAAACTTCTAGTGCACATCACAAACTGAATCACTTCACAACGTAATTTGTATATCTGAAGAACTCTATATTTTGGTATTGAACTATGAAATAATTCTTCCAGATCAAAAAAAAAAAGTGAGGTTATATACAATATCCTACACTGTTTCTCATTATTTATGAAAATTTGTCAAGTTGCTCATAGTTATAAGTTATCTTTCGCAGGCCAGGTTAATATAAGTTTTTCTGAATGAAGGAAATAATTGTTTAGATAATTTTTTGGTTTATTTTCCACAATGATATGCTAATGGTTTACTTATAAACACTGAACTGAGAATATTTCAATTGACATCAAAACAGGCAGTGGCTCTATTGCCAGTACCGGCTCCTGAGGCGAAGGCATACCAACTGAGATTAGTCGTGGTAAGAGAAGTAATAATAATTGGCAACAAAGTGGCGAGAAAACAGTAACGTTAGCTGGCGATTATCATTTCATAACAAAAAGCTATTATCATATCACAATATAACAATTGGCTTCCCATCTCGGAGCTGAATTGCCACATAAGTATTAGAGGCATATCAAAATTGAAATAACAATATATTATACAGGGAGAAAATATTTGTGGGGTAATAACAATAACGTGGGAAAAAAATTAACAACAATTATTATTTAAAAGCTATTAATATTTCATAACAATATACATACATATAGATGGAGCTGAAGAAGTTTTACTTCAGTCGTCTGGTCTAAAGCACACTCGTTTTTTTTCGAACCATCATCAATGTCCTTCCCAACAAACATTATAGGTAAAATTTACGTCATTTCGACCTTCGAATAGGCCAGCGCCCTACTTGGCGATGGTAATTATTACGTTATAATTACCATAAAATTTACCATCATGGGGAAAAAAATGGGAAATTGAGACATTTTTCCTTATAAGTTGAAGGCATAAATAGGTAAAATTGCCTCCAGACTGATGGTAAAAATGTAGTCATTTTTACCTATTTCAGGTTATAAACACTGTAATAAAACAAACAACAAATCATGGCAGGTTAGAAGAAGATGATAAAAGTTTACTGTATATTGTGTATCTTAACCTACATGCTTATTCGTGAAAGCGTTGAAGTTGACATGAACATGGCGTATGAAGAAAGAACTGTCAATAAACGTATAGCAGAGACTGCAATGAGTGATGGTTTATTCGCATTCACACCTAGTTGTGATTTTATATGCGATACAAACTTTTCTGTGATAATGTTGATTTTCACTCGTCTAAAACAAGTGGGCCATCAAATTATTAAATTTGTAAAAAAAAAACATTATTTATGTCTACTTTCACAACTTTTTCCATCAAACACTTCAAAAACTGATTTTATAGATGAAGTATGTGTATAATATCAAATCCACCTATTTTTTTACTACGAATCATTAAAATGTAGTCGATTCGAGGAAATTGTGTATTATTTTACAATGGCGGAAACGGTTCAAACCGAAAAATATGGCGTAGGTTCCATATGGGACCTATATGTCGAAATTCCTTGAAATTTTGACTATGAGAACACATAGACTTTGTTCAAAGTCGAAAGTAACCTTTATTCCTGACTTTGAAGTCCGTTGTCCTTATCTTGGGATTTCAGACCCTTTCATGTGAAAGGGTCTGACCACAATGTTGTGGTCACGTGATGAAATACAATATATGTTATTGGATGTTTTTTCATGCATGTCTATACGTTTCGTTCTCTGGATGGATTGCGAATCGTGGATAATGAATTTATATTTTACTTATTCTATGTTCTGTGCAGAAAAACTCAAATGTCAATACGGGGTGAATAAATCAATATTTTTTGCTAATGTTAATAGTAAACCAAGTAACCTATAGTTACTCAGAGAAATGAATATAGACTACAGAACCCTGTAATGAGTGTTTATTCTGAATTAAATATCAAATCCATCAGTAATGTTGATAATAGTACGCGATATTTATATTTCAGTGCACATCTTCCCAGAATAGAAACCATGATTAATGTTATGGTCTGATGAGGGAATCTCTTTCCGAAGAGAAATAGCCAATCATAACATTTCAAATATAAAATGGTATGTTGTGATTGGCTGAATAATTTTGATTTGAAATTTCTGCGTTCCGCATGCGGTGCCCGAAAATATACAATTTATCAGCCAACTGTAAATACTGTAACGAACCTAGGCCGGACCTGTCGCCTCACGTGTTGCCATCGACAGCGATGAGATCATCCCCGGAGATATTCGAAAACCATCCAGTCGCTCTGCCGCGAAAAAACAACGGTCAATATTGGAAACAATTGGAATATGCTAGTCGCCAACCGTCCGAATTCGAAACATCGAGAATGCTGTATCGGAGATAAATAGACAGCCCTCAAGAGGGAGTATACAGTCTGAACGAGCCCATACGATCGAGCTATACAGTGGCATAATATAAATTAAGTTGTAGATTAAGTGTTAAATAAATTAGTTAAACCAAGTTAAGTTTATTTACGTTACAATTGGTGTCGGAAGTGAGATTTTGAAAATAAACAAGTGATCGTGGAGTGGATAGTCAGAAAAATAAATTGATAGACCTTTCTGTACGCCCAAAATAGACAGTGGCCCGGTTTTCGCGAAGTGGACAATTGTGCGTGGGAATATAAACTGATACACTCTTCGCGTGAAACAGACAATAGACTGGTGGCCCGTGGAAAAGAATTCGTGAAGTGAATTTTTAACAAACTGATAAACTTTTCGTGTGAAACAGACTGATACCTCGTTAAAGACAAAATGTGTTCAAGAAAAGTGCGCCTTGCGGATTTGAAGGTAGCGGAATTGAAACAGGAATTGGAGGAAAGGGAACTGGAAACAACGGGTAAAAAGCAAGTACTCCAGGAAAGACTTGCAGAAGGACTTATACAAGAAGGTGAGGACCCCGAAACATTTTTATTCGAAGTTCCCGGAGGTGATTTGAGTCCGATAAGAGAATCCTTGAAAGAAGAGCTGCAACAAAATTCGCGGACTTTGGAAGAAAATTCTAGAAATCTGGAAGAGAAGCTTCTAGAAAATTCAAGAAGCCTGGAAGAAAATGCTAGAAATCTGGAAGAGAAGCTTGAAGAAAATTCTAGAAATCTGAAGAGAAGCTTCTAGAAAATTCAAGAAGCTTGAAGAAAATGCTAGAAATCTGGAAGAGAAGCTTCAAGAAAATCTAGAAATCTGGAAGAGAAGCTTCTAGAAAATTCAAGAAGCCTGGAAGAAAATGCAAGAAGCCTGGAAGAGAAGTTCCTAGAAAACACAGAAGGCCTAAAAAAAGAATTGTGTGGTGTGGCTAATTTTCTAGAAGAAAGAATGGGAACCGTTGAGACAGAGATAGATAAAATTAGGGAGCAAATGAACACGGAGGTAGATAAAATCAAAGATGGGGTCGAGGCAGAAATGGACAAAATAAAGGAAACGATCAGTAAGCTGGAAAACGAATAAATAGTGCGCCCTCCACAGAGATGGTTAACGAAAATGCAATGTGGACTTGAGTTTGAACTTGATAAAGTTCAAGAGGGTATAAAAGATGTCAAGGTCATTTCAGAAATAGGGAAGCTTTCCATGAAGCCGCCTCAGTTCGACGGAAAAACTCCATGGGCAAATTACCGCCGGCAGTTTGAAGCAGCGGCCAAAGCAAACGGATGGAATGCAGGGGAAAGAGCTGTAGCACTGACACTTGCATTACGTGGAGAAGCGACAAATATTCTACAAACTCTCACCGCCCAGGAACAGGAGGACTATGATCAGCTGATTAAACATCTAGAATTACGATATGGCCACGCCCATTTGGAACACGTATACCACTCCCAGCTGAAAAATCGCTGCCAAAAATCGGGCGAATCCTTACAAGAATTCGAAACTGACATTGCACGCTTGGTTCGTCTCGCATATCCAGCCACACCAGAAAATGTAATGGAGCGACTAGCGGTTCAAGCATTCCTGGATGGACTCCGTGACCAAGCAACCAGACAAGCGTTGACACTAGCCCGTCCAACACATCTCGTAGACGCACTGGCACGCGCTTTGGAATTCGAGGCAGCGAAACAATCTTGCAAAAGCCAGAGTAAAGTCCGAATGATTGAGGAAGACTCACAGGAGCCTGCTAATTTGGAAGCTGCCATAAGGGAAGTGATTAAGGAAGTGTTCCCTGAGAAAAGACATTCACCAACTTCGAAGTTTCCTTGGTTTATGCACATACTATCGCCGATATGTGCTGGGATTCGCCAACATCGCTAAACCACTGACCAGGCTCACGGAGGGCCAAACAAAGTTCCAGTGGTCCGAAGAATGTCAAGACTCATTCAGGAAGCTGAAAGAAGCTTTGATCAACGCACCTGTACTGAGCTATCCCCTACCCAAAGGGAAATTCATTTTGGATACGGACGCCAGCAACGTGGGACTTGGAGCTGTCCTATCTCAGATCCAGGAGGGACAGGAGAAGGTCATTGGTTATTTCAGCAAGACGCTTAGCAAACCAGAGCGCAATTACTGTGTCACCAGGCGAGAGCTGTTAGCTGTTGTAAAGGGAGTGGAGCACTTCTACAAGTACGTGTATGGAAGAAGATTCCTGTTGAGAACTGACCATGCAGCTCTCAAATGGCTTTTACAGTTCAAAAATCCTGAGGGTCAAGTAGCACGTTGGATCGAGAGACTCCAAGAATTCGATTTCGAGATCGAACATCGAGCCGGAACTAGCCATAAGAATGCAGATGCCTTGTCGCGAAGACCATGTCCAGATGATTGCTCACATTGCCGACGAGCAGAAGAGAAAGAAGCAACACTTTGTAGAACCGCGGCAATGGATGACAACTGGAACGACAGCAAGATCCAGAAAGACCAAGAGAAAGACCCCGACCTTGGCTTAGTCGTCAGCTGGAAGAAGGGCAATCGAAGACCATCATGGCAGGAAGTCGCAGGTTACTCGCCGGCTGTTAAGTCCTATTGGGCACAATGGAACTCTCTTATTCTGGACAATGGGATCCTGAAACGTGTGTTGGAGGCCGATATTGGTGGGAAGACAGACGCCAAATAATTGTTCCCAGGAACAGAAGAGAGGAAGTGCTGCGGAAATCCATGATGGAGTCGCTGGAGGACATCTGGGAGTGACGAAGACCCTGCAGAAAGTGAGGCAACGGTTTTACTGGACCAATTGTCAAGCTGACGTCCAGGACTGGTGCAGAAAGTGCGCTGTATGCGCTGCTAGCAATGGACCTCGAATACGACCCAAGGCCCCGATGCGTCAGTACAACGTAGGCAGCCCGTTCGAGAGAATCGCCATTGACATCGCCGGCCCGTTTCCCGTATCCGACCACGGGAATAAATACATCCTTGTGGCAATGGACTACTTCAGTAAGTGGGCGGAAGCCTATGCCCTGCCCAACCAGGAAGCCATCACCGTCGCCGACGTCTTGGTGAAAGAATGGATATGTCGATTCGGTATTCCAATGGAGCTGCACTCGGATCAAGGCAGAAATTTCGAAGTCTACGCGAACATCCGCAAGACAAGAACCACGGCCCTACATCCGCAGTCCGATGGAATGGTGGAACGGATGAACAGGACGATCAACCGCCACTTGTCCAAGGTTGTCTCTGACCATCAAAGAGACTGGGACCAGTATCTTCATTTGTTCCTGATGGCCTATCGATCCGCAGCACACGAGTCAACCGGTCAAACTCCTGCTAGTATTATAATGGGCCGAGAACTGCGACTGCCTTGTGACCTGAAGTTTGGGATACCGCCAGGACAAGACACTGCGGGAGAGGACTACGTCAGCAAACTTCGGCAGAGAATGGACGACATCCACGAACGAGTCCAGTTGAACATCCAGAGTGCCAGCGATAAAATGAAGAAGACCTATGACATCAAGGCCGACGCAGGAGGATTTAAGGTTGATGACCTGGTTTGGCTGTACAACCCCAAACGTCGGCGCGGACTATCACCAAAGTTGCGGAACTCGTGGAAGGCCCGTATAAAATCGTGAAAAGGATAAACGACCTTGTGTACCGAATCCATAAGCCACCCGAGGAAACCAAGGGTCGTCCATTTCAACAGGTTGGCCCCTTACGCTGGAAACCATGACCAAGTTCGCACCCTCAAGCCACCGGAGGATGATATGACGTTCGAGAAGTTTATGTCCTTGTATTCAAACGGGCAGAAAGTTCTACATGGGGTTACTAGAGAGGAGTCACGAGACCTTTTTCGAGGTGCCTGCTGACTACGCACTAGCGCACTGTGTGGCAGAAGATCTTCGAATGTCCAGGGGCATCGCCGTAGTGTTCTCCAAGAAATTTGGTCAACTCCAAACACTGCGGAGCAGAATCCAGAAGTTGGTGGGTGCTACAGTTGAAGAAAGGCCAGAGAAACATCTACTACCTAGTTACCAAGAGGCATTCCCAAGATAAACCGTCCTATGAAGATGTCTGGAAGAGTCTCACCAAACTAAGAGATACTATGGTGGACCAGAATCTGGTGGATCTAGCAATTCCAAAATTGTCCTGTGGTATTGATGGGTTGGACTGGAGAGTCCTAAGAAGTATGCTGGAGGCGATATTCAGATCCAGCGGCGTCAAGATTTTGGTTTGCTGTAACCCTCTTCCACGACCGATCATGAAGACCGTGGAGTGTTACTTCCATCGAACTTCACGGTGCAGATATGGGGAGTCATGCAGATATCGTCACACTCCAAGGATGAAATTTCGGGACGAAATGTCTTTAAGAAGGGGGCAATGTAACGAACCTAGGCCGGACCTGTCGCCTCACGTGTTGCCATCGACAGCGATGAGATCATCCCCATCCCCATCCAGTCGCTCTGCCGCGAAAAAACAACGGTCAATATTGGAAACAATTGGAATATGCTAGTCGCCAACCGTCCGAATTCGAAACATCGAGAATGCTGTATCGGAGATAAATAGACAGCCCTCAAGAGGGAGTATACAGTCTGAACGAGCCCATACGATCGAGCTATACAGTGGCATAATATAAATTAAGTTGTAGATTAAGTGTTAAATAAATTAGTTAAACCAAGTTAAGTTTATTTACGTTACAATACCATTAAAAAATCGACCAATTATGATTTGCTTGATTTCGACTTCTCCGGAAGCCACAATGATTGGTTTTAAAATTTTCGAAGCCATGGAAACTCATCATTTCAACACATCAATCTCTTATTTTTGTTAAAGTAAATTTTCTATTTGATTTGATTTTTTTACGTATTCAATACCATTTTTTCATCCATTTACTTCAAAAGGATGAACTTCATTGAATTCCATTTTGTCGCTGCATTATTGAAAACGTCGCGGCTGTAGTTTACCGCTGGCGACAGACGAAGCTTTCTGAACGCAGCCCATTCATTGTTCAGTGCATTCTGTCATTCCCATCCATCTCTTACACTCTTACCGACATGACCTGAGACCTAACCAGAGTTTGAGGTTGACGCTTTCATGTTTTTATTTCATTCTGGCAGCTAATCAATAATAGTTGGTGGTATACCTGTATGGTTTACTAACTCTAGTCGAATTTTTGCTTGGCATTTTATAGAATCCTAAAATTCATGGCACAATAAAAAAATTAAAGGAAGTAAATTGTATCATGTCATCCTCATCTGAATCGACTTGGTCTTTAATATCTGAAGATAGACTAAGTTACTTTGAGGATTTTATTTTAGGTTACTTTGACTTCGTTGTAGACATTTAGTCTGATTGGACAAATATTGTTGTAATCTCGCCCTCATTGTAGAGCAGTAAGTATAAACTAGGTCAAGAAATGTACAGGTAACTCCTTTAACTCAATCGGTGCCAAAATAGGTGATGAAGAGTATATAGTAGACCTGTTTACTGACTTGTCAATTCCCTGACTATATGGACACACATGAGGTAATAATTAGGTGAATATTCACCAGGAGGTTTTTCCTGAGAGTTCCAATATTTTGAACACATTTTGCTGGTAACCTTTAGGTAAAATTCAACCTAGTAAATAACTCTATTAACCCATGAGGCTGTGAAGGTATATTTGAAGTCCATAACAAGTAATTTCATTCTACGCACTACGCCTATTAAGTTTTTGGTTTTTGAAGGAGATTTGGTGGTCTTAATTATGGTTTTCATAACTCCAATTATAACTTTGGAGTCAGTTAGTACTTGAAGGTAAAATATTTGGTCAGAAATGGGTAAATACGGACTTCTTGAAGCCGCTTTACCCCACTGCTTGGTATAATTTTACTATAATGTTAGTTGGGTTAGGTTATACTGAAAATAACCTATAATTCATCACTTTCTTTTCCATTCAAGATTATTAGAGACCTATCCCACATTTTCAGCGGAAACAGTTGGTGTTCATTTGAACTTAAACTGACAATAAAATAGTTATCACTACCGGTTGAGCCAGAAGTAGGAAATTGTACTTTGTTTTCGAAAAATATATACGTAAAACATATCAGCATTGGCATTCTATTTCTCAAACTCTCTTGTAAACTATTTGTTTTATTTCCATTAAAATTTTTATTTTCGTACATACTTATTTTTTAATGAAAATGTGTTATATCCCGCAGTTCTTTCTGAAAATACCTATGTTAAGGGTTATTCGCATAACTCGCAGAAACAACCGGATTGACGCAGAGAGAGAGAGAGAGATTAAGAGGGGGGCAAACGGGGCTGCAGCCCCGGGGCATCCACAAGAGAGGGGCCTCCACAATATAAATTTCTGGGTGAAATTTCATAACAAATACCGAAGGATATGCAAAATTATATATAAAAAATCTGACAACGAAAGAGCAGTTCTCCCACTTTTTCCTCTCATTTTTCGTTTTAAACATTCAAAAACATGTTTCGTATTCTTGTCAAAATACCTGTTTTTCCTATTTATTGGCGTTGACAAGTGTCCGCTGAGTGGCGCGCTTATAACAGAGAAATCCCCGAAATCTGAAAGTGTGAGTCTAAGAGAAGGATGACATTCCGCAACAAATGTAAATCCTTCTGAAAAAGGACTATAAAAAAGACCAATCTAAGATGTTCTACTATCAAATTCTTGAAAACCAAAATTTCAGAGCTACATTCTCAAACATTGAAATTACAGTGATTATTTTTTGACATTGCTAGAAACCAATGGAAACGTTCAATTCAAATAATTCATATACGTTTTGACCAATCAATAGTGGGAATATTCTACCTAGAAAATTGTCGCGGGAATAATTTGAGGTATTTTGTTTTTATTGTCTGACAACCTATATTTTAATTTGACGTCTGTCATCAATTCGCATGAAAAGTGTGAAATGAATCAAAACCGGTTTAGTACATTATATAATTTTTCAAAAAAATGTGTTTATGATCGTAACATCAAAAAATAATCTAAAGAATACCACACGAGAGTTCGATATAGTAGAAAATAATTATCTAGATTTCTTTCTCAAACTTGTTGGCAATAGCCACTCGAGTCAGTTGGTCTCTCTTGTCTATTGCCTGGCAACAAGTTTTCGAAAATCTGTCGAATTATTTTCACTCTCTTGTGATATTACAACTGAGAACGTGATGATGTCAAATTGCACTGGAAAGCTCTCATTTTCCAAAATGAAAAAAATAGGCGAATTACGATGAGACAAAGCCGCCTATCAAAGTTATCGCTTTGAATGATTTTCTCCGGATGCTGGATTTGACCGAAATCTTCAATGATTTTTCGTCAAAAAAAGCTCGCAAGAATCCATTCGTTTATGGTGTAATGTAATTTATTTCTTGTATTTTATTATACCTACATATGCTCGTGTCGAAATAATTTGATTTGTCACGCAATAAATAAAAAAAAACTTGTTTGAAAAATAATTAGGGGCCTCCACTCCTTTGTTGCCCCAGGGCCTCCACACCTTTTAATCCGGCCCTGGATTGACGTATTTTCTAGGCATATCGGCATATCTGGACTAGGAACGCTAGTGGCCATCTGCTCGTCTATATTCATGTTAACTCCCTGAAAGAGAATTTTAAGGGTTTCCGATTACGAAGGATATACTACGATCGCCGCGCCGCTTAATCTATAACTGAAATGGCTTTTTCCAAAAAAAAGGCGAATGGTATAAATACATATCACCGAAAATCAAATGCAAATGAGAATAGTTGGATTTAATGAACATCAATATATGCAATATAACTGAAATGGATGAATATTCAGTATCCTGTTTATGCAACCCTCCCGTACACAAAATGGAAATAGTTAGAAAAGTGCGGAGAGTTTTAAAATTCAGAGAACGGAGTGCTTTTTACCTCCGGACAAGGGAAGTGAATTTACAATTTGGCCTTTTCGGCTGTCTGAAGCTCCTCTTACATCATCGCCAGCTGGCCATCCCCAGTGGATTTGTAAGTTGATTCCGCCTGGCGACGCTATAGCTGATACGGGGACGGCAGGCGTCGCTCACCGACGTCGGTGGGGAATCTCCCACAGGTCCCTTGGAAACCTCTCGTGTTAGGGAAAAATATTCGAGCGCTGCGTAATGTTTGTTTTGAAAAAGATGGCCATTTCAAGAATGTATTAGGCCGGTTTCGGGATATGGGTGAATATTCACAGGTTATAAAGCTAGTTCGGTGAATATCATGGATATCAATATCATTGTGAAATTTCCGTTTTCAAATACTCGATTGGGAGCAGATAATTCAGAATTTGAAAGCCAAGATCAGGGTAAACTGAATTAATTGGCCAGAAATATGTTTTTGGCTCAAAATATCACAAATATACAGGATGTTCTCAGTGATTATGTATCTCATTTGAGAGAATATAGAACTCGTCAAAATAGACCGTTCTTCCAAAAATCGCCTAATGAATGCACAGAACTTACCTATAACATTGTTCCTATCACGGTCCTGGTACCAATATATCACTGTATGTGCATACAATTTAATATTTGTCTAGGAACCATGATAGGGTACTCTGAGTTGCTGTCTGAATATATTGAATATGGATGCACACTCAACAACTGATTTACTTGAATTTTGCTTAGCTTCTAATTTCTTGTTCTTCAGTTTCGAGTGTTGTAGATAGGTTTTGAAGTTTGCTTTTTCATCTCTTCAAGACTATTCGTATCATAAATAAGGATATGTGGATTAGAATTTTGGAATACGATTAAGAATAAGGACTAATTTTTTGGGATATCCTTTTGTTGCAACTTTATTGAAAATGCAACAATCTAACTTACTTGTCCGGCTCCTTCGAGTGGTCAAGTAATATAATCGGACGAAAAAACAAATCGAGTTATTGACGGAAATATCCGTCTTGAGGTCAATTTAGACAACTGAGACCATTTTCAGAGTGAATTCTGTCTGTGGGTGGGTGTGTAGGTAAATGGGTGTGTGTGTGTGTATGTGGGTTGTGTGTGTGTGTGTAATATTCCAGAATAAGTGCCGAATCGTTTGACCAATCGAACGGAAATTTCGTATGAAGATAAAGTTCCTGCTCCGAATGCGGTCATTAGTTTTTGACTGTCATCTGTCATACCGAAGTGTCACTATTAAAAAATCACAGAAACTATATCGTACAAAACTTGACTTGCAATATGTCATTTGAAAGACCTTGAAAAACTGTACCCAGAACAGTAAAAAATAAAAAATGCCAAATTTCAAAACATTGTCATTTAATTATTAAAAATGTATCCGATGGTTCAGAACTAAATTCGGCGGAAGCAACACAACCAAAAAATTGAATTAGGTCTGCAGTTGGAGTTTTCGACCGTTTCCTAGTCTGGCGATACATATGTTTAATTTTTCTCCTGGCCGTTACCATCCGAGACGGCCGCTCACCCGGGCTTTGACTAGGACGACCCGCGTTTGGTGCAGCACCGCTCAAATATCTCCCTTGGTCAATTGAATGGTAAATGGTCTGATGAATTGACCGATCAAATTGACTTCGTATAGTCCTAAAAATGTAATATTAATGTTTTATTTCAAAATAACCCCATTATCCCGTGCTGTTCAAGTTCTGAGGTGTCACGCAGCTGATTTCTTCATAATTCGCGGTGAAATACATCTCAGGCATGGATTGAAATACATCAGACATAATTTCAGGATTCAACCTGATTCAAACATGCTCAAGTGCTTGCTACAAGTATTTCTCCATTGGTGTGTGAGTTCACAAATATTTGAATCGTAATTAACAGAAATCTATTTTTATAGAAGAACCAGCAAAAGGTGGATGTTCAACATCCTGAGTCTGAAATTCATTATTGTGTCAAGTGATAATAATAGTAAGAGTAGTACATCGGGAAGTCAAAAATGTAGTACTGCCTATGATGATTATATATATTTTTTTTATTTCAGTATGTGACATACGTGCATTTGACATCTACGGTATTGATAGTGAGGCAGCACCTACAATTGGTGCTCACTTACATATTACGAACGGGCGTCAACTAGTACGGAATTCCTCAGTATGGTATACTGATGTTTCCAAGATGGACGAAAGGCTGGAGTGGGAAGTAACGGGTCCTAGTTTCGAGCTCCCAAACCCCTAGGCAAAGCCCCAACATTTTTATAAGCAGAAACCCATGCTATCGAAATTTGGGGCCAAGAATGCCTTGAAAGAGGCTTCAGCGGGGAGGGGGCAAAAATCATGGCATATCTCATCAGACAGCCAAGCAGCACCAAAAGTTCTGAAGTCACACACTTGTGAGTCTGCGAACTCTCCTCGAAACAACTAGCTATGAACAATCAGGTTAATCTGATGTGGGTACCAGGACAGGGAATGGTAATGAGGAAGAGGGAAGTCAAAAATGTAGTCCTGCCTATGATGATTATATATATTTTTTTATTTCAGTATGTGACATACGTGCATTTGACATCTACGGTATTGATAGTGAGGCAGCACCTACAATTGGTGCTCACTTACATATCACGAACGGGCGTCAACTAGTACGGAATTCCTCAGTATGGTATACTGATGTTTCCAAGATGGACGAAAGGGCTGGAGTGGGAGTAACGGGTCCTAGTTTCGAGCTCCCAAACCCCTAGGCAAAGCCCCAACATTTTTATAAGCAGAAACCCATGCTATCGAAATTTGGGGCCAAGAATGCCTTGAAAGAGGCTTCAGCGGGGAGGGGGCAAAAATCATGACATATATCATCAGACAGCCAAGCAGCACCAAAAGTTCTGAAGTCACACACTTGTGAGTCTGCGAACTCTCCTCGAAACAACTAGCTATGAACAATCAGGTTAATCTGATGTGGGTACCAGACAAGGAAGGAGCAAACACTCAATTTTTTGGCCCAGAACCCACATCAAGGAAGAGTTTCGGCACTGGAAAGATGACCAAATCAAAACCCACTGGAATGAAGTTCCAGGTCAAAGACAATTGGAATGGCTTCTAAGCTCATCGCCAAAGGAAGCTACAGAGCTTCTCGAATTGGACAAAAAAAAAGACTTGAAACTGGTAACAGGACTGTGATGTACAAGATATCTTATAGGTAGAGGTACAGAGAGGCTGAAGAGCCATTTCGACCACCTTACAATCTACAATCTAGCCGCTGATGGAACTTTTCATTCTACCATTCAGTAGCCTATCAGAAAGCGGTACTCTATGAGCTTTAATGCGACAAGTAGTCATATGAATTCGGAATGACTTTTCGAAAAGTTATTCCACCCGGACCATGTTCAAATTTTCTTGGTTATTATGAAATTTTCATAACAATAATATCACTCATTCCGAGAAGTTCTACGCCCTGTTGCGAAAGATTCCTCACCTCTGATTTTCCAATGGATTCCATCGAGGAAACCGCGTTTCAATGAACAACAGTAATCAACCATCGTTCTATTGACCTCGTTACCATATTTCCATCTTTCTCATATTCTATAAATTCCATATAAAGGGTTGTACTGGTTCTTTGATAGAATTTCAAAGAAACCAGATATGCCGTGTTATAAAAGATTCCTCACCTATGAAAATACTCTATATATATATATATATATATATACATATATATATATATATATATACATATATATATATATATATATATATATATATATATATTATATGTATATATATATATATATATATATGTATATGTATATATAGTTGAATGTACAAAAACAAAAGCAATGATACTAACAACTACGCATAAATACAACCTTATTGATTTAAATTCAATTGATATTAGAATATATGATGAAACCATTGAAATTGTGGAATACTTCAAATATCTTGGTTTTATTGTGGATAACACCTTGAATTTGAAAAAACACTTTCAGTATATATGTAATGAAATCTCCAAAAAAATGTTCTTTTTTACAAGAATTAGCAGAAACCTTACGTTTCAATCAAACATGATTGTATACCGATCAATAATCCAACCTTATTTTGACTACTGTGCTACCCTAATTTCTTTGCTAGACGGAAATTGTATTTCAATGCTTCAAAAAATGCAGAATAGAGGAATGCGATTACTGTTGAAATGCAACAAACATACCCCGATTATATCAATGATCATAGTTCTGAATTGGCTAACAGTAAAAGATAGACTCTTCTACTTTTCAATGATATTCATTCACAAAATACTCCATGGAGGAGCACCGAGTTATTTCAATGAATTCATTACCTACCAGCATCAAATACCTAACTACCCTACAAGAGGTAGTAATGACCTATATGTACCACGAGCAAACTTTGCAAGGACTATGAACTCCTTATTTCACAGAGGGCTCTTGGACTACAATAAGCTTCCAAATGGAATCAAAAAATGCAACACTATCCAACATTTCAAAACATCTCTCGCTAAATATCTAATAACACAGTATGAAACCAGCATAGTTGTCCATCACCAACCCATTAACCTATTTATAATCTAGAATGTCTAGTGATTCTCCATTTTTGTGATAGTTGATAGTTGTCAATGTTGTTTAATGTCCTTAATAATACCTGTTATATTCTAACTACTTCAAAGACACATTTTTTCAATTCCAACTAATAATATTGTATGAATACTATTGTCTATGCTAAGTGCATACAATAGCCTATATATGTATTTGTATATTGGGATGTCTATTTCAAATATATTTCATTTCATTTATATATATATATATATATATATATATATATATATAGTGTATTTTCATAGGTGAGGAATCTTTTACAACACGGCATATCTCGTTTCTTTGAAATATTTTATCTGAAATATATATATATATATATATATATATATATATATAATATATATATATATTGTTATTGATGAGGTGATTGCTGTTTGTTTTTATTTTATTATTTATTTATTTATTTTCACAATCAGACATCATAACAAAAAAATATTTTTTTGTTTTACTAATTTTTATACTATTTTCAAAATCTTTTTAGCTAGTTGCCCTTTAAATGTAATTCAATATGTTCATAAATAAATACCCATATAAATATTTCCAATGTCGGGCTATGTATTTTACCTTTTTACCATTGACTCTTTTACCTTATTCTCTTTACCTCAGCTAACTCAATCAGTACGACTATGGAAGCTCAGGAGTCAGTTCTACTGTGGAGCCCTTTGGTCGTTCTTGATGTCAGTTTCAGGAAATGGCAACGTATTATTGCTCAATCATTGAAAATAATGCAGAAATTCATCAAAATAATAATTTCCTTTATCCAGGAAGACTTACTGTTACCTATTCTGTGATAATTAACTTGAATCAGTGCTTCATAGCAGAATATACATAAAAAAATGAAGTTATGTGATAATAAAAAGTGAAATGTAGGTTATGTGGTCTATATACTAATTCATGAAAGTATTCTATCGAAAGGGTTATTTGATGAGATTTATTTTTGAAATGCACTGAGTTTAGTCACTTTTTATGGTTCAATGTACCTGTGTCTTCTTGATTGAAACAAAAATGTTTAGTCTCTCAGATCGCTCTCCCGTTTTTGGGAACTGCCGTTCCAGTCTGCAGCACCCTTGTTGACTGTGAATTCGCCCTCGGACTGGTATATGTTTCAAATGAGAAGATAAGATTCGTTCTGCATCTATTTTTTTTTACAGCTACAGTTCTTTCTGGTATTTCCTTGTGTTGTATTGGCAAATAACTGTTTTTGTAACGAAAATATGATTGAGTTTTCAAATTAAAATTTCTTAGTTGGTTCTTCCAAAATTATTTTTTCTCAATCTCCTAGCTTGTTGGTTCCTTTTCCTTGATACCACACATCCTTTGTTTTCTTCTCGTATTTTCGATTTAACACGCACTTTTTTGTTGCACTTTTCATTATTTTCGTTCATTTGACACTTTTCATTCACGGATCGTTCGTAAATACCTAACATACTATATACATGATATATAAAAAATAATTTTTGACGTTTTCTGCTTTCCATATTTTTAATTAATTTTAATTTTTTGATATCTCATTGGCTATTGTATTCAGATCTAATTTCATATAACAGAATGTTCTAACTAACTCAAAAATAAGTATATTTGTAAATTTTGATTTCTATAATTTTTATAAATTATGCCAATTGCTTGTTATGTTGAAAACATGTTTACTTCAAACAAAGGTATCGACTAATATTATATAAGGTTTCAGAAAAAACGGTAGAATCTTCAGAAAAACTGTAAAATAACATAGCATAACTTACTAAATATGAACTTTTTTTATTTATGTCCTTTTTCAATTTATAATTTATATTCCATCTCTTTGAACACTTAACACGTACTTCTGAACATAACAATATATATAAATATATATATATATATATATATATATATATATAGAGAGAGAGAGAGAGAGAGAGAGAGAGAGAGAGAGAGAGTTGCTGACTAGTTAGGAATGGAACCAGTAAATACAGGAGTTCCGCAGCAAATGAAAGAGAACTCTTCAAAGGTTGTCCAAGTCTTCGAAAATTTCATTCATTATTTCCATCATCAGGAAAACTCATTGGTGAGAATGATTATAATTGTGTTATTATTCATTGCTTCATCTGGTATAAATCTAGTTTCTGTGAGCACAATGTGTTGCGAGGTCGTGTATCCTGTGGTTGATTGACTAGTCAGTGGAGAAAACCACACTTTGTAGTTATACTAAATAACTTAATTGGTTAATGAACTTGAAAAAGAAAAAATTGGCTTTGTGCAACAATACATTGCTGTCAAGTATAACCAACTTTAATAGGGAAAAAAAATTACGAAGGGAATGTTCAGAACAAATTCCATTTACTATAGGAGTGTACGATTATCACGTTCTACCCTCCCGTTCTGCTGCGTTATGTATGGTGTGTGTTTTTCATTTCAGTACCCTCATTCTGTAGAAAGTCTTTGAAATTCTTGTTGCAATTTTCAGTTCCATTATCCACAAGCAGGATTTTGATTGGACTGCCAAATTTATTCCTGACTTTATGAAACGAGTGGAAGCACTCAAAAACATCAGACTTATGCTTGATAAAATAAGCAAAGCGATACCCTGAACAGTCGTCTTCAAATGTAGGTACTGAGGGCGTTGACATCGGACGTCACTGAATATGCGCTCTCCTGGTTTAATTTTTTCGTGATCAACTCTCCATATACTTATGCACCCTTTATAGAAGAATCTGTCAGTATAACTAAGGTCTAGTCCTCTCGACACCATCTCACGAAGTGTTTTACATTGACATGAGCCAAGCGTTCATGCCATAACTTTGAACTTTTACATGCAGCAACATTTGCATTCAAACCAACACTTTGAAATAGGAGTTTGTATAAGTTATCAGACTCTATTATGGCACATGCAACTACGTTTTTTTCATTAAATATCCAAGCTTCATTATTTTCTTCCACTATTTTCATAAAGTTATTGGTAACGGTACCCTAAGAGAATGAGTTCAAAGGAAGGTATGGAATATAGAGAAAATTGTTGATTTTGGTTCCCAACCATTCACCACCGATGAGCTTTCTAATGTTTACAGTTCCACACCCTTCCAAAGGGAAGTGTTTGGTTTTTGTCGAGAACTGCCGTCGCACCTGTAGAGAAAAATTCTCTGAGGTAACACATGTGTGCTTAAGCCCCGCTGTCTATGATCCAACTGTCTTCTCCATCTAGACGTTTGTCCTTCTCCTCCACATTGAATGCTGTCTCATTGCTAGAGTTCACTGGTGGAGAAGAACTAGTCGAAGTTCCACCTTGCTGCCTGTTCTCGTTCCGGAGATTACTTTTTCTACTTCTTTCCTTACAATTTCTAGCAATATGTCCTTTTTTACGACAATTGCAGCATGTTACAAACTTGGATGTCTTGGTTTCCTTGCTTTTTGACTTGCTACTCATACTATCACCTGAAGTTACTGCTGCAAGAGCTACATCCATCTCTTCGTATGAAGTAAGACACGATTTCTCGTCTAGAAGACGAGCAGTATGGATCTCAATCGTTTGTTTGCTCTCATCAAGTGACAGCCAAGCTTGTCGAACGTTTCGGTACTTCATTGGTAATGTGCTGAGAATTTTTGTCATCATTGCTGTATCACTAACACTGTCTCCACACTCCTTAACTTGTTTGGCAAGGTTCTCAACTTTCGCTTCATGCTGTTGGAATCATCTTGTATTGATGAAATATTTCGTGACCCAGCATTTCATGGGTTTCTGATCTCTGTTCATGTATCTCCTTGGATGTATTATAACTTTCAATAATAGTGATCTGGTTCAGATGCTTGGCGAGGTTATGACGAACATTGCCGCCTGCCTTCTCAATCAAGTTTTCACTTCCTCGACCTTTTCCGATGGAGGAGCCAATTCTGTTCCATCTGTGAGGATATACTTCCACTGTTGGAAATTTGGGCCATAAACTTATTGACATCGATTTTGTCACACGTTTTCTACTTTTTTTATTTACTCGGCTTCCATAGAGGGACATTTTGCCACGTGATTTTTCTTCAAAGTCACTTGACGACGTGACGATCTGGGCCCATAACATAATGCAAGGACGTGTTTCCTGTGGTTAATCGACTACTCAGTGGGAGGAAAACCCACTTGGTAGTTATACTAAATAACTTCAATTTGTTAATGAACTTGAAAAAGCAAAAATGGGTTTTGTGCATTACAAAAAAATGGCTGTAGAATAGCTGTCTGGAATTACCAATTTCAACTGTAAAATAAATTAAGTAAGGGAATATTCAGAACAAGTTCTATTTACTATAAAAGTGTACTCTGTCCAAACAATATGAAAATCTCTTTCTCTGACACAACGCAATCGAAAGTTGAATTCATTTGCAAGCTTTCCGCATTTTCGCTTATCGCGTATTGGTGTCTGATTGGCTGTTGAAATAGAAAGCGATTTTCAAGGTCAGCAATCCCTTTTCACTTTTATTGAAGAAATGCGCTGATTTTGTTGAGTTTTATGTTTGTGGCAACCCTTTTCTGTTTTTTGTGTTTTATACGGGTCTAATCGATTAACACAAACATAACCTAAAATAATGAAAATAAAATGGTTGAGTTATTGTCTTGTACCCCCCTCAAAGTGAGAGCTAGTCTCGTTGAAGGTGGTATTGGCTCTTGTACCACATGTAATCTATCTAGTGAGGGGCTTATCAACTGGATGAGATACGCAAATTGATCTATATTTACCCTAAAAATTTTTTTGTAACTATGGGTATCATACAACTGCATTTCTACCATCAGGTTTGCTGCAATACCTTGACTTCTTCTGGCTTCTTCCTCATTAATTCTTCTCACCCATAAACTTCTATGTTTCCTATCGCTCATTAATTTACGGTAATAATATAAAACTACTAATTGAATTATATGTCATTTTCGAAAGTATAAGACATAAGTGAGCTTCATTTGATGAAAAAAGCAATCAAATTAAAAAGTCACTAATGACTGATTCCATATGAAGAGGACGCGCTTAATATTTAAGCATCCCCCGGAAAGCGAGAGCTTGCATATGAATTCACCTAAATGGCGAATCCAACTGTTTAGTAAATACTTCATCCAAGTTTTTTGCAATGCTACGAATGATATTCATTAGAAATTATCGAATACATTGTTCACCCTGGAAAATATCATTTATAATTTTCGGCGGGAAATTTTATCACGGAATATCTCACGTGCTGAAATTACAACTGGAATTTGTTATGGTCACGAATATTTATAAGTGATAAAACTAAAAGATGACCGCTTCTCTATATTTCAATTACACAACAAATGGGATGAAAATCAGAAAGCTTTCCAATATTTTTTCCTCCATCATACGACTGGTTATTCAAAAGGAGCGGATGTAATCACAATTCCTCAGTGTTGCCCCCACCCCAATTGTCATACAATCGATTTCTCATTTCCCATCATTGGCCCTGCCGACTAATTCTCTCGCTTTCACTCATGGGAACTTGATACCCTGTCATCTTGCCGTCTTATAATTTAAAGCTGACCCTCAAGGTATTTGATCGGAACGAGGGTTGAATAGTCCAAAGTTGACCGTAAAGGGCAGTGTTGGACCTACTTTGGGTAACTACTTCCGCTTCCTTACATCCCTTTTCGCCGGAACGCTTCTGTCTCGCCTGCCCCGAGGACTCTTTGACTTTAACTGATTTGCAACGAACAAATAAGTATTGGCATCGTTTCTGGAATAAAGGGATTTCTAATGCCATTTTGTTTCATTCTGGTGGAGGTACGGTTTGCTGTAGATTGTACTTCCGTATCATGCATTTTTTAATCATGATTCTATTATAATTTTTCATCGAAGAATATTTGGATGTTGCTGGGTTTCAACTTGAAAATGCATTGGCAATGCAAACATTGAGGAACTGATGATATTAGCTTTCGTCTGCTTACATTATGAAGGACAAATACACGAGAACTATTATACAGGTTATCAATCCGAATCGATTTGATCAATATTTGTCTATTTCGTAGCAAACATCGGATAAGATTTTATGTTTGCCAAGGCTATTGGAGTTTCATATAGGAGCCCCATTAAATGTTTGATATTTTTGTAAATTTGATAATTTTCAAGCATACAAAATGTAAACCACATTTCTCGCAGTGATTTAAGGAAAAAAATTGGAAAAATTAATGCCCAATTGAATGGGAAAAAAAGCTGCATTTTCAATTGCATTTGGATGTGTAGAAGCTGGAGAATGTGTAATTCCAATAGTACGGGAAGTAGCGTTGATTTGAAGAAGTAATTTCATACTGGCTGAAAATTATAAGGATAATAGTTTTTCAATATTACATAAGAGATCTGACCGTCAGCCACTCTAGTAGCGGTGAAGTTAAAGGTGACAGCGGTAAAGTTGCAAAAAAAAATATCAGACAACATTCTCTAAGGGATAAAAAATGTTACGACCCTCTGTGGATAGAAGATGATGTAGAATCAAAAATAGAAAGAAATAAATGATATTTTTTACGTCTTATATGTTGTTCGCTGAATTTTTCGTTGTAAAATTAGAAATTATTGATTTATTCTCATAAATCACGTGTGATTTTCAGTTGTTGGATATTTTGGTGAGTATACCTTTATATTTCTGTATCAATATTGTTGTAGATATTCACGCAATTTTGCAACAATATTTGCGGAAATATATATCACGAGTGGTATATGACCAGATTATAAAGGGTGAGTCAGAATAAGACCAACAGATTCCTCACCTCATTTCGAGGTGAAAAGTTGTATCAAGGTATGTCCTAAAATGCATCCCCTCTGTTATACAGGGTGTCGAAAGTAAAAACAAAAATTAGATTTAATTTGTTTTCTCCAAAATTGGGAAAATTAAATTCTTTCACTAATCAAGATTAATCAACGTGCTAATTTGAAGTTATAATTTTTTATTTTCGTAAACCAGTGCCTTAGTTACGATGGTATGTGGTCATATGTTCCTTCATATTTTCTTGGGATAAGTGACTGGACAAATGAGCGTTGACATCAGTTCGGCTCATCGATACTCAACCTGAAGTCATAACATTCCATGTGCCTAAAAGTGGAGGTTCCTGAGATAATTGAGAAAAACTGAAGATATGTCCTCAGTAGAGACATAATTTCCTATGTGCAATAATCGCATAATGCTGATTTCTTACAACTTATCGGAATATGTGTTAACCCCCTGAACATTTTTCAATGTTGGGAGAATGGGAAACATATTACGGGTGAGTCAGAATGAGACCGATTATTCCATTTTTTCATTCATCATATTATTTGATCCAATCGGTGTCACGGATATGTTACCATACTTCCTTGCATATTATTGTTTTGACAGATCAACTGACAAACAAAACCCAACCTCAAACCCTAGATAAGAGTTAAGGTCTGAAATAAGTTTTGCAAAAAACTGAAGATATGTACTCTTAATTTGTTGAAGTTTATGTTGGAGTATCATTATCGAAGCCATTTCTGATTGAATTATCTAGGAAAATATCAACCAATCAACCTGTTTTTGAAGAAGAAAAACAATTATTGTGTATTAATATCTTCTTAAATGATAGAAACGGTTTAGTGGGTTCACTACATAGAAACAAACAAGGCATTAAAGCGAATATTAAAATGAACCACCATTTGGAATATTCCTGGTGTATCCCGTATTAACGTACATGCTGCTAAAATTCTTGTCGTTAAATCTTCCACAAATTCTACAGGTGTTTCATACACTAAGGATTCGAGGTATCCCTGCAAAAAAAAATCTGACTTGTATCTCAGAATTCTTACTTGCAAGTCAGAATTTCACATTTCAAAAATATATTTTTTTGTTGGCACTTCAACGCTTTCGAAAGAATGAGGTTTACTTATTTAACTAAAACAGAAAACATTTTTCTAGTACTACTAGAGAACAGAGGAAAAAAAAAAAGCCTGTGTTTTTATTAATAGTGGGCACTATATTAGTAAATCACAAGCAGTTTTAACTGCATTTTTTTTTACTTTCCCTATGCTCTAGTGAAACGAGGTTTAAATAATAATCCAAAATAAATATCAGAATAAGAATAACTTTATTCAGGATAAAAAATATAGTTTACAGTGATAGAAAAAACAAGTGAAGTGATAATATTCCTTATACGTTCCAATTGTATTCTTCTAGAAACAAGGAAAAAGTTAAAAAAATTAATAATAACCTGTTTAAAATACATGAAAATATGTGTAATACGCCTAATTCGTTTTTTTCAAAGAATGGTACGAATTTTAGAAATATTAATAATAAGCTTACAAAATGTACTCTATCTGTCAAAACTACCTAATAGGTTGAACTTATTAGTAGGGTAACCTTGAAGTATTATTCATCATATATCACCTAAAAAAAGGTATGTTAAATATTATTGTTAGTATTAAGATTGTTCATAGAATATATATATATATATATCATGGAAACTGTCTTAAAAATAAAAAATGATAGAATGGATATTTAGAAAAAATATAATGGAAGTCAGTATGTCCTTTCCTTCCTTTCAATACGAACCATTGAAAATTATCTGCATTAAAATTAGCAATTTTATTAGTATGAAAAACATTTGTTTAATGTTGAGGAATCCAACCAAACCACTTATAGGGACTGAGAAATAATATATTTTTCCTATTTATTGTCATTCTTGGAGAACAAATCTGAAATTAGTCAATTTATTTGTGACACATGATGTTCACCGAATATTCCTTTGATGATTAATCTAGCAATAATTGAATTGAAAAGAAACATATTCCTTCAAAAATACCGCCCAAACAATCAATGATATATCATATTATATTTCCTCTACGAAACAAACAGAAGCTATGAAATGAAACACAAAATGAAACCAAATTATCGTCTGACTCGTTTTAATAAGCAAATGGTTTCAAATTAGAGGAGCAACAGTAAAAGGCAGCTTCTTTCGCAAACAATATCAAGAGACGGCGTAGTTTCCATTAAATTTCGTCTGAAAATATTTCCAGTCTTTTGACAGGGCCGGACCTCTCAGAATAGAGTTCATTGGGAAAATTGTTGTATATCTACAGAGCGATTTTCCCCTTTGAGTATCTTCTTAAAATCTCTCCAGATTGATACCTACATTGACACATTCATATCCACAAAGATAATGTACGCAATGAAAGTAATTTTTGCTTCCTCTGGATGGTAGTTTCAATATTAGCTTGGAATTAATAGACAGATATCCTATTAGAAAGGGAATATCCACCGTAAACGGTGTTTTTCTATTAATAGCGGATTAACGTTTGGCGCTTAGTGTGTTGGATAGTTTTCAATATTCGAAATTTTTCTGAACACTTTTTATAATATCATTCGTTTTTACACTCGCTCTTAGCAGATTCAACATTGTATCTTGTGACATGGTGAATGGGCATTGTTTCACTAGACGTTCGACTTCCCCTGACTATTTGTAAAGCTTATATCAGATATCAATAGTTTTTGTTATAGATTGTATTCAAATACTTTGAGATTGGAGAAAGTGGAAAGAGTTGCTCTTAGCTGACTCTCCTCCTTATTTCAGAATTTTCGGCTTCTCATTGAATTTATTTTGCAACAAATTCACGTTTATTCAATAAATATATGGGGTGTATCTACTTAAATCGTCAATTACAGTAAGTGTTTACTTATTGTCTGTTTGGTTTGTATCATTGGGTTTGTATCATTGGGTTTTGGTAAAAGATTCCTTTGGAAATGCTTTTGTAGTAATTTGACCTCCAACTCATGTTTCACAGGTCAGTTTATTGACACCAAATTATAATTTCATGCCGTTCACCATTTCCTTCTTTTTATTTCATTTATAACCGAAGGATCCCAATTGCCAAAGCTCTCATGCCAAGCATGCATACATCCAGTATCCATCCCAAACTGTAATTGATTCTTGGGAACAATTCAGTTCATAGAAGTTTCCGGTAATAACATCTTGAGCCATACATTTTTCTCCTGAATTATGTTGCACTATTCTATTTCAAATTCAACTTTGAAAGTTTTCACTGCTCCACTGCACCCACTTCAGGCATAAACAATTCATTTTTGATTATTATTTCTGATTTTTCATTATTATTTAGAAAACAAATCAGTACATAGGTTCCTGAACCGATCATTAGTCATATGACTACTCCCACCTGAGTCTGTGAACCAATCATTATCCAAAGTTTTTCGTACACATTGAAACAAGCATAATTGTACTATCACTAGTAATCTCCCTAATGCTTGAATTACTATAGGAAATATTTCCGAGAGCACGAATTTTTTAAAAATTATCCCGAATCGAAGACGATTGATAATTTGAAAAAAATTCATACCCGAGGAGATATTTCCAGGTAGTAATTCAAGAACGTGGGAGATTCGGTAAGAAAATTTTACACCAAAGTAATATGAAAAATTATAACTTGATATTTTCCTTCAGAAAATCCAGCAGGAAACTAAAATTACCAAGTAGACTCTGTGCCGGTTAACAGGTAAATTATGTGCCATTGACTCAGTGCAATTTCACATTTTTTGATTTAGTTTTCTAGCCTTTCTGCAGAATGTCTCGTTTCGGGAAAGGAAAGTGTGGAAGTTATAAGACAAGAAGTTCAGAATTTAACACCATATAATACTAAAAGGAATAAGGCAAGTGTATGGAAACAGTTCATAGAATTTTGTAACGAAAAATCTTACAACTAGGAAAATTTATCTACTGAACAGTTGGCTCATATCAATCAATCAAATCTGTCTCGAGGAGACGTGAGTATCGCGAGCTAACCCTCCTGCATTCAGTTTGGGCTTCGCTCTTCCTCCCCCCATCAGCAGCACAGGACCTACCTTCCGGTTTAAACTGTGCTACTAAATTAACAGGGGGAATCCGAAATTGGGATACGCCCAATCAGCGCGCTAGGTCAACCCAGCTACCGTTATAGCTCAGCCACGGTAAGGCCGCTTGATAAGACAAACTACTGGCTATGGGATGTCAGTACCCGAGCGGGTTAATGCGCCGCTTCCCGCCGAGTCAGCAGGGAATACAGTCACCTCAACCCATAGGTGAAAGACTCCCCCGTCTCTACCGAATTACGGTATTGTTTTCCATTGGGCCCACTATCTAGCCCACGCCCCCCAGAGTCCAACACCATGTGGAGAGGCACCGGCAGTGAAACCGGTGGGGCTATCCTCCTCCCTGGGTACCCATGTTAACAAGACTCCTCCTGTCAGCGTTTGATGGGTCACCGCCATATCAGACTTTCGACCTGATATTACTCGTAAACGTTTGACGAGTCACCGTTCGTGGGAGAGTTCGCCGAAGCTACTAATCACGCTACCATGTTATTTGGGAGGGGGACCTATGACGTTGCCCAGAGATATCTGGGATTGTCTAAGGTTCTCCCGTCCCGACGGCCTAGTCACACGGTAGGGCTAGGCCCAAGTTGGCTCATATATTGGAAGATTATGCATTGGATATGAAAAGAAGAAATGGAGCAGATTATAAGAAAAGCGTCGGTAAATTGATGTGGAATCTTACCGCCAAACAATTGCAAGGAATGATGTTCACCAAATTCCAGATTAAATTTGATCCATTTTACGATATTGAATTTGTAGAAGCTCGATCTGCACGTGATGCTAAGCGTCGACAACTACAAATGGATCCTTCTAAGAGAAAATCAAGTTCTGCAGCATTATCTATTGAAGATCATAATAGAATTCTTGACATGTGGGACGAAGACACGCCAGAAGGTCTTCAACGCAAGTTTTTCCACGTTTCTTACCGAAAACTGGCCAGGCGAGGTGGGGAAAGATGTTCAGCTATTGTAAAATACTCTGTGGAGGCAAAAGATAGCAAAGGAGGATTTACAGGCCGCATAGAATATAATCCGGTGTTCTCAAAAGCTACCCAAGGAGGATACGAGAAATTGGCAGACAGCAAATGGTTGGTTACTAATTCTTTCAAACCTGAGGTATGTCCTGTTCGTCTTTTTCGAAAACTATTCCAAAAAAGAGGTGATACTGTCACAACTGACAGATTATTTTCAACTGCAAATCCAAACTGGAAGCATCCACAGTCAAATGGGTGGTACAAAAATTGCCCTGTGGGGGAAAAATACAATTTTTAAGTGGTTGAAATCTGCTGCCACTGAGGCTGGCATTGATACCAAGAAAGTAAAGATTACTAACCATTCAGCGAGGGCAACTGCAGTCTCCAGCTTAGCAAAAGGGGGGATAGCGAACAGCAGTTTATAAATATTAAGTTTTACTTACAAATGGTCATTGATTATCATGAAAGCGTTATACAAGCTATGAGAGACATTCCCAGTACTAGTCGCAGTGTCTCATAAGGTCAAGAAAACCAACCAGGAATTGTTTATAATAACTGTGTGTTTAACATTAATGATAATTATCAAAATAATGAAAACAATATTAATAAATAATTAATGATTTTTTATAATATGAGGCATTTAACTTTGATTTCAAAATAGTTCAATAAATACTGTCAATACCTGTTTTTTTTTGTAAGGTATATAGACATCTATATTTTACAAAGAATTAGTTAGATATTCATGGCACAAATGAAATGTATTCCTTGAATTTTAGTTACATGAAATAATTAAAGACAAATCAATAGAACCTTCAGCAGTCCATTTCAATTCAAATTTTGCTATTAAAATTTACCGAAAATATATATTTTTGCAAATATTCATGATATTGGGCTATAGTTTTTTAATTTATAATATTTATATTGAGTCTCTATATATCCCAAAAATTCCTTTTAAAAAATTTTTTTCTAATAGTTCAACAATCTGAATTATTACAGTGAACGAAAATTTTAATTTTTTTTATATATTTTGCAAAGAATTCGTTATATATTTATGGCACAAATGAAACGCCTTCCTTGAATTTCAGTTACATGAAATAATTAAAAATAAATTAACAGAACCTTGAAGAGTTTATTTTAATTTAGTTCTACTACTAAAGTTTGCTAAAATATATTTTTTGCAAAATATTCCTGATAGAAACATTTCTTGTTTCATTTTGCAATTATATTGGGTTTCTATATCCAAGAAAGACCTTCCTAGGATTTTAGTTGCATGAAACGAATCTTTGTTTGTTAAAAATAATGTATGCTATTAGCTATCAACAAATCTGTGTTACTAAAGTGAATAGAAGCTTTATATTTAC
The DNA here is from genome assembly GCA_018342105.1 of Gonioctena quinquepunctata. Classification (NCBI taxonomy): domain Eukaryota; kingdom Metazoa; phylum Arthropoda; class Insecta; order Coleoptera; family Chrysomelidae; genus Gonioctena; species Gonioctena quinquepunctata. The sequence goes on from JAFIRS010001116.1 coordinate 123,834, forward strand.
AATTTATGTTTGTCAAGTATTAGTAAAAAATAATGAACATTTTTGCTTAAAATAAATATGGAACTATCACATTGACCTTATTTTTAAAAATGTTATTTTGACGGTGTATCTTATGACATATCCATTAATTAATATTATTCAAAACACTTGAAATAAAATGGAAAACTTTGAAAAATATAATCTGTGTATTTTGTGCGACGAAATGGAGGATTTGAGGAAGTGTCATCGAAATTGGAGACATTTATCTTACTTGCTTCAAGAACCTTCTGTTCAACCATCGCAAGAAATGTTGTTCAGAAAAATTAGTGAAGTGTTACTTGAAATTGATGGATCATATATTCATATTTCAAAGGCTAAATTTAACAAAATTGTGTCTAAGTATTATATATATGTTATTAAACATAGACATCTAGTCCCTGTTATTCACCATTGAAGAAAGAAGAAGTTCTAGCAGATTTTCTACAACATTCAAATAATGTAACGCAAGTTATTTAAAATGGAAATATATTTTTAGGAAATACAATCGTATTTTCTATACTTTTATATTATACTAAGTGAAAAGAGACAGAAAAAATTTATTTTTTCCTTTGTAAACATTGACAGATAAAGGTCACAATAATTATTTAAAAAGCGTATAGCGGGCTGTGCATTTGACAGAAAAATTGTGATCACAGCGATACCCAGGAGGAAAAAACTTTCGCAAAGTTTTGTGGTTGCTATAGTAAAGAGCTGAAACGAAAGCTTCTTATTGGTTAAAAAATTTTGTTTGAAGGTTATTTGTTGTCACTACACGTGCAACATTGCATTTTTGCAATTAAAGCCAGTTTTGGTAGAATTTTTGTGAAAGCAATTTTTTTTAAATTACAAAAGCACTTCACTTTGAGAACTGGTAATGTCTTTTTTACTATAATATTACTGTATCAGTTTTTCTTCAACTACATCTGAAGTCAAATAACCTTCCTTCAAGTACCATCACCAAATTTTCGTAGGATTTCGGTAAACTACATAAAAAGAGGGCAACTCAAAAATTCTCCTCAAGGTTTTTTCCGAGTGCAACTAACTTATCAACATAATTCATCATATCAGCTATGTGTTTTTCTATATCACCATTTTCTGGCATTGACATCCGACATAGTGGTTTTAGGAGAAAAACTTTATTGGTAAATGTGGACTTTTCATATTTTTCTTCAACTTTTCCAGGTATTTATCACAGATTTACTTCTTTTGTACAAGAATCACTTGGTTACCTTCAATACCACTCGTTTTTCGAGCTTCACCACGTTAGACTAACCAAGCTCCAGTTACGAGTGATGGTTATCTTTGATTGTGCTCTGTGGACTTGGAGCATGGGGGGGGATGGAGTTCAACGTGCAACGCCGCAGTGGCGGAATCGGAAAATCTGATCCAGACAGTATTACTTTTACTTTTTTGTTGAAAATTATTGACAAATTGTGATGAATGCAGTATTGATATTCACTTTGTATGGTATATACCCACTTGGAAATATTTAAAGTCAATTCATAATTTCTTTGCACATATTTGGGTAGAAAACATAAATAAAAAATAGTTTATGTAGTTCCGATGGAAGTCCATGGCAACCGAGTAGGCGGAAAGGAAAAAAGTCAATTGACAAACTTTGCGAATTAAATTTTCACGCTGATATAAACAGTTAATTTGTTTTATACTAATAATTACAGTAATCTAATAAACATGCATAAAACATATTTTGATTCATGCAATACACCTTCAAAATAGTTTTTTACTCAAATTCTATCAGAAAACGAACGATATGAAAAATATCTGAAAATGTATGTATGTAGGAAAGAACAATCTGTTCAATATATTTTTAACCGACGAAACCAAAAAGGAGGAGGTTCTCTATTCGACCCGTATATTTTTTTCCATCATATTTTTTTATGTATGATCACGCATAACTTTTTACTGAGGTATCCGATTTCGATCATTCTTTTTTCAGTGGATAGGGTGTACTTCGAATTTGGTCCCATTCGAATTTAAAAGATGAAAACACCCCTAAGGGTAGCGAAATGAAGGATATTGATCACTCACCCTCTGAATTCTGGTCCGTTAACCGATTCTATCAGGCATAACTTTGTACTGGGTTGTTCGATTTGGATGTTTTTTTTAATGGATAGGGTACCGAATTAGCCACCCTTACGGGTAGGAAAATAGGGGATAATTGATTTTTCACTAGTGAACATTGGCATACACATACGTAGTTGACAATGACATATCGCTACTGACATTATTCTTGTTTCACATCCGTCAAAATCAGTATATTTTATGAGAGGATGGAATGATATACAGAGTAATGAAATAAACTAACCAGAACAACGAAAATAATTTATATTACAACAAATAGTAAAAGTAGATAATCATATTATTTAACTGGTAATAGTTGAAGTAAGGTGGGTAAGTAAGTATTTTGGAAGTAATAAAAAAACAAGTAGGTAGTAATTGGTAGATTTTAGCCACAAAAATTGAAAAAAAAACACTTTTCAACAAAAAAATTAAACCGACGAAATACGGAACTGAAAAGTAAAATAAAACTTTTCAACAAAATTAAACCGACGAAAATCAACTGAAAGCAAAATAAAATAAACCTTCTTAGTCTAAATGATAATTGAGCTCCCAAACTAATGTAAGTAACTGATTTTGAGTCGGCGCCAAACAAACCAGCAATTGAATTAGGTGAAGCGTAAAATGATGGCAGCGAGATGCACGGCTGCGTTTTGATGACTTCTTTCATAGATAATGATCTTCGATAATTGTTTGTTTGGCGCCGACTCAAAATCAATTACTTACATTAGTTTAGCAGCTCAATTATCATTTAGACTAAGAAGGTTTATTTTACTTCTTGCTTTTCAGTCGATTTTTTCGTCGGTTTAATTTTTTGTTAAAAAGTTTTTGTTATCTTTATTATTGTTGTTTATCCGTGTTATTTACTCCTACATCAGACATGTGAGTTTTAATTAAATTCTATCAATTGTTGTCGCCGCTGCTTGGCTCATCTCTTTCGCATGTTTGCTGGAATAATCAGATATTTTTACTTCCCGCACCTGCCTCACTATATTTAAATTTTCCTCTCCAAAATATACCTATATAAATTGTCCCTTTCATCCATGGGAAATATTAATAAAATATATTGCTGGTTACTAGATAAATCCCAATCACAAGTTGAAAAAAAAAAATTACAATGGGCAAAGGTAGTTCGGAGAAGATACAAATTAATTTATACATATACGAGGCATTTCAGTATGGAGGTAGTTTGAGTTTTTGCGATATAGAAGTGTTGTCTGCAAAAATAGTGAACACCTCTCAATTTGCCCAAAAGCTGAGAGACTATCAGTTTTCATAATTTGGGTTCTTTTACTCAGGTAGGACTCGAACCAATTGAAGCCTCGTCCTCTGAAGCTATAGAGATGAAGTTTACGTAACAGTCAAAAGCTTAATATGAAATAGTAATAATAATAATAATGGCTTTTATTGCTGGACAATGATGAACAAAAAGGAACAATTGATCAATACTCGACTATCAAAAGGCAGAGTTAGCTCTAGTTCCAGCTCAGTAAAGAGTCGAACAATTGCTTTCTTCCACTCAACCCGCGGGTTCTTTGAACTAAAGAAAATGACCTAAGACTAAAACTACGCAACCACTCAAAATATAATAAATCTTAGTACAATACACTATGTTATGATAAACCTATCAGAAATGATTTAAAATATATATCACAAAACATTGCAGCCCTCACTTGCTTCTGACTAGAATATAGATTTTTCAGCAAAAGGAAGATTGCATTGGTTTGAAAGATAAATTGAGTAATTGAATGTAATTTACAGCACTTCATAAAAGCATTATTCGCTCCATCAAAAGATTTTTATCATGAGCAAACGTCCTTTGTAATGGTGGATCCATCATGTATGTGGAATTTCTCAAAATATTTTATAGTTGAAATTACTAGCACATAAATATTTATCTATTTCGATATCACTTATTGAAATGATTTTTCCGTGTATTGTATAGTCATAATTAACAATCCAAAATAAATAACAATAATGATAAACAATGGAATACACATACTGATTGTCAATGAGGTATCAAATCGAATGCATAACGAATGCAGTGATCACCATATATATATATATATATATATATATATATATATATATATATATATATATATATATATATATATATATATATATATATATATATATATATATAAAACATGTGGATGTTTGAATCAAAGGAATCTCGGAATCAATTATTTGACTGATTATGACAATATAGTCTCACAATATATTTAATTCTACCCAAATAGTTATTCATGTTATTTATGTATCAAGTGCAAAAAGTAAGTGTATAACTAAAACTAAAACTACGCAACCACTCAAAATATAATAAATCTTAGTACAATACACTATGTTATGATAAACCTATCAGAAATGATTTAAAATATATATCACAAAACATTGCAGCCCTCACTTGCTTCAGACTAGAATATAGATTTTTCAGCAAAAGGAAGATTGCATCTCCCATACTTTTATTGGTTTGAAAGATAAATTGAGTAATTGTATGTAATTTACAGCACTTCATAAAAGCATTATTCGCTCCATCAAAAGATTTTTATCATGAGCAAACGTCCTTTGTAATGGTGGATCCATCATGTATGTGGAATTTCTCAAAATATTTTATAGTTGAAATTACTAGCACATAAATATTTATCTATTTCGATATCACTTATTGAAATGATTTTTCCGTGTATTGTATAGTCATAATTAACAATCCAAAATAAATAACAATAATGATAAACAATGGAATACACATACTGATTGTCAATGAGGTATCAAATCGAATGCATAACGAATGCAGTGATCACCATATATATATATATATATATATATATATATATATATATATATATATATATATATATATATATATATATATAAAACATGTGAATGTTTGAATCAAAGGAATCTCGGAATCAATATTTGACTGATTATGACAATATAGTCTCAAATATATTATTCTACCCAAATAGTTATTTATGTTATTTATGTATCAAGTGAAAAGTAAGTGTATAACTAAAACTAAAACTACGCAACCACTCAAAATATAATAAATCTTAGTACAATACACTATGTTATGATAAACCTATCAGAAATGATTTAAAATATATATCACAAAACATTGCAGCCCTCACTTGCTTCAGACTAGAATATAGATTTTTCAGCAAAAGGAAGATTGCATCTCCCATACTTTCATTGGTTTGAAAGATAAATTGAGTAATTGTATGTAATTTACAGCACTTCATAAAAGCATTATTCGCTCCAACAAAAGATTTTTATCATGAGCAAACGTCCTTTGTAATGGTGGATCCATCATGTATGTGGAATTTCTCAAAATATTTTATAGTTGAAATTACTAGCACATAAATATTTATCTATTTCGATATCACTTATTGAAATGATTTTTCCGTGTATTGTATAGTCATAATTAACAATCCAAAATAAATAACAATAATGATAAACAATGGAATACACATACTGATTGTCAATGAGGTATCAAATCGAATGCATAACGAATGCAGTGATCACCATATATATATATATAATATATATATATATATATATATAAAACATGTGGATGTTTGAATCAAAGGAATCTCGGAATCAATTATTTGACTGATTATGACAATATAGTCTCACAATATATTTAATTCTACCCAAATAGTTATTTATGTTATTTATGTATCAAGTGCAAAAAGTAAGTGTATATTGCACTCGACGTGAAGTTGTCCGACAAGGTCGTCAGGCCGAGTTGGACAACACGTCGAGGGCAATAAACACATTTTGCATACAAGTTGCATACAAGATTTTTCCTACATTCATGCAAATAAAAAAATGTTTTATTTAGGTGGCACTAAGTGTGAGAAAATAAATAGCCTAATTTAATAGCTTAATATTTAATAATTAATTAGCACTATCGATTTGCATTGGAAAGATACAACTTATACCTATGTTAGGAACAATTTAACTCAAACTTTATTTTAGATAAATTGAATTTTCTAGTAAATTCGTAATCCAGTGTGCAATAAATATGATTGAAAATAATATAAAATATGCAATTTTTAAAATGTAATACAATAAAAAAAAATTATGTCGATTTGAACGTTTATGTTTGTCATGATCACGAAACGCTGTAATAGATTGACAGATGAGTGCAATAAACATTTTATTGCACTAGTGCAATTAAGAACCAGTTTTTTCACTAAATATAGTTTAATCAAATTCTGTTTTCAGCATGAACGTAGAAAAACATAATAATTTTATCCATCTTGCAAATACGAACATACCCGAAGCGTTTCCTCATTCTACAGTCTGTCACATGACGTGCTATTCTGGCTCGTGATTGGCTGAACCAGAACTAAACCGGATTTCGAAGGATTCCAACACAATTTTACTATTCCATTCTTGAGGAGGGCAAGTGATTTTTCTTGTCCTCTACTCTATAGTTAGTATTCTAAATTTAATTTAACTTAGGGTTTATTTCAATATATTTCGATGTTCTATCAGTATGTGTAGTCCATGCTTCTTTCAATATATCATTTTTGAACTATATCATATTATATTTAATACTTGGATGAATATTTTTGTAACATGGTCAAGTGAATCTGTCTATCAATCTATGGAAAATATTATTCGTGCATATGAAAATAGTATTGCAGAGGATTACGTTATGGAATAGTTATTTGGCAATACTAATTTAATCGAAAAACACAAAATATTCTCAATCGATTAGCGGAAAAAAACTTTCAATATTATATATTCTCGTGTAACGGTGTTTGTAATTAAACTCCTCCGAAATGGCTCGATTGATTCTCATGAAATTTTGTGTGCATATCGGTTAGGTCTGCGAATCGGACATCTATTTTTCATCCCCCTAAATGTTATGGGTGGTCCACCCCTTCATTTTATTTTTTATTTTTTAAATAATTTTTTTTTAATTTTTTTATGATACAGCATTCAAAAATACATACAACCCTGAATTTTCACCCTTCTACGGTCAACCCCTATTTTTCCATCGCGATTTTTATTTTATTTTATCCACAGATCCGCAATAGGGTTGCAAAATGGCAATCGAATATAATAATTGTAGTACGATAAATTGAGAACGGAATAACGGGATAAAGAAAAAACGGGATAACGGGAATAACGGGATAACGAAAAAACGAAAAAACGGGAAAACGGGATAACAGGATGACAGGATAAGGGAATAACGGGAAAGCGGAATAACGGGATAAATAAAAAACGGGATAACAGAAAAACAGGATAACGGGAATAACGGGATAACGAAAAAACGGGAAATGGGAAAACGGGAGAAAAGGGGAGGGGATAAGGAAAAAACGGAATAGGAAAAAAAAGGGAAAAGGGATAAGGAAGGAAAAGATAACGGGATAACGGGAATATCAGAATAACAAAAAAACGGGATAGTGGGATGACAGGTCAGGGGATAACGGGATGAAGAAAGAACGGGATAACAGGAAAACGGGATAACGGGACAACAAGAAGCGGATGGAGTCAAAAGCATAGTCTAGATGGAACATAAAGGTAAACATAGAAAAAAAGAAATTCTACGCGGACGAGAGTTTTCGGGAAAAACATTTTAGGGAACATAGAAATGTGGACAGGACAACGTCTGTCGGGTCAGCTAGTATATATATATATATATATATATATATATATATATATAAATATATATATATATATATATATAAATATATATATATATATATATAAATATATATATATATATATATATATATATATATATCTATATATATAAACGGTTCGACGTACAACAATGAAAAAAAAAACATCAAAATTTCAAATAGCTTGGGGGGTCATGTGACACATCGTTGAAAAGATAATTCAATTATCTTTCCAAACATATTTTTTTCATTTCGTTGATAAGTGACTTAGCGGTTTTTTATGGTAGGTACTTTTGAACGGGTCGGCGTAGAATAATGAAAAAAAAGGATTGTATGATATTTTCGATACTACTATCTGAAATAAAAGACATTGTGATTGCCCGATAGATGGCGCGGGGGCGCAGGTATAATCATATCTAACAGAAAACAACGAATTCGACTGAAAGTATGAACAGGGTGTTCATAAAATCATCTGCGACAGAAAGATGAACTCAAGTCACTATCTTCCATCGTTCAAGATAACCTCATGTTAAAAAGGGAAATATTCTCAATTGAATATTGATTTTTCTGTAAATTGAAAATTCACGATAAAAAACTTTTTAACAAAAAATTAAACCGACGAATTACGGAACTGAAAAGTAAAAAATAAAATAAACCTTCTTAGTCACAATAGTGAGCTCCTGAACTAATACAAGCAACTAATTTTGAGTCGGCGCCAAACAAACAAGCAAATGAATTAGGTAAGGCGTAAAATGATAACTTCGAGTTGGGCATTGACATTCTGATAATTTTTTTGGAGTAATTTGATGATCTTCGTTGATTGTTCGTTTGGCGCCGACTCAAAATTAGTTACAAATATTAGTTTGGGAGCTTAGTTATTATGACTAAGAAGGTTTATTTTATTTTTTACTTTCATTTCGTATTTCCTTTTTTTTTTAAATTTTTTTTTTTCCAAAATTTTACTTACCCACCTTACTTCAACTATTACCAGTTAAATATGATTATCTACTTTTACTATTTGTTGTAATATAAATTATTTTCGTTGTTCTGGTTAGTTTATTCAATTACTTTGTATATCATTCCATCCTCTCATAGAATATAATGATTTGTGATCATGACACTAGCGATCTGTCATTGTCAACTACATATGTGTGCCAATGTTCACAAGTGAAAAATCAATTATTCCCTATTTTTCTACCCGTAAGGGTGGATAATTCCATTCAAAATCCAAATATGATCAACTATGATGTATACCCTATCTGATAAAGAAGAATCATCCAAATCGAAGATCCCAGTACAAAGTTATGCCTGATAGTATGGTTAACGGACCAGAATTGGGTGATCAATGTCCTTCATTTTGCTACCCTTAGAGGTGGATTTCATCTTTAAAATTCGAATGGGACCACCTTCGTAGTACACCCTATCCACTGTAAGAAGAATGATCGGAATCGGACGTCTCAGTAAAAAGTAATGCGTGATCATACATAAAAAAAATAAAAAAAAAATATACGCGTCGACTAGAGAACCTTCTCCTTTTTGGTTTCGTCAGTTAAAAAAGAAGTTGCTTTGTGAATATTTAACAGAAAACAACTCATTTCTTGGCTGAAACTACGCTGGACATTGAACTAAATTAGCTAGATATTTAAAAAATCTGAAAGTAAAAATTTGATTTTCTATTCCAGTGTCAGGTAAGAATTCATATAAATGAACGAACAAAGGAAAAAAATCCGAAAAGGAGCTTTCACCAGAAATCATTTGTAACATTGATGCGAGATTGGCATCGCATTCACTATGTTTTCAATACATTTCTGTCGATAAAAATCTATTTCACATCACCACGCTCATCAGGAAGACCGGAAGAATTGGGAAACACATTAGATTGCTTCCAGAAGTTGTGATGATCGTGGAAGCGTGATTTTCGTCGACAAAATGTATTGAAGACTCAGTGAATGCGATGCCAATCTGGCATCAATGTTACAAATGATTTCTGGTGAGTGCTTTTTTTCGGAAAACATTTTTCTTCGTTTAAATTTTCTATATGAGTTTCATTTTCAGATTTTTACTCTTGAGTTAGTGCCCTCTCAAATTATCAGTTGTTCAATGTCCAGCGTGGCTTAAGCCGGGGAAGTAGTTGTTTTCTGTTAGATACTTACTAAAATAACTCCTTTTTCATTGTGGATTTTCCAATTCACAAAAAAATACTTCTATTCAATATTCCTTTGAGATTGTTTCATTTTCAACAAGAAAACAACTACTTCCTCGGCAGAATGCACATGCTGGACTTTGAGCTACATATCTGATAAATATTGTGAAAGGACTCGAAAAAATATTGTCACGTGATGTAGTTGCCACCACGACTTAGTTCGAGATTTGCTGAGAAAGTTTAACGACAAACGGAATAAAGAAACAAAAATAACAAAATATATTAAATATAAGAGCAACAATTGTGAGGGGGGACAAATACAGAAGAAATATGATCAACTCACATTATCACATTCTCAATGATTAAACATTCTGGGATGTCCAAAGTGGACACCCTGTTGCCACACGGCAACTCTTCGAGAACCGTCCTTTAGCGGGACCAAAATCAATCTCTCCGTTGGTATGTGGATTTTTGTTTCTAATCGTTATTGTTTGATTAAAAGCAATGTTACGAAACGCATAATTTGGAACAGTGCACAATCAACAAATAACTAAATTGGAACAAAAGTTGATAATAATAATGGTAAAATATTGACTCTGATTTAAACTATGCTTATCGTGACATAACTCCCTCCTTTAATATTGCTTGCCCCCTAGTAATGAAATAATTAATCAATCCCCATACCAACGAAATATAATAAAATAGTATGAGAACGGTTAACAAATATCAAATATAAACTCATCTGAAGACTGGATCATTTTGGAACCCACAATCAGCTCTTCTATGCCATCATCTTCGTTACGCCACTGGTTATTCTGAAGATATCGGCAATGATGCTTTCTTCGAATTCATTGTTTCCTCAAAAACTTCTTCTCAGAGGAAAGGAACCGAACTAATTGATTCATCCAGTCCTTCACCCCCTTATTCATAACTCCAACACAAAGATTTATTAGGGAATTGTTTATTTTTCGATTAATACCATTCGATTAATTCATTATTCTCCAATTGGGAATTCATCATTTCAGTCGGGCTACATCAGTACTTCAATCACATCAAGGTTTCATCAGAATTCTCAACCAATACAGTCACAACAGTTTCTTAGGCACAGGTATGGTACATTAAATCTGACAATCATCGTCTCCGTGTTCCTCTTCTCTGGCCGTCTCCAAGATGGATAAATGAACATGAAAACAAAAATATTTCTCAGCAAAAAGTTCATAAACAAATAGAATTTTCAGAATATTACACAGTCCATTAATTTCAGCGCCTCCACCAAATGTCACGTGATGGGGTTGCTCCCACGACTTAGTTAGAGGTTTGCTGAGAGAGTTTGATGAGCAACGGAAAAAAAAACAAAGATAACAAAATATGAAAGTGGGAAATTATTGTCCGAGAGAAATTATGAAAAAAGGAAATTGTGGCATAATGGATAGATCATTAAATTAAAGAAAAAAAAGCTGTTAGAGTATATGTCTAGAAAACATAAGGTCGTGGGTTCGACTCCCACTTGAGGATCCTTCTTTTCTTTAATTTAATGATCTGTCCATTATGCCACAATTTCCTTTTTTCATGATTTCTCTCGGACAATAATTTCCCACTTTAACATCATATATTTGGCTAAATCTTATCAGTGGTTGGAGATTATCTTCCTAGATCTTCTACTGAAAACGTCAATTCGACGATAATGTTGGGTGAATAGGTATCGGGTCTCGACGGCCATTAATAAGCACGTTCGATTTTCGATTCATTCCAACATTCACATTAAATTATGGAGGTAAAGTATTCGCGAGTGTGTGTCGATTCCCATGTCTCTGATAGCTCAGCGGTGAGAGTAAATGTCTAGAAAACATAAGGTCGTGGGTTCGACTCCCACTTGAGTATGATTTTTTTCTTTAATTTAATGATCTGTCCATTATGCCACAATTTCCTTTTTTCATAACAAAATATATTAAATATAAGAGCAACAATTGTGACAATTACAAAACAATTACAAAAGAAATATGGTTTACATACATTATCACATTCTCAATGATTAAACATTCTGGGATGTCCAAAGTGGACACCCTGTTACCACATGGCAACCCTTTCGAAAACCGTCCTTTAGCGGGACCAAAATTAATCCCCCCGTTGGTATGTGGATTTTTGTTTTCGCTTGTGATTGTTTGATTCAAAAATAAATGTTATGAAACGTATAATTTTGAACAGTCCACAATTATCAAATAACTAAATTGGAACAAAGGTTGATAATACAAAAATATATTTAACGCTTTCACGATTATCAAGAAGCCAAAAATATTGGAAACACATTTCTTAGAAGAAATTTTACTTTGCAATTATGGACAGTGTTGAAAACATTTTTTCCGGAGTGGAAATTTAAAAGCTGCCATGGTTTATCGCATATTGATTTCATTGAGAAAATTAACAGAATGTGTCTGAAATCAGATGTGTGGAACCATCTGTGATAGAAAGAAAAACTTCAGTAACTTGCCCATCTTTCAGAATAACTCTTCGGGAGGTGGTAATGACGGAAAGAAAACATTCTCAATTAAATATCTCAGGTCCCTAATACTTTCCGGTTAACCAAAATCTGTTCCACGCTTTCCCGATAATCAGGAAGACCAGAAATATTGAGACCTAATTTTTTTAATGCATTCTACTAGGGAAGTAGTTGTTTTCTGTTGGATATAATAAAAAATAATTTCATATTTATCGTTATATTTTTATTTCACACAAATATTTTCTCTAATAGTTAATTGAGGAGGTTTTCCTTTTGACACTCCTGTGGAACCCATAGAAATGGATATCATCTAGGGGTGGAAGGCCAACAAATAGTTAATATCCGGCCCTGTTTAAGGGCAAGCGTCGATCTTTGTACGAGCGTTCACGGGTTATATATTCATGGAAACGCTCAAGATTAAGACGCAGTATGGCCAACTTCGATGTGTGTTAAGGGATTACCATGCAACTTACAACTTGATGGATGATTTTAGAGGCGGTGTACACTGCAAACACTGTTGAATATTTATTATGCGATATTCATATAGACAGAATCATGGAATGTTTGATGCCGAGAAAGCTTCTATATTAATAATTTATATTGAGTGGAAGATTATATAGAATCTCTCGAATTTATTACATTGCCTATGAACTCATCATGAATATGTATATTAACAATAAAATATGGAATAAGCAATTTGAAGATGAATGATGCAGATATTATGGAATAGATTTGATGAAATCCAAATGAAATTACCTTATCCAAGTTTCGCGAGTCAAATCTGAATCCATTAGAACATTCTGTGATCTACGAAAATACAACTCCACCATGGTAGTGTGCTGGGATCATTCTCCATTCAGTGAAATTGGTGAAATTCGTATTCTCAACACAGTCCGCAGAATTTAATTTCGCAGCTGTTGCTCATAGCCAACGGCCGCCAAACAAAACGTCATTCCCAAATTTGACACATATAAAAAACGACAATGGCAAGGATTATCGCATTATTTTTATAATAACAACATTTACATATTTATTATTTAGATTAAATATCAAAATTGATTGTATAGTTTGTTTTATTACTTAAATCAACTCCAGAAGTTGAAGCAACTACATCTGAATAATAGCTATGGACATTCGTTCAAAAATAATATTGGGTGAAGAACGCACTCACCATCACACTAATTTTTCGAAAGTCCTGCCATGGTCGTAAGATAATTAAATTGCCCGAGAATATTGGAATGAAAAACCGAAAATTACCATCCTTAGAACATCCATACACACGAGAGAAAATATCATTGTATTCAAGTCCCAAAAATAAACTTAAAAACCATCATAAATAAATTGAGAATTACAAACATGAAACAAAAAACTGGATAATAAAGGATATTAAAAGATCATATTACTGATATTATCATACTTGTATAACACATGATACAAAAATGCCAGACTTCGACAGAAATTCCCGATTTGGAGAATAATTCCAAACATAGAACATTTGGACAGGAATCCCTGACTTATACAGAAACTAGGCAAAGTTGAGAGAAACTCCTTGTTGAGCCACCAATGAAAATGGAAACAAAGTATATAGTTTATTGTTTGCACAATAGTTTTAATTCCATGTATTTTCTTCACGTTTGTTATTTCTTTGGATGATGAGACCTGAATATTTAGACCTACTTATGAAAACATTGAAGATGAGATTTAGAAGGCGAGACCAGATTATAGATACTGTCCTTCAGAAAATCAGAAGATTCCCGACTGTGCGAGACCGATTTATCCAGCCAGGTACGATGTTTAGTTCTGTCGACTGTAAATATCATCTCAACAATCATCAAGTAGTCAGAGAAATCATTGAAAAACTACCAGACTCACTCAAGCTTGGTTGGAGAATTGATTATGCAGAGGATAAAGCAATAATCTAGAAGATTTTGCCAATTGGTTGTCCAACATTGTTTCAGTAACTTCCTTTGCCAGTAATCCAAGAACTTCTGACGAAAACTCGCAAGATTTTCACACTGGAAAGACAAGGTTTGAAAAAACATCCACGACATCGACAACAAATTTGAACAATTTTTGTACATATTGTACAAAAAAAGGGCATCATCTAGATAATTGTGCGAGATTCAAAGAGGATGACGTAGATACCAGATGGTTCACAGTGAAAAAAAGAAATTGTGCTTTTCTTGCTGAAAAATAATCACCAAACCATAAAATGTAGATCAAGGAAGGCCTGTGGAATCAATGGATGCACGAAACCCCATAATACATTTCTCCATGAAGAATATGAAGAAAACTCGGAAATTACAACTCATTCAAACTCTTCCGGGATACCAAACCTAACATGAAAACTTTGGAATGCCCAGTAAATAACTATTTTTCTAAGAACAATTAGAGTGAAACTATACAGACAAAATGGAACACCTTTGGAGACTACTGCCTACTTGATGAGGGATCACAGCGACACTTGTGGAAAATCGATCATTGAAAAACTAAATTTGTTAGGAGATCGACAACCGCTTTGTTTTCAATGGACAAATAATATAGTATCGAATCATGAGAACTCAGTCACAGTTAACATGGAAAAATCTGTACATCTGATTCTGCGAAACGTTTAACAATAAACAATATAAGATCTGTCGGAAATTTGTCACTTCCCCATCAAAAAGTGGCGCAAGTCAGTGGAAAAATATGCCCATCTGAAAGGTATTCCTATATAGACATTCTGGAACGTACAATGATACTGATTGGACAAGACAATAATCGATTAACCGTAGCAAGAAAAAGTAATGAAAGCACTTACCTTCCATGAAGAAATGATGAAAGACATAAATTCAGATGACAAAATTACCACCGAGTTCTTGGACTTCTGGAATCCATATTCTGATTTTTCATTTTCAAGCTCAAAATGACAAAAAATTACGAAGAACATTAAAGAGTCCTACCAAGAGCTCATTTTGAAAAATTTTATGTCTGTTTTTGATCCACTTGGTCTGTAGTCAATTTCACCATCCGAGGACGAATAATCTTACAGAATGTTTGGGAAATAAGGCATGGGTTGGGTGATAGCATCGACGATAGTTAGACATGGATGTTATCGAAAACTGACCTTCAACAAATTGACAACCATCTGCCCCAAGATGTTACTCCCGAATCATTCCGACTGCAGAAGTTATCGAGCTCAACATATTTTGCAATAACAGCAAGAAAGCCTTTGCTTCAGTTCCATAACTGAGGACTGTCTATGATAACAAAATTGAAGTTTGCTTGGTATTGACAAAAGCGAGGGTGTCACCTACAGAACCCATCTCGATTCCATGTTTCGAATTGAAAGGCAGCAGCAGCAGCAAAATGGGAAATTTTTTGAAGGAAGAACTGGAAATCAAAATTGATAAAATATACTATGGGTCAGATTTACCTACCGTTTTATGCTGGATGAAAGGAAAAGGAAATAGACTTAGTCAGTTTGACTCTCACCGTGTGGGAGAAATTCAAGGATTAACAGATGCATGTGATTGGAATTGGGTATCATCTTAATTGAATGCAGCAGATATCGCGAAGGGTATGGGAACATTTGATTTGCTCTGGAGAATAGGACTCTGAAGGATGAACGTTTATCAACTGCCGAAGTGGAAGCAATTACTAATGCATGACCTTTAGTGAAGATATCAACAGATCCAGATGATTTAGAAGCACTGACGCCCAATCACTTCATCATGGGAACTTCAAATAGAGACAGTAGCTCCAGCAAATTCGAAGAACATAATCTCAGGTGTCATTGGAGGAAGACACAACAGATTACCAGTGAGTATTGGAGAAGATGGATCAAAGAATATTTGCCCAGCCTAAGTAGAAGGAGCAAATGTTGTGATGACGGGAAGCCACTAGAAGTGAACGATTGAGGAGAATACTCCGCGAAACAGGTGGAAACTTAATCATATATTGAGATATTTTTTTTCAAAACAAGCATCAAATAACGCCATAGATCAATCATCAGGTATTTTATATGTGCTAGGGCAAGGGTAATATTCGTGCAAGGGGTTTTATAGCTCAGTTTTTTTTGAAATTTTTTTAATAGCATTTTGCCTGGAAATTTTACCGCGTGCGATTCCTCATCATCTGATCAAACCACGAAGGCGAATCTTGAGTGGTTTAATCTTTGATAATGAGGTCGCAAATTGCCCGAAATAAATTTCCTATGCAGAATGCCTGAGATGAATTTAAAAAAAATTGCGATAAAATCCTCTAGCACGAATGATATTTGAAGAGAATTTTTCCCGAATAACATTTGAAACTGGATAACATTATCAGAATTCATGTTAAATTTTCAAAGGGGAAAATCACAACAATTCTTCTTGTTCCAAATTTGAGGAAATTGTGTGCGTTTCTAAATGCTTTGTTTCACAGATTCATTCATCACCAATTATTGATCACTGCTCTTGAATTCGCCAAAGACTTGAAATATATATAATTATTTTACTATGAAATATGTTTGTATCTGATACCGATTAAAAAAAGCTCCTTCGAAAAGGAATCGAACCCGATCTTCTCAGGTAAGAGACTGACGCGCTTACTACGACTCTACGAGAACTATATATAATATATGAAAATCTGAGGCTTTCAACATGCTGAAAAATGTGTATTTCAATTAAAATATCAAATCACTGTACTAGTGGGATAGTAGGAATTGAATGGCTTGATACATAATTTTGACAGTTTTCTTAGTGTAGTTTTATCGCAAAACAATATCGAACAGACTGTGGTTTTATCAGTGTGAAACAGCAAGAAGACGTTTCATCACTATAAAACTGATCTGATTTGTTCTCTGTTAGAAATTTTTACTATTTGATTGGCTCAAGAATAATGAGAGAAATAGTCGAGAAATATTTGCAAACATGGCCGAAAACCTACGAGCGTGTCAAAGTGCCTGAGTAGTGGGGGTAGAGCAGAAGATTCATAACTTGCGCGCAGCGCGCTGGTATATCTATATATACGCTTTCCGGCGACTGCTGCCCTACCCCACTACTCAGCCGCTTTCTCGCTCTCGCATTTTCGGTCATGTATGCAAGTATTCCTCACCTATTTCGCAGCATTTTAACGCAAATAAAAATGGACATGTCGTACTAGCCTTCTATTTTCGAAAAATTTAAATCGGACCACTTATGAAGCATCCAGGCTTGCTCCAATAAAGTGCATCATCAAATTCGAATCGCAATTATGCAAAAACTAATAATCCGACATCGCCTGAGTTTTCCACACATATCAATCACTACTATATCGCGCTTGAACTTAAAAAATGGCGGTGTTATGAATTTTCTCAAAAACACTGATCTTTTATTCGCATTTTGATTCTCTACAATTTGTCCATTGAGAGCATCGATATTGCTCCTTGTTTTCATAAAACAAGCGAAAAACGAAAAAAAAACAAAAAAAAAAGGTTTTTCCTCTCAAATTCTTATAACAAATTGAGCAATGATAGTTGCGAGTGGGAAATATAACAGGATGTAACTACGGATCGTCTTCCGTATGATGGTCCATTCGGTTTCCTGGTACTATTTTCGTCACAGAATCAGCCATTTTCTTCTCTATTAAATGGTCTATTATAGTATTCAAATCAACCATCCACATTGTTCATTCAATTCATTGGAATTGGTCATATTATCCCAAAATATTTTTCTATTTCCAGAAATTATATTTTAAGCAATGCTTTTTTCGGATCTTGGGAGAGTCCGTGAGGTACTTACTTTTCAGCACTTAACTTTCCTTCACATATTTTTTCATTGAAAAATCTAGAGCTTGTACTTCACCTGAAAATTAATTATTATACCCCACCACGTTCTGCGCTAATTTGCATAATCTTGCATATATTATGGGGGCGATTTTTGTTTGAGTTTTTGTTGGGATGTAAAATATTTCCATTGCAAAAAATCTATGATATTCGTTTCCTTAACATTCTCATTGCCTTTGCAAAAACTTCCGTTGGCGTCTGCAAAATCATCATCTGTTTCCGTTTAATCTGAACCATTTGAACAAATTAAGGTAACCCACAAAGGAGAACCTGAGCCTGGGTATTTCTGATGTATTCACCCCGATCACATATATCAACTTAAGGGAATGAATGAATATTAAGCAGCTACAACTTAAAAAAATATTTAAAAAAAGTGGACGAATGAGTTCGACAAAATTAACATTGAAGTTAAAGTTGAAATAAAAGTTCAAATCTATAAAATTTCTAAAATATTTGAAATCGTTTACGTTAATCATCTCCTGAACAAATACTTGTTCATATAACTCTTATTGTTTTTGAGATTAACCATACTGCGAATTTCAATTCGTGGTTTGTTCATCAGCCATTTCTTAAGTTTTGCCTTGAACAGGGCCCTGAATTTGAGTGTTAAAAGATGAAGGGGTATTGAGTTATACATTTTTGACGCAGGGTATTCGTATCACCTTTGCCCTATTGTCTTCAAAATAGGTGGAACATTCAAGGCCTTTTCTTTATTTCTAGTTGAGTAGTTGTGCTCGAAATATCTAACTTCAGCCAAATTTCTATTTCACCAGCGCCAAAACAAATATTTCATGGATATCCATTACTACTATCTCCCTGTATAATTCATAACTAGAATATCTGAAGTACCTTCCCATAATTATTTTCAGAATCCACTTTTGGATTGTGATCAGGTGCCTCATGTAGAAGTTTGTTGACCCACCCTATGCTATGATTCCTTAGTGGAGATGGGTTTGTAACACCACAAAATTTATTTTTAGTTTATTATTTATATAAAAAAATGAAAAATATCGAAGTTTTGATAGATATCTTAATTTTTTATTATGTTATTTATATGAGTATTCCATTCTAGATTGCTGTCTAGGTGAACTCCTAGAAATGTTATTGTTTTTCATACCCTATTTGCAGCACTAGCACTTCCCCTTAATATTGAAATTCAATTTTCTTATATGGAGGTAGATTCGATTCATAACTAGTGAAAGGGTAAGTGAACAGTCTTTTTCAGATTAATGGTGAGTAGTTTACTATTAGAGAACTAGAGAAAATGATTCCCCGATTTTTTGTTTCAGATCTAACCAGTTCTTGTCTCTGAAGAAAATGACAGTGTCGCCTGGGAAACTATTTATTTTCCCAGCTACAGGAACATCGAATAATGCATTAATATAGATCAAAAATAGGATGGGACCAAGGATGGTTTCCCTGTGAGACTGCATAATGAACATTCTTCATATTTTGGTTGTGGCTTAGTTGGGATTGGGATCAATATGGATTGAAGAAAACACTGTTTTTTTCTTTTCATCCTCAGGGCTTCTCAAATAGTGAAAAGATTTTATTTTTTCATTATTATACTTGTCACAAAATTCGTGTTGAAATGTTAAGAAAAATACTCACCAAAAAGTAGTTATTTCCGAGTTAAAATCCTAAATTTGAAAACATATTTAGATACCCAGAAAACGAAACTCCAACGGGTACAATGTTGCTTGTATACTGACGGGACAAAACTGAAATACTGAGATAAGATTGAAAGAACCAATTCATAAAACATATACGGTAAATAAAGGAACAATGCCTATGTTTTTATTATTGATAAGGAGCCCAGGTGTCGACGAAACAAAGAGAATAGTAATGGTAATTCATCTGGACATTTGAATTATCGAGTTGAAAAAGGCTATATTTGAACCATCAATGTCTCTCCAGGTGTTTACACTAAAAATTTGAATCATTTCGCTTGGAAATCTTTTTGAGAGAAATGGTTGAACATCTAGAACTACCGTGTTTGTGAAATTATAATTATGATTCTTTCCTCTGATATGTTCAACGAAAGCAGTAAGATTGATAGTGTTTAGCCTTTTGGTGTCCCTCTCATGTTCAGACATACGTTTCTTCAAATACCTTTCTGTTTGTCTAACATAAAACATATTGCAGTCTTTACAGTTGATTTCGTGAATTACATTAGATTGTAACTCTAAAGGAGTGTTCCCTTTCTGTCGTGAGAAAAAACGTTTTCCAATGGTGTTATATATTTTTTTTAATTATTAGTAAATTATTGGATGCGATGGATGGTTTATCTTCATGAACGATTCTAAAAACCAAAGAAATTGGAAAATTATTTTACTAAATATTGTTTTATTAGTTCTAAGTTCTTCTGTGGAATTCTGGATTCGAAATAGAAAGTGCTCTCATTTTTAAATTCCTTATAATATTAATTTTATGCTGAAAATTATGGTATGAGAAATAGTTTTAAAATATCTCCGAGACGCTAGGTTTATGGTACCAATCTACCTCAAAAATATTTTCAGTAATTTTTATTAGTTTAGAGTCAAGAAATGCAATGCTGTTATTATTTTCAACTTCCAAAGAGAATTTTAAATTAATGTGAAAACTTCGGAAAATATTTAAAATTCCATCTTTTTTGTTTCTATAGGGATGACTGTGATTATATCATCAACGTATCTTTTGAAGAAAAGTACTGAGAAGGATAACTTATTTAATCATTGTTGTTGTAGTTCTGACATTACCAGGTCCGCACAGATAGGCGACATACGGGTACCCATCCCTAAGCCATATATTTGTTTGTAAAACACTTCATTGAAATTAAAGTAACTTGATTCAACACAGAAATCAAAGGTCTTGATGAACATGTCAAATGGTATTATAGTAAATTCTGAAATTATATCCCACCTCTTTTTTATTATTGTTTCAGTGAGATATATTGGTATGTTAGTAAATGAAGAAACATTCAAAGAAATCAGTATATGATTTTCAGGAATTCATTTATCTCTGATGAAAGGAAAATTCAAAATAGTCTTTGACATGAAAATCATCAAAACATTGATACTGGATCACTTACCATTAGATTTTGAATTCTTCATCTCTCTTAGTATATTTTCGAATTTCACAGACTATTCCCTCCCTTCGAGATAACTTTCCATAAGTTGATTGAAACCGATATTTTCCAAAGTTTCCAGTAGGTCTAAGTGGCTGACGGTATCAAAAGCCTTAGCGAGATCGACGAAGATACATATTGAAGGATCTTTGGCATCTATTGCAGAATATATTTTTGAGGTTAAGTCTGCAATTGCATCTTGTGTCGATCTCCCTTCCATAAACCCATATTGCTTTTCGGATATAATATTAAATTTTTCTAGGAAATTCAACATTCCTGACTTGATTAGTTTTTCAAAAATTTTGCTGAGAGTCGAAAATGAAGAAATTGGTCTCTAATTGAAGAGTGGTTTGATGATGGCAACATTGGTAAGCTTTGGAAAATTTCCATTTTACATGGTGGTGGAAATTGTATAATTGAAGAATATGCTTGTTGCCGAAATTTCATCAGTATTAATAATTCTCACTAGAAATGTTGACAGTGTCAAATTTTTGTTTTGGCTGGCACAATCGTCCAACCAAATTATAATTTTTGTGGCATCTGTTTATGAATTGAGAAAGGCATAAAAAGTGTTTAACAAATACCATATGGTGAAGTATAGTTAGCTCCTGGATGAAAATTTCTTTACCGCAATAAAATTTTCATTGAACGGTTGAAGAGAAACTCGCCAGCAATGCAATCGCCCTGTAACGCGACACATGGCTGACAAAAAGACAGTAACTGTACCCAGTTCGCGCATATACAGTGCTTTTCTTTAATGTCCCCCCCCTTTTATTTTTTGAACGAGTCAACTAAAAAAATTGAAACTAGAGATAATGAAATTGATGCATGAATACTATATTTTGGAGTAAAATTGACAGATGAAACTTCCAAGATGGCGACTGGGCGCCAGCTGGAAAAAAAAATTGAAAGGGGGGACTTGTGACACATTCTTTTGAAGCTCCTAACGAATACTTCACAACCCTAGAATATAAAGTCAATATCTTCACCTTCTACAAAATGACGGAATATTTAATAATTGCCTAAATACATCGACACAGTAACGTCGTTATTTCTACAAATATTTATTATTCTCTGCCGTATATATATATATATATATATATATATATATATATATATATATATATATATATATATATATATATATATATATATATATATATATATATATATATATATATAAGCGGGTTCAGTTTCATACACCTTTTGCTTCAAATATCCCCATAAAAAAAGTCTACAGGTGTCAAATCTGGCGAGTGGGCTGGCCATTCCGTAGGACCTCGACGGCCAATCCAACGACCGGGGAAAGTATTTTCCAAATAGTTCCTTACTTGTCCGTAGTAATGTGCTGGTGCTCCATCTTGTTACAATATCCATATCTAATTCAGTAGGATTCGCTTCGACGATTTCGGTGATTAGAGGGTCGAAAGTATTTTCCAGCATATTCAAATACAGTTCCCCTGTTTAATTTTGTTCAATGAATAGAGGTCCTACAATATGGTTTCCAATATTCCTGCCCAGACGTTATTTTTTTCTGGATATTGAGTATGAGTTTCCCGGAAAATGTGAGGGTTGGTTTCACTCCAATAACGGAAATTTTGTCTGTGAACCTTGCCATTGAGACAAAATGTAGATTCGTCACTGAAATAAATATTGTGGAGATAGGTAGGATGTCTTGCAGTGGTTGCCGTCATAATTTCGCAGAATTCTGTTCTTCGATCAAGATCATCTTCAGTTAACTGGTGTACCATTTTGATTTTGTATGGATGATACTTATTCCTCTTCAAAAGTCTCCACACAGTAGAAGGACACACCTCACAAACATTCGCGACGGAAGAAGTAGACTGTTGAGGATTCACTATCATCTCACCAATTATTTGAACTTGCTGTTCTTCCGGAGTAGACGGAATGACCTGGGGGCTTTTTGTTCTGTACACTACCGGTAGTTGTAAAGTTCCCTTAAATATTTTCTACAGATAGGACGATTTGGGAAACGATCATTAAAAATCATTTCTGTTTCGTGAAAGTTACGCGTCGCACCGTAAATAAAAATCGCTTCGAGTTTTTCTTCCAATGAACGAGAATGGACCATTTTAAGGATAGTTCACGTGGTACCAATTTACTAGTAAAACCGAAAACTAAATGAGAATATTTTAATTGAACAATAATGTTAGTTGTCGTACTGACATTCCTTGTGATTTTTTGTTTAAACAAAAACTAACCTATCAAACCTAATCGGGTTGTTGGGATCACCATATGGCAGAGAAAAACAAATATTTCTAGATGTATCGATATTGATGTGTTTGTATGCAGGTAATTATCAAATGTTACGCCATTTTGTAGTAGGTGAAGATATTGACTTTATATTCTAGGGTTGTGGAGTATTCGCCAGGAGCTTCAAGAGGATGTGTCACTAGACGCCCAGTCGCCATTTTGAAAGTTTCATATGTCAATTTTGCTCCAAAATATAGTATTCATGCATCAATTTCATTATCCCAAGTTTAAATTTTTTAAGTTGACCTGTTCAAAAAATTAAAGGGTGGGGACATTGAAGAAAAGCACTTTATGCTGCATTTTCGATAAGTAACGGGCATACATTATTCCTGAGTAATAAAACTATTTTCGCACATACGGCAGATAGTGAATTATTGAATAACTTATTCAGGATGCAGATATTTCATTTTCCATTTGTAGAAAGATAGTTCATTCCACCAGAAGTTCAACCGCACAAAAAATCGAAATTTCGATTTTTTTACTTTTTTCCTATGGAGGGCAGTACACTCCCTTCCTGTTCGAAATACAAGTTCGATTTTATCCGAGGTACCGTGAAACTTTAATATCCGAAACAATATATTCCTTTGGCAACTTTTAACAGTCTTTGTTGTACTTTGCATGCGTTATCGTAAAACTACCACAGTGTCTAACCACCGCCTGCCAGAAGTTAGAGTAAGCCAGAACAATACTCCTCTGGACTTTTCCCGATTCTCACCATAACCAAAATGACTACTAATTTGGTCGACCCGCTCGAACATGGGGTAGTTTTTAATTAAGGCGACAGAATGGGAGCGTTAAGAATTCCTAACATACCAGACCGTTTTAATTGTGTTACAATTGAGGTTAGGTCCTTTTCTGGCCCACGAAGCGAAATGAAGGCAGAAAAAGATGCGAGACTCCGACATAAAGAAGAGGTAACGAGAACGCTGATAAAATTTAAAGAAATGCAAATATGCTTTTAATTAGTGATATTAAATTATAAATTCTTATTTTGGACCAGGGAGCTATAAAAATTAGGGATTGGGGTGGTAATTAAAAATCATAGGGAATTATTCGAGTGCGTCAGTGTTTTTACTAAGGAGCGTCATGAGATGAAATAAATGTTGCCCAAAACAAATTACCTGGGTGAAAATAATTTCTGGTCAGAGAAAAAATGCTACAAAATATTCCCTAAGGCTTTTCGAAAGGTAGAAAATTTGGCTTTCCAAAATTTGTATGATGGAACCGTGAAAGGAAAAATCAGAACTACTTGTTACTGTTATCGAAACCTGAAAGAATATTTCGACATTGCACATTTCCCAATCCTGAAAATATCGAAATATTTGAATTTCTGACAATATTAAAAATAATAATGGTTATAATAATGAATCCATCTGATTATTTCAAAAAATATATGTTTTACAATATAAGTGGTACCCGTTACTTTCAATTTGGAACAAAATAACGAATGGTGTAAACACAATAAACAAGGTTGAATTCTCCCGAGAATCCAATTTCATTCTGTCATTTTCATTCTTTCGTCTGGAAAATGCATATAGATTAGCCTTAGTTTGACTATTCTTGGGTATGAAGGTGTACTTATTCTCTTCTGATTTCTCAGGTTCCTCTTCATATATTTTTGATAACACTTGCATTGGTGGATCAAAAATAATATTAAAAACTGCTGACACGACAGACGTTGTCCTGTCCAAATTTCTATATTCCCCATTTTTTTTTTCTCAAAACTCTCGTCCGTGTTTTATTTCTTTTTTTCTATATTGTTTGGTGTTGTTCCATCTAGGTTATCCCGTTTTTCCGTATTTCCGTTTTCCCGTTATCTTGCTATCCTGTTTTCCCGTTATCCCGTTTTCCCATCCCGTTTTCCCGTTAACGCTTTCTCTTGTTATCCCGTTTTCCCGTTATCCAATTATCCCCTTGTCCCATTTTTCCGTTTTCCTGTTATCCCGTTTTCCCGTATTTCCGTTTTCCCGTTATCTTGCTATCCTGTTTTCCCGTTATCCCGTTTTCCCATCCCGTTTTCCCGTTAACGCTTTCTCTCGTTATCCCGTTTCCCTGTTATCCAATTATCCCGTTGTCCCATTTTTCCGTTTTCCTGTTATCCCGTTTTCCCGTATTTCCGTTTTCCCGTTATCTTTCCGTTTTCCTCCTTTTCCCGTTATCCCTTTTCCATCCCGTTTTCCGTTATCCTTTCCCGTTATCCCGTTTCCGTTTCCTTATCCCGTTTCCCATTTTTCCGTTTTCCGTTATCTTCATTTTTCCCGTTATCCCGCTTTCCCGAAAATACATTACCAAATCGGTTCAGCCGTTTCCAAGTATTGAGCTTTTTCCAATTATCCCGTTGTCCCATTTTTCCGTTTTCCTGTTATGCCGTTTTCCCGTCATCCCGTTTTTTCGTTATCCAGTTTTTCCGTTCGTTATCCCGCTTTCCCGAAAATACATTACCAAATCGGTTCAGCCGTTTCCAAGTATTGAGCTTACCAACACAAACATACATTCATTTTTTTTATTCCAATCTTTTATTCAGTTTCACTTGTTAGTTCGTTCGTTCTTTGCTAGTTTGGGTCAACTTCTAGTCGGCCGAATAATTCGAAATTTGGCAGGTGTTCATAGTTCCGATGACAATGCATTATGAAAATTTTGTTGAAGAAAAAACAAAATGGCGGCCCTAAGATGGCGGACGATATTTGTAATTTTGGTCCGATTTGATTCATATTTGGTATGAGGCGTTTTCGGGTCGAAATTTTTTTATTTTTTGTCGAAATGTGTACATTTAAGATGGCGGCTCCAATATGGAGGTCGAATTTTCTGATTATGGTCATATTTTATTCAAAATTGGTATGTGGGGGTTTTCGGGTTCGGAGAATGACTTTTTTGTTCAAATCAATAAATTCAAGATGGCGACTTCACGATGGCGGACTAGTTTTGTGATTATGGTCAGATTCTTTTCAAAATTGGTGTGTGGGAGTTTTTGAAGTCAAAGATCATGATTTCTTTCAGCTCAAAACTTACAGGAAAGGGACCTTGTAATAACAGATTGAGGCAAACTAACTAAAGAGCAAAAAATAAAATAACTATAAAAAATACAAGCTTTCAATTAAGCGTTGTACTTGAACTTATCAAATAAGTTTAAGTCATCACTGACAATGATTTAATAATTTTTTGTTGAATTATTTGGTTTCAAAAAGCTTGTTGAGCGAATTGTAATGAAATTAATACTTCGACAGGTTGATACTTACCAACCAATCATTGTCCAATGAAATTTATTAGTACCTACTTTTATGGATACTTTGTGTAAATCAAATACTTTGACAAGTTCTTACTAACCAACCAATCACTGCCCAATCAAACTAATTGTTACTACTTTTATAAACACTTCGCGCGACAAGCTTTTGAAACCAAATAATTCAACAAAAAATTATTAATTCCTTATCAGCGATGACTTGAACTTATTTCATACGTTTTAGTACACGGCTCTTATGAAAGTTTGTCTTCAAGTTTTTTTATTAGTTATTTTAATTATATATTACATATTCCTGAAAACTTTTCCTGGACAAAGAAATGTCTAATAACTTTTCTAAAAATCCTTTTCCTAAAAATCTCATTCGGAGTATTACGAACATTCAAAAAACTCTTTGCCAAAGAGATCCAGCCGTTGTTTTTATAAAATTTAAAAAAAATGTTTCCCCGACCGGGATTAGTTCCTGTGACCTTCTACTTAGTAGGCGACAGTATAACCGCAGATCTATTTTCTCGTTCGGTAATAAATGGCTCGATAGTCTTTTTCTTCGCCAAATTTCCAATATACCCGAATGTTCCGATTTCCCGGCAACTCTTCTAAAAAAAATTCAACCATCCTTGGGCTATTACGAACATTTAAAAAAAAATAGGCAAATCGGTCCAGTTCTCACGTTTGCAAAGAATCGAGATTTATTCTTATTATATAGAAAATAAGAATGATATGGAAAATGCAGATATTGAAAATTGGCCAGATATTAACATAAAATTGGGCATATAACGTAGTCTGGGGCACTGAGACAATACGACAATTCTCATGCATAAAAAGCTTCCAGTATTTCATTCAACAGAAATAATAATATACCACAATGTTTGCTTACTATGGTAAAGGATAAAGCTGTCGGGCCCACTATCGGTGGTGGTGGTTATTATAGCGATGCCCTGAGCAGACTATACAAGTAGCAGAATTTTTCAACTCCACCCAGAAGATAATTTCAGGGTAAATCACCTTCACCCGAATATGGATTAGTGGGTTGTTTAATTCGTACTATAGTATGGTTTCATCAACTCGGATTTGAATGCACTTCTTGATTTAACTAACAAGGGCTTACTTAAAATCAATTCAAAAAAATCGCTCGCTTTTCTATTTGTCTCAGACAATCAGAGATATGAAGCGCTGAATTCCTTGCATATACAAATAGGAAATGACACAATCGAATTTGTAAATTATTGTGAGAATCTTGGGCTCTTTAGGATTTCAAACTACGGTACAAATTCATTCAGCAAAAACTTAAAAATGCGATACTTCCCTGAAACTCATTTATGGGAACAGATACTTTCTTAACTCTAAATTGAAAATTCAATTGTGTGACAGTCTAGTACTTCCCCACTTCAATCACTGTAATGTTGTCTACGGTCCTTGTATTGATAGTATTGACGCTAGAAGAACCGAGAAAACGCAAAACTCATGGATTAGGCGACCACAGCGTATTTCGCATAATTTGAGTGACACTGGATGGCATAGTATGTTCAATCATGGTAGACATCATAATATGGCATGCTTCTTCTATAAAATTTTGAAAGGAAAAATACCAGACTACTTATAGCGGAAAGTTACATTCAGAACCGATATACATAATCTGATTTTGAGGCGTAGAAATATGCTAATGATTCTCAAGCACAAGAAACAATTATTTAGACGATCTTTCTCGTACTTTGTCACACTTTTTGACGATATAATGGATGTCCCAAATTTCTCTTTATCACATGATGCATTCAAAAGTTGGTACAAACGATTTCTATTTTCCAATGATTGATGTCACATATAATTTATTTGTGTATGTTCTCATATAATAAATAAAATATAATTATAAACATATCTTTATCTAAATAGAAATTATAAATTCCTTCAATATTTTTTTTTCTTTGGCGTAGTCTACTTAGTCAGTATTATTTTCTGTATTCTTCAAGGAAACTATGGAAGAATCAGCCACTCGGCCTAACAGTTCTCCTATTATTTACCAGTCTGCATTTTTCCTTTGTAGCTCATGTTACATGTATCCCTGGTGAATAATAAATTTATTATTATTATTAGTATTTCCATATCAGTTGAATACGTTTATCTTCAACTCAAAATATGGGGTTCGTTCAAAATCGTTAAAAAAATATAATGTCGAATAATGAAGGAAAACAGAAGGATGAATAGATATGATTCCCCCAATAAAGTATATGGTAGACCAAATTGAGTGGAAACCATTCACCGCGTAAAAACCAGTCGATAACTGCTTGTTGCATAAATTACCATAAATCACCACACATTATTTCCATTGGGTTTGGGGTTAGAACTATTGTGTGGTGTGTATCTAGCCAGAGGTAAACTTAGACGATTTAGATATTTTGATCCTCGCCGACAAAATAAGCCTTAATATGTTAAGTAATATCGGCCTGGTAGTCCCCAGCATAT
This sequence comes from Gonioctena quinquepunctata, assembly GCA_018342105.1. Lineage (NCBI taxonomy): Eukaryota > Metazoa > Arthropoda > Insecta > Coleoptera > Chrysomelidae > Gonioctena > Gonioctena quinquepunctata. The sequence continues at coordinate 153,070 of JAFIRS010001116.1, forward strand.
AATGCACATCTATCTGAAGTGGCTGAGATAACTGAATTAATTTTGTTCAATTAAATCACAAATGCATATAACATTATAAAAATTATTGAATGTAGCCCTAAAAACAGACACCAATTCTTAAAACATACAAAAATATATTTTAATATTACGTAGTGAAGCTATAATTATGCGAAGTTAACTTAACAAATTCTAACGTTGACTTTAGCGACATGGTTTTCTAGGTAACCTTCCACACTCTGAGAATGAAAATATAATCAGGAAAATCTATACAAGGGTAGAAGGGCAAACTAATTCATTCATCAAATCATATTTCCTAAAGATAAAATTATTCAATTAGTCAGTTACATGCGGTATTCTGAATTTGCCTTTAAAAAAAAATTGTAAAAATCCAAAAGATACTTCTCGATAGAGTTTCTGATTGACGTTCTGATGACTATATCTGCCCCCGTTGTTAAAATCTTGTAAATCTCTTCTAATAGCTTGAATAATTTGGTTTTCTGTCTTGCAGAGTGTTCGTAGCCTCTTCAAATAACGGATGTCAATTGAGATCTGCCAATTTTTTTTTAAGTGACTTATTGCTCATTTGATATATGGAGTGTTGTTCAGATAAGTTTATTAGCATTCTGCCATTTCTCATTCTTCTCTAGTAGGGTACCATGTATGGTCCATTTCAACAGAATTTGTGAAAACAGTTGTTATTGTAATGAAGAATACAGGCCGATTCTTCTATTTTCTCCTCTCTTGATGTGGTTCTTTCATTAGATTTTCGTCCTATTCCATTCAATCGTATGATCGCCATTGGATGCGAGGATATGTTCTACTACTATTGATCCGGTTATTTTTCGATTTCTGATGCAACTCCGATGTTCACTCTGGCGCACCTCTGAAGGTCTTGACGTTTCACCTATATAACTATCACCACAAGAACAAGGCATGTTGTAAATACAGTTTTTGGTACTTCTTCGCATTTTTTGGTTTTGTTTGTGTTAGTATAAGATCTCAGTGTTTTGTTGTTCTAAATGAGTTCTCACATCATACCTATGTCCAATCCGTTTGATCTTCTCAGATAATCTGGGACATAGGTATTCTGTTGGTTGTGAAATGTGTAGGTGGTGGGAGTACTCCTGTTGGTTGTGTCAATTCGGTTGTTTAGGGGGATTGTTGTTTTCAATGTCATTGATTGTTTTTTCCAAAAACTGATACTGTATATGCATTTTCCCTGAGAACAGATTTTATGAGGTTTATTCCTTCCTTTCTGGTTGGAATTGAAAATGCTTGGGCTCGATTATAGAGACATTTAACTATGCCTTTTTTCACCTGGATGATGGTTGAAATGTAGTGTAGAATCGATTGATATGTGTACAGATGTTTCCATTCGGGATGATGACTTTTGTATCATGACATCTAAAAAGGGGAGTTAGTTATTTTGTTCTGTTTCTAACGTGAATTTGATCATTGGTTCTTGTTCGTTTATATGATCCAAGACATTTTTATTCCTCCTTCACTTCGATTCCAGATAGCGAAAACATCATCCACGTATCTCCACCATACTTTTGGGCCATTGTGGAAAGTTTCAACAAAGGATTCTACGAAGTATTCCATGAATATGTTATTTGAACATGAGTGACAAAGGAGAACCCTTCGCCATACCACACTTTTGATGATAAAATTCGTTCTTGAATGGTATATATGTTTTTTTGATGATATGAGAACATCATTTAGAACAACAAACACACTGAGATCTATACTAACACGAACAGAAAGAAAAATGCCGAAGAAAGTACCAAAAACTGTGTTTCAAACATACCTTGTTGTTATTATGATAGTTATATAGGTGAAACGTCAAGACCATTGGAACTGCGCCAGAGTAACATCGGAGTTGCATCAGAAATCGACGGATAACCGGATAAAAAATTACAGAACATACCCTCACATTCAATGGCGATCATACGATTGAATCGAATAGGACGAAAATCTTGATGAGGGAACCACATCAAGACAGGAGAAAATTGAAAGAAACGTCCTGTATTCTTCGTTCCGATAACAACTGCTATTCAACAAATTCTGTTGAAATGGACCATACATACATGGTTACCTCTACTCAGAGAAGAAGTGACAAATGGCAGAATGATAATTTACTGATCTGAACAAAACCCCATATATCAAATGAGCAATACGTCACTTAAAAAAATTGGCAGATCTCAATTGACATCCGACAATTGAAAAAGCTACGGAGACTCTGCAAGATGAAAAACCAATTATACAAGCTATTTGAAGGAGATTTGGGAGATTTTGAGAACGGGGGCAGATATATCCCGAACGTCAATCCGAAACTATATAGAGAAGACCTTATGAATTATTACTAATTTTTTTATAGGCATATTCAGAATACGGCAATACTGACTAATTGTATCATTTTTCTTTTGTAAATATAATTTGGTGAACGCAGTAACTTATCGGCTCTTCTACAGTTGTATAGATTTTCCTGGTATATTTTTATTTTCAGACTATGGAAGGTTACTCAAAAAACAATTTCAAGAAACATTCCTCCACAAAAAATCACATTTGTTCAATGTTGACTTTCCCATTATTAAAATCATGCCTTTTCCGATTGTTCGAATTATGTACCAAGGTACAAAAGGCTTGTGAATACTTGGCAACGTCACATATATATCATTTTGAGAACAAATATTTAATATAGAAAGATGTGGAGAATTTAAATGTTTGCTGATATGCGAATGGACGATTCGGATGGGTTGGTGGTGCGAGCTTTTTGTGATGCCCATAAATGGAGTGGAAAAACGATATGTAGGTGTTGATCAATTAATCAGCGAACAAAGTAACTTCATCATTTTCTGGTTGGATGGCAGATACTGTTTAAAATATACCCATCACCAACATTATTGTGGATTCAGAAACAATACCCAATCCATTTCACAACCTCGCTTAATTCTTTATAATTGCTGGAAGTTCAAGTTTTTGAATTATACGCCACCGAGCTTTCGTTGCATGAAATCTGCATCCAATTTTTTCATTCGTGGCCAAATAATTTTAGCTTCATTATGGATGGCCACCTGAAAATCTGCCACAATTTTGGTGGGTTGAAACGACAGATAATATTTACTACACTTTTCAGTGACAAATACCAAACACTTTTTGTATGTTGATTTGTTTGAAAATATGAACATGATGTTCATAAAATCAGATGTGGAATCCTCTGCGACTGAAAGATAAATTCACCATCTTCCATCGTTCAAAATAACCTCTTGTGGGGTATTCATGTTGAGAAAGGAAACAATGTCAATTGAATATTGAATGGAAATATTTTTCTGTGAATTGAAAAATCCACAATAAAAATGAAGTTATTGTTTGTGCATATCTAACAAGATACGCTGGACATTGATAGATATTCAAAAACGACTGTAACTCAAAAGAAAAAATCTTAAAGTGGAAATTTTCATTCAGATATTAATTTGATTTTCTATTCCAGTCCTAATTAGGAACCCATATAGATGAATAACTATCTGAATGAAAATGAAATTTTAATTTTCATTTTTTTTTGAGTTAAGGGTCCTTTCAATATCTATCAGATGTGTTCAATGTCCAACGTGGCTTTAGCCGGGGAAGTAGTTGTTCTCTGTTAGATACTCACAAACAATAACTTCATTTTGTGGATTTTTCAATTCCAGAAAATATTTCCATTCAATATTATTTGAGAATGTTTCCTTTTCAATTTTTTTATGTATCTGTTGCTTGTCTGGTAGCACACAAAACACTAATGGTATATAATGACCATTGAGGCAGCCATGTATGATGAACAACTGCAAGAAAAATGTTGTGCAGTAGTCGAAAATAACATCCACTAAATTTTTGGCTTGAGCAAAGATGCTTCAAATGTGTCAAGGATGCTTTAATTGTCAAACAGCTAAACAATGATATATTGGATATATTGGTCAAATTTGTTTGGAAGAAAAGAAATAAAGTTATACGCCACCGCTTCATAATTCAAAACAATCAATGAAAGTCTTAAATACTGATCATTTTAGAAAGCGAGTTGCTGATATTGTGAATGGGCCACGTAGAGTCAAAATAGCAGGTGGGCGTAGGTATCTACAGCACATTTACTTATTAAGATTAAGGCAGAGTTTGCAGTTTGCAGAAGCAACAGTCCGGGTTTGTATAGTTATTCTAATCCCAATTGGAACGGCAATAAAAATAAGAGCACTATGAGGAGTGTTCATATGCACTGCCCGGCAAATGGGAAATTTATATACTACCAGTGTTTTTACTTTCAAAGCGTTCCTGGTACAATCATGAAAAAGTTCAGTCGTGTGGAAGAGAATTCCTTCTCAAAACTTTTCATGTCGGTCCAATTGGGATCAGAAATATTATATAATGATAATAATAAAGGTCTTCATTGATTACGTAACAATTTTCTTAACACATTATAAGATAGTAGGGCGAGGTTCAATTCATTCAGTGGCTAAACTGAATGTCTGTTCTTCCACCTAACCCTGAAAAAGATAGACAAAAAATCGCAGAGAAATAACCTATACTGAGGAATTCAGTTCAGTTCAATACTTGAAAAAGCAAGATATACATTACTTACTAATAAAAAAGATGCTCGAAGAGTTTAGTTTCAAATAACATGATTCCGACGGATTTTCTAACGTTTGACAGGAGAGAATTAATTACTTTGGCGATGTCGTAGCTGAATGATCGTTCGAACTGTACTGTATTGTGTAGGGGAGGTGTAAGCTTTCCCTTGAATCTTATATTCAGGTTATGAATATATGTGCAAAAACTGATTTTTTCATAAAGATAGGGTGGTGTTTTATGATTCAATATTTTGTGATACATACATGCAGTATGTATATATCTACTTTCTTTCATCCTCACCATTTGATTTCTTTGTATAAATGACTGATATGACAGTACTTTCGAACCCCAAAGATGAGTCTTATACACGAGTTTTGCACTTTTTGAATCCTAAGAGTATCCACGTTATTGAGACAGTTACCGTATAAAACATCACAGTAATTTAACTTTGACAACACCAACGTTTCACATAATGAAACTTTTATGGATCTAGTCGGTACTGGCGTATTTGGAGATTAATTTTAAACTAGCATACACTATCTGCAGACAGATAGAGACGTGCTTAGTGAACCTCAAGTCTTGGTCCAAATATACACCTAAATTTTTTACACATTCTTCACTTTTATGTAAAAATTCTTGTAAAACACTGCTGAGGTTACCCCCTTATCATTGTGTTTTGAACCCCATAGAATTAGTTTGGGCATTTATAAAAAACAAATAAAGCAAATCCAACCAATGTCCAAATCTTACGGAATAGTAGAAAACCTTAGGAGGATCTTAAGTGAGGAATATAATACTAAACTATGAAAGGTAAGACCCCTGTGATCTTAACTCGTACAAGTTTTCATTAACTTCTTCTGAGGGTCGATAAAACAACTGAGAAAGCGGTTAAAAACAATGTTTATAATTCACAATATAGAGATCTCTGGGTTTCGTATCAATTCAAAATAAGTTCTGTATGAGATACTGAGTCTTAAATGACATCAAGCCACTATGTGATAGATTCTACATTTATGTTTATTAAAAATTAAGGTAAATTACTAAAAATAAATTTATCAAGAAAATTATAGTTTTATGTTGTTTTAAATGAAAACTCATTTTATATATCAAACTGCATTTGATTATCCCCTAAGATTAAAATAGTTCTCATGAAAATTATTATTTTATTCAAGTACTCAATGAATTAGTTGCTGATTCACAATGCAGAAGATGATAGGTGATTTTTTTAAAGTTTGTTATATTAGATAATGATGCTGATTGTCGCTAATATAACTTCGAGAAGATCCTTTTATTGGTCATGGAGTTGCAAGAATGTCCTTTATACCATTCAACATATGATTAAAATAACAAACATTTCAGCGACTCTGCATTCAAAGATATTTGTCACAAAAAAATGTGAAACCGGACACATCTGGAATAAGTGTTCAACGTCGAGCATTTTTCTTGTGATCCTTGTAATTAATCACAAAGAAAAAATGCTTGAATTTATAAATGCGCAAGTGTGAGTCATATAATTTCGAACTGCATTATATTTTCGATCACAATTATTTTCCAATTGACACTCATTGATTCTTGCCAAAAATTTTCTTCATACGTCACATGTATTATATGAAACGATCACATGGATTCACTGAAACCTAGTTCAGCGAATATTTCTTCTTATTTCGCATTTTTTGCTCATTATCGTCATCACCGTAAGGTCCGATAGTGCTGATGGAATCAGTATTAAACGTTCATGGTACGTGACAAGAACATGATTTGGCCAATGAAAACTGTCCACAAAGGGTCACGTGACTGGGAAAGTGTCTGCCCTATTGTGTCTTTCGTGGATAATTTTCTATAATTGGATTAATATAGGAGAGCTTCAGATGGCTAGATGTGAGAACTGTATATGAAAATATATTCCCAATCTCTGACAGGAATGAGATTGCATTTACATTTTCAACCCACTCGGGCCTCACAGTGAGTGATGTATTTTACAGGAAGATCTTTAATGGGGCACAAAGATCGTTGGATCATCACCATTGGAGATCAATGTATATAAAAGCTGTCACCAAAATATTAAAGAGTATAATACGAGAAACCCGATGGCGCGGCCAGTAGGAAAGGTAGTTTTCAGAATTTATCGATCAATAAAGCTCACGAATTATTTGTTATATATATATATATATATATATATATATATATATATATATATATATATATATATATATATATATATTATATATATATATATATATACAGGGTGTAACTGAATAAGTGTAAAACATTCAAGGAGGTGATTCCTCATCGAAAAAAAGATAGGATCTTTCATATAAAGAAACTTCATTGGAGCATCCCTTGTTAAGATACAGCCCCTTAAAGGGGGTACATAAAATTTGTATAACAATTTTTTTCACAAGCACTGAAAAAGTTACAATATTGAAATTAACCTGACGTTTTGTACTACCAAAAAGACACTCAGCCAGTAATTTATTTGGTTTACCCCATGGTTGTAAGGGTGAAAACGCAACCCCTAAAATTTATTTCCAATGTAACTTTTTGTCTTATTATTTGTTTACCATTTAAAAATTTATTTCCGATAGCCTGTTTCATTCTAAACAAAAAATGTCTCTTGGGTTTTTGCCCAAAATAAACCAGTAAGCAGCAAAACATTATTTTACGAACAACTACAGAGATACATCGTCATAAATGCGAAAATACGAAACTAATCTATCTAGTAGGTCGCTATTAGCGATAGTGACAATTAAATTGGTATGACGCTGTCAGTTTGGGAATTTTCGAAATTGAATTAATACTAATTGTGTGTTGTTGTTCTGTTCTTAATTTGTTACTTTAATAATTCACTTGTTAATAAAATGGCATACACAAATGAGGAAATGGCTGATATGCATTACGTTTACGGTCTGTCGCAGGGGAATGGGTTAGAAGCTTCTAGAAGATATGCTGAAATGTATCCTCAACGGCAGCATCCTTCACATAGAATATTTGCTCGACTTCATCAACGATTACGAGAATATGGTTCATTCGACAAAAGAACGCAGGATTGTGGTCGCCATCGAGAAATACGAACACCACAGCTTGAGGAAGCAGTACTTAATTTGATTGAAGAACAACCTACTACCAGTACTAGAAAGATTGCTTTCCAGCTAAATGTTGATCATATGACGGTATTTCGAATTTTAAAGGAACAACTCTTATACCCTTACCATCTGCAACGAGTACAGGCACTGTTACCGCGAGACTTTCCGAACCGTCTTGAATTTTGCAATTGGATGCTGGAAATGATTAGAAGAAATTGTGACTTTCTGAAGACGATAGAATTCACAGACGAATGTAGTTTTCTCGGGACAAGATTATTAATTTTCATAATTACCACATATGGGCTGATGAAAACCCTCACGCTATTGTCGAAACTAGCCATCAAGAACAGTTTTCTTAACGTGTGGCTCGGAGTTATTGGGGATGATTTAATTGGGCCTCATTTTCTACCTCCTCGATTAAATGGTGAGGCATACGTTCAATTTTTAAGAGAAGTGCATCCAGTACTGCTGGAGGAAGTTCCTTTGGGCGTCAGAAGGGATATGTTTTTATGCATGATGGGGCTCCCGCCCATTTTAGTCAAGTAGCACGTCAGCATTTAACTGAAACATATGCAAATCAGTGGATAGGTCGAGGAGGACCACATAAATGGCCCGCTCGATCCCCGGATCTCAATCCTCTCGATTTCTCTATTTGGGGCCATTCACAGCATTTGGTATATCGTACTCCTGTTCGCGATGTAGAGGACTTAAGAAACCGCATCATCGATGCGTGCAGGGTAATCAGAGAGACTCCAGGAATATTTGAGCGAATACGTGGCTCAATGCGCCGACGTCTAGACGCATGCGTAATGTTTGAAGGTAGACATATTGAACATTCACTATGATTTCTACATGTTGTGTGTTTTGTTATTAATAACTTAGTTTTGTTTATTACCCTTTAATCGTTTAATGCAGGTACTAACTACAAAATAACAATAAATCCAGTTCGCATTTATGACGATGTATCTCTGTAGTTGTTCGTAAAATAATGTTTTGCTGCTTACTGGTTTATTTTGGGCAAAAAACCAAGAGACATTTTTTGTTTAGAATGAAACAGGCTATCGGAAATAAATGGTAAACAAATAATAAGACAAAAAGTTACATTGGAAATAAATTTTAGGGTTGCGTTTTCACCCTTACAACCATGGGGTAAACCAAATAAATTACTGGCTAAGTGTCTTTTTGGTGTACAAAACGTCAGGTTAATTTCAATATTGTAACTTTTCAGTGCTTGTGAAAAAAATTGTTATACAAATTTTATGTACCCCCTTTAAGGGGCTGTATCTTAACAAGGGATGCTCCAATGAAGTTTCTTTATATGAAAGATCCTATCTTTTTTTCGATGAGGAATCACCTCCTTAAATGTTTTACACTTATTCAGTTACACCCTGTATATACCGGGTGTCCCAGATTTTTTCATACAGCCAATATCTCAGTTATGCTGCATAGATTTTTTTTTAAATGTCCTTATATCAAACCCGTATGACTTTGAAACAGTTGTGTCAAAGTCAACTTTTGTCAAACAACCCCTGAGAAACCACCCCCAACCTCAACTTTTCAAGCAGCACCCTATATATTTTTTCTGAATTGTGAACTGCAGTCAATTTCAACTTCAACGATGTATCAGACTTGATATTTTGACAGATGTCAAAGTGTCAGAATAAGCGATTTTGAACAATAATGTACAAAATTCCATAACAGATAATTTATTGATAATAAACATTATAAAAGCTACTCAAAATGTCTACCATCATTATTCATGCATGCTTCAAATCGCCTTATCAGTTCTCTCGTACAAGATTTTCTAATCATTTCCTCCGTTACTGTGGTGCAGGCGTGTACAATATTCTCTTGTAAGTCGTTTGAGTCTATTGGTCTAGTTTCGTACACGATTGTCTTCAAACACCCCCACAAGAAAAAATCTAACGGTGTCAGATCTGGCGAACGTGCAGGCCACCTGATAGGACCTCTGTTTCCTATCCATCTATCTGGAAAATATTGATCGAGGTATTCGGTTACAATGTGGTGATTATGTGGTGGAGCACCATCTTGTTGCCACCACAAAAGTTGTCTTTCTTGTTGAGGAATAACATGTAGCAATCCCTGAAGTTCATTTCGTAAGAATTCCAGATATTTACGCCCAGTCAGGTGTTGATAGAAATAAGGGCCTATCAAACGTCCATTGAACAACGCACACCATACATTCACACCCCACATGGTTTGGAAATTTGTTTCTCGCACACAATGAGGATTTTCACGTGACCAATAATGCATGTTATGCCGGTTCACTGTCCCATTATTGTGAAATCTTGATTCGTCACTCCACATGATCTGATCCAATAAACTGTCATTATTTTCAATCAAAACTTGAATAGTGGCAATAAAATGTTGTCTCCTTTCAAAATCATCAGGTCGAAGCTCATGGTGCATGTGTATCTTGAAAGGATGATAACTATGGGTTTTTAAAATTCTATGCACAGACGACTCACTTATTCCAACTTCCTCAGCTAGTGCTCGAAGAGAAATATGAGGGTGAGCCTCCATATAGGCCAATACATTAATACACATTTCCTCAGTTCGCACTGGTGCAGCATGTTGAACATGCTTACCTTTTCCTGGAAATTCTCCTGTTCTCATTTTGTTCTCAACATGAGAAAATGTGGTATGATTTGGTAGTCGTCGATCGGGAAAACGCTGTTGGTATAATTCAGCGGCAGCACGGGAATTTTTCCGGCATTCACCAAAAATTAATAACATATCAACATACTCACTTGGAGTGAATGTGAAAGGCATTATCTTGATTGGAATATCGAACTGACTAAAAGACGCGTGCAAGAACAACTGTCAAAAAACGAAAATAACAAAAGAAATAATCTACAACATTGACAGTTTTTATTACTCGATTCGAATGAAGTACTCTGTGAGCCAAAAATGTATACCTACCATAAATTATTCATTATCAAATGTGTTGACATCGAAGCTGCTAAGTTTGCGGGTTTGACGTCTGTCAAAATATCAAGTGTGATACATAGTTATTGAAGTTAGAATTGATGACACTTCACAAGTCATAAAAACAATGTATAGGGTGCCACTTGAATAACTGAGGTTGGGGGTGGTCTCTCAGGGGTACTTTGACAAAAGTTGACTTTGGCATAACTCCTCCAAAATAATATGGGTTTGACATAAGTGTAGTTTTTTAAAGAATATTCCTCAGAAGTATAACTGAGATATTGACTGTATGAAGTGATCTGTGGGGGTATTTGAAGAAAATCGTGTATGAACTATACCAATCGACTTGAACGACTTACAAGAGAAGAATGTACACGACTGCACCACAGTAACGGAGGCAATGATTTCAAGCATGCATGAATAATGATGATGGTAGACATTTTGAGCAGCTTTAATAATTTTTGTTATCAATACATTCTCTGTTATGGAATTTTGTACAGTATTGTTCAAAATCGCTTATTCTGACACTTTGACATCTGTCAAAATATCAAGTGTGATACATCGTTGAATATAGAATTGACTGCAGTTCACAATGAAAACAAAATTATAGGGTGCACTTGAAAAGTTAGGTTGGGGGGTGATTTCTCAGGGGTAGTTTGACAAAAGTTGACTTTGACACAACAGCTTCAAAGTCATACGGGTTTGATATAAGTGCATTTAAAAAACAAATCTAAGCAGCATAACTGAGATATTGGCTGTATGAAAAAATCTGGGACACCCGGTATATATATATATATATATACATATATATATATACCAGTATTTTCTCTGCTGAAATGTACGCAATATGACAAGCCTTGTTGTACTTATCCCAAGACAATTATAATCATTGCCTACGGATTCTCTGAGTTCGTTTGGCCATGATGGATGGGATGTGCAAATACTGAAACTAATCACCTTGAATCCCGTGACCAAAAAGTGGTCCTCAGAAGGTTATGCGGTCACTAGAACATTCCAGGAAACTAAATGGCAGATAAAGCCGAACCCAGACAGCACTGGACATTTTTTTTTTATGTTCTGGTTCCCACGAAAGGGATATCCTGTGATGTCAGAGAACATCGTGGGAACCTAGGGAAAGAAGGTAGGAGTTGGTGTTCTTCATAAATTTCTGAAGGTTGAATGCCTCGGGGAACACCTCCCTAGGCAATGAGTTCCAAAGCCTCGCTGTTCGTTGGATGAACGAGTCTTTGGAAAGTGATGTTCTGCAGGTCTCCAAAGTGACCACGAAGGGGTGTGATGACTGAACTTGACGGGTTAGTCTCGAAGAGACTGCCAAAGCAGGAACGATTGTTGATATTTCAGAAGAGCATCGCCCATGAAAATATCTATAAAATAGAGACAAATCGCCAACTTTTCTACGGTGTTCCAGACAAGTGAGCGAGTTTGTAAGCGAGGCATCACCGACGAGACGAATTGCCCTTTTTTGGACAGAATGCAATAGCCTCAGGATATGTTTAGGTGCCGCACTCCAAATATGAGAACAGTATTCCAGGACAGGTCGGATCTGTGCCTTATAGATCATAAGCAGCTGACTGGGGGTGAAATAGCTCTTGGCACGAAACAGAAAACCAAGTTTTTGGGATGCACTTTTGGCAATGGACCTCACGTGATTTTCCCAGGAAAGGTTATTGCTGATAGTAATACCAAGCATGGATATGGATGGCTTCAGTGGTATGGTTACTCCTGACAAAGTTGTGTTAGGCACAGCGAGATCGGCTTTTCTAGACAAAAGACATGCTTGTGTTTTGTTTGCATTGAATTCTACCAAGTTATTAGATCCCCATTCGAGAATTGTTGCTAAGTCCATATTTATATTATTAACATTTCTTCCTCGTTCATTTCTGGTTTCACGGGCTGATATAGGGGCCCTGGAAGAGAAAGCGGTATGGAGGGTACTATCATCGGCAAAGCTGTGTACTGGACATGAAGTTGCTTTCAACAGGTCGTTGATGTGAAGTAGAAATAGTGTTGGTGCGAGAATAGATCCTTGCGGAACACCAGCATTTATGAGTAGAGTGTCAGATGAAACTCCATCGACCACTACATGGAGAGACCTGTTTGAGAGAAAACTAGCAAGCAGAGAACACAGCTGAGGGGGCAAGCCATAAGACGGAAGCTTGGCGAGGAGTCCCTGGTGCCAAACTCGATCGAACGCCTCGGAGATATCTAATGCCACAGCTAAAGTTTCTCCATACTTTTCAATAGATAGCTGCCATATATGTGAGACGTAAGCGAGCAGGTCACCAGTTGATCTCTGATGGCGGAAGCCATATTGCCTATCGTTGACAATTCCTGAGTCTTCCAGATATTTCATGAGCTCGATGTTGATGGCTTTTTCCATGACCTTTGAAATAATAGATAGCAGTGCGATAGGTCTGTAGTTGCTAGGTAGGGCCTTTTGCCTTTTTAGGGACTGGCTGTACTCTTGCAATTTTCCAATTGGACGGAAATACCCCAAATTGTAAGAGTGATTGAACAACTTGCAAAGAACAGGTGTTAGTTCGGGGGCACATTTCTTGAGAACAATCGGCGGGATTCCGTCAGATCCACAGGCTTTGTTGGTGTTGAGACCCAGCAAAATCTTTCTGATAGTACGTTGGCGAAAGGTGATCTCGGGCATGTGACTGTCAATAGGTGTAATATTCGGGGGTTGTTTTCCCGATGAATCCAGAGTGGAATTTCCAGCAAATAGGTGCGCAAAGATATTGGCTTTTTTCTGGGCAGTCGTTGGTAGTGTTCCATCTTCTTTGGTAAGAGGAGGAGATGAGCTGGAAGTGAAGTTTCTTCCCACAGCTTTGGCGAAAGACCAAAATGAACGGGATCCGTTAGGACATTCAGCAAGTTTTGATCTTATTTTGGCTTTGTGGGCATCTTTCGAGCATTCTATTGTCTCTTTACATATGCCTCTAGCCTCGACATATTCTGCTCTGGTCTCAGGGTCCGGATTTTTCAGCCATCGATGGTATGCTGCCTGTTTGGAAGCCACAGCTCTAGAGCAGTTTCTGTTAAACCAGGTCTTATCGGATGATGTTCTTCTTTCGGTATTCGGTATGTAAGTTTGCATCCCCAACATGATGGTTTCAGAAATTGTCCCAGCACATCGTGTTGGATCTACTGAAGAGAAACAAACTCTCTTCCATGGAAACGCTGAGAAAAACATACGAAGACCTTCCCAGTCGGCCGAATTGTAATGCCACATGAGACGGGGTGGTATTGTGCAGCTCGATGGTAAATGGAAAGAGCATGTTGTGGAGATGAGGGTGTGGTCAGAGTTTCCAAGTGGGGCACAAACTTCTATTCTATACGGGTCAGGATTGGTGGTGAGGAAAAGATCTAGTGTATTGGCGGACTGGTTGTTGACATCAGGGATGCGGGTTGGTAGCTCGACCAGTTGTTCTAGACCATGAGTGATGGCGAAGGCCTCGGCTTGACGACCTGCATCATCTGTTTTGTTGGAGAATTTGAGCCAGGCAGCGTTATGTACATCCCATGATTATGGTTTCAGCTGTTGGATGGTTCTCCTGAATGTAGTCCAGTTTGAGTGATAAAAACTCAAAGAGGTCGTTATATGAAGGTTCATTAGGTGATAGGTAAAGGCAGCAGAGAAACTTAGTCAGTTTGGTATCAGATAGCTTGAACCACATCACATCAAAGTCTTTCGGTTCCAAACTCTCTTCACGCTGGCATGAAAGGTTAGCCTTAGCGTAAAGGCAGACTTCACCTTTGAACCTGAATCGAGAATGGAGTTCGTAACCAGGACAAAGCATATGGACCTTGTTGGTGGACGAGTTTACTTGTGTTTCTGTTAGAGCCAGAATATCCGGTTTTTCCGTCTGTAGGTGATGGTGGCCGTCATTGATGTTCTTGTTGAGTCCGCGGATGTTGCAAAAATTAATCATTAATGTTGAGTCCCCTCGAGTTCCTCTCGCCCGGAAATCCGAATGGAGAGGTATTTTACTTCCGGAGTGTTTTACTCTAGGAGACTTCATCATTATTACTATTAGGATGCACCTGAAAATAAAGGAGGAATTGGGGAAAAGGAAAGAGGGAGACCGGAAAGTATCGACCGAACACTGAAACATGGAATGGTCCATTTCACAGCACACAAAGTCGATATGGTGGTATTTCACCGGGCGATGAGACCATCTTCCACCTACGGTTATCCTTTTAGTCGCCTCTTACGACAGGCAGGATTTACCATGGGGCTATTCTAAAGCCGACCCCATACGACGTAACGACCCCATACGACCCCATACGACGTAACATATCCCATGAATATTCATAGAATATTATTTTTTGGATATTGGAATATTTTCAAATGTTCCAGGGATATACATATATTTTTTGGAATATTCCTAGAATGTGCTGGTGGGGCAAATGTTACATATTCCTTGAATATTCCATGAAGAAATTCCGGGAATATCCAGAATTTTCAGAAAGAATACTCCTGTGGTATCCTCTGGGTATATTCCTTGTATATCCAGAATATACCTACAATATTCTATGAATATTCCAGAAAGGATTCCTAGAATATTCCATGAACATATCCTATGAATATTCCGAGAATATTCAAAGTAATTCAGAAATATGATCGTAATGTTTCCTAAATAATATCCTGAAGGGTTTTCATAACAAAATAACTATTCCCTGAAATTTCAGAAATTAATAAAATAAAGAAAAATACATCTGTTTGCCCACATAAGTATCCTCAAATATAAAATCTTTACGAACTTCTACAATTGAGCAATATTTTTGCAAACTTTAGCCAAGAAACAAACCTTCATTTTAAAAATTATGTAGTAGTGTATTACATAATTGTTTTCCTCAGAGTATTCGTGGATTGGAATTGCGGGTTCCAAGGAAAAAAAATATTTGATTTCCGCAGGCTGCGCACTCTTTCCCTACAATGAAATAAAACAACATGAATTTGAATAGATCTGTTTCTATATAGTTATAATAATAATAATACATATTTTATCACCCCGTTTCTTCTGTCACTAGAGGGATATCTCTGAAAAACAAAAATTGCAAGATTGGATATATGTCTCTAAAAGTACTTTCAAAATTAATCATCATGCTAACTGCAAAATATATCAAGTATCTATTGAAATGACTAGAACTGATCCCTATCAGTATAAGACATAGGATTATGTTCAAGACTAGAACTTTGCATCTAGCTGGGGAACAAACACGGTCTTGAATGCTTTTCCCATGCTGAGAACATTTTGTGCAAGAACTATAACTTGCATGAATCTTAATTGCTATTATGGATGCTTTTGCTACTGCATCAAATAAAAATTTGGTATTTTGAAATTGTAAATCTGACCGAATAATTCAACACCATTGTTATTTAGCTGAATGGCTTCTTCAACGAAGTCTGAAAGAAATTGATTGAAATTTTGGGTTTTTCGTAGCCGTGATACAATTCAATTGAAAACACATTCTTAGATTCCAAACCAAGTATGGAATAAAACTAACTATCCTTACTTTTCGCTATGGGCATTCCATCTATGTTTATACCAATTTGAACTTTAAAAGGTCCTCGAGTGATTCATGTATTCCGAAGTGATAATATCACCCCGGATCTACTTTTCGGGTAATTGTTAATTTTGGAGTAGAAAATCGTTAGGTTTAGCTTCTACTAAAATTGTAAAAAGTTTATTCATGGCACTCAATGTCACAGCATTTAACGAATTGTGACTATCAGAAGTAGGAACTTCTTTAAGCGAATCATTGGGTATTGAAGACTGTTGACAAATCAAGAAGTGATCTGTTGAATTTTCATCCAAAATTTCTGGGTTAGTGATCCCACAACTCGAACTGATGGTATCTGAATCGGAAAAATTCGAACATTCTATCACTAATAGTTTCAACCTGATTACTTAATTGTCCTTTTGCATGCTATGACGAAGTTTGAGCGAAAATTGTATTGAGAATATTCTCAGTTTCCTGGTATACTTCCCTATACCAAGCACTGCATCTCTTTCTTTTAGGCATTTGTAGAAAAATCAGTGTATATAAATGAAATTTTTATGGAATGAAATGAATAGTAACATAAAAGTGACTTACGTCTAAAAAGGCACAAAGTAGTAACACTGTGGTGATCATTAGGAATATTTGTTAGAGAATTCCAAACACAGTAGTTTCACATACGAAGATGCAAAAGTAAACCATAAGACATATACCAGTAAAAAAACTAAAGATGTCAAATGTAAATTTAAAATGCATGCAACTTTACAGCTCTGCCATCGGGTTAAGCTACGACTACCGGATGAACGACAGACGCTGACGCCGCGGAATGGTTTTGATTGGTCGTGAAAGTGCACCTCGATATTTTCCTACCAATTATAATTTGGTCAGTACAGTAGTGTATTTTTGTCAGCTTGTCTGAACAAAAACTCTGTTTGCAAAACAAATTCATCTATTCGCACATTTTCTCATACTTTTCCCATATTCTGAACTCGAAAACTGTTATTGGTGTTCATTCCATAGAAATAAGGGAGAGTATTCCATGAATATACAATACAGAATATTAATTTTTATTATTCTATGAATATTCATAGAGAATTCTATGCAATAGCTCAACATACCACAGAAATGAATATTCTGGGAATATTCCATGTAAATTCGGAATATACTCTTCTCTTTTCGGATATTTAGAGAATACTCTAGGAATATTTCGTGCTGTCTGGGAAGGGACTACAATGGAAAGAAGAATGGACGGAAGAATACCAGTTTTCCATGATGAAAAAATGTATATCAAGGGAAAGAATGGCAAAAAACATGAAATAATGTGGATAACTCCCTGAGAGTTCTGGAACCATCTGTAAAAAAGTAGTCTACCTACATTAACTATCTGGACGGAAACAAGTGGGAGTTAGAATTGGTCATACAAATCTGACTCGCCTGTATGTTCTAGCTGGGTCAGGAAGACCAAGTTGCTTAACAGTCGAGCATATCTTGCTCTGCCAAAACTCCCAATTGCAGAGGGATATCTTTGGCCTAGAAGCTGAAAGAGCCCTGGTATCAATTAACGAGAAGGAAACAATCGGAAATTTACTTACCCACCTCAAAAGTACAGACATGTCCCTTGGAATATGAAGGTAGAAAGACCACAACAGTCGAAGCTCTAAAACAATAATGATGTCTATTTGAATAAACATAAGACAACCATGAAATATATCGCAAACTATGAAACTGGGAATCGCTTATTTTTTGTAATATTTTGTTTGGCTCGGCATTTTAGGTAGATCTCAATCCTGTCATCACAACAAACTTTCGAAAATATCCATATATCTTCACCGATCATGGTTCCCAGAACTCAAAAAACCCGATGGTGCGGCCAGTTGGAAAGGTAGATTTCATAATTTATTTATTTGATTATGAAAAAGGCATGAATCAAACTAACGAATCATGTTTCAGAAAAAATAGGACATTTATTCACTGGAAGTAACAAACAACACTTTTCTATATACTTCAAACTCTACAATCCACAATTGGAAACAGTTCAAATCGCTCTGAACGCTTAGTAGTAGCGTAGAGTAGTATTAGTGGCTGGTCACTAAACAAAATATATTTCAGAAAATTTTGTACCTTGCGATTAAATCAATATATTTTCACAATAGCGAACTCTGGTATCATAATCCCTTTCATAGGGTTCTTGGTGTAATTCAATTCGGTATGGATGAAGTTTATTTTTTATTAATATTCTGGTAACTGAAGTATGACTTATATCCAACTCTCTTGCAATTTTCCCCATACTAATAGGAGGATTCTCAACTGTTGAAAGCATCACCGCTAATTCATTTTCTTCATTTGTTGCAATTTTATTTACTACTTGCTTTTTCTTGTGTTTGACACCGCTCCTTCTTCGAATGTTTCCCTAACCCTCCGAAAATTCTGTGGTCGTATAGGTCCTTGAATCAGAATAATTGAACTGCATACATCCGTATTGTCTAATAAAAATGTTACAGTCACAGTCACCCAAAATGTAGATCATGTTTATCATTTCTTCAGTGGATAATTTTATTTTGAAGCGAAAAAATATCAGATATCAACTCTGAATTCACCTCCTCGATAATCAAATGTCAAGTTTGTTGACAATTCCTATTACATTAAAATGTTCAAAGTGTGATTTGATATAATTGATAATATGATGTATATATCCCGGGTAGATGTTACAGAAGTTACTTAAGTCAGTAGAAATGAGTATTTCATTTACATTAAAAATATAATTGTGGAATTCAATTTGATTTGAAGTTAAATAATTATTTTTCAGTACGATATGGAATATATGACCCGAGAGTTTTCGAAGGAGAGATTTGTGGAAACAGAAAGTGTAAAGCACAAGAAGTAAACAAACGTGGAAGGAAAAGAATGAAAATTGGCGATGATGACATAAAGTCTTGAGAATCTTCACGTAAGTAGAAGAGAAATTGCAAATTATACATTTCTGGAGGGGCAGCGAAGTCCCCAGTCCTCACGCTCCTAGATTTCTATCTCTGGGGATATGTTGAAGGAGAGGTCTACTGCGAGAAACCAACGACACTGGAAGACATGAGGAATGGGATTTCTTGCTGTATTACAACATCAACTCCAATTGAAGTCCGAAGAGCAATCGTAGATAGACTTAATTTGTGCATAACTCAGAATGGAAGATTGTTTGAACATCTACTGTAAATTCACGCTTTTTTGGATTATCCGAGCTTATTTTGGAACATCCTGTGAATACCAAAATTATCCACACTATAAGCTTGCAGAAAATGTAGGATTTGCTTACTTGTTTTCCATGAGAAATGTATCTAATTCTAAAGGAAAGTATGGAAAAGTCAACATAACAGCAATAACGATATTTTTATTCAATGCTGAACAAAAAAAGCATTTTTTGTCCAGCATTGAATAAAAAATCGTTTTTTATAATGACTTTTCATACTTTCCTCAAGAATTAGATACATTTCTTATAGAAATCAAGTAGGCAAACCGACATTTTCTGTGGGGTTAATTCTGGTATGGCCTTATTTACAGGGTGTTCCAAACTGAGAAAAAAGTGATCTCGAGTTTTGTTGCCCCTGTGTGGGAAAAGCGCAATTCGGTAATATTACCATTAGGACCTGAAAACACACTATTTTCGAGAATATTTGCTGTAAAAAGTTTCTTATTCGAAATTACTGATTTTTAGATATTTGGTGTTTGTTGAATAAATCCCATTTTGTGACATAAATCCCCCAATAACTTCCGAATCACCTGGTATAATCCTATACAACTTTATATTTCTGGGAAACAGTCTTCCAGAGAAATTCAATCGAGTGAACATATATAGGGTGTTTCATTAAAAAAATCACATATTTGATAATATCGGAAACCCTATATGTTGGTAGCTGTTTTTGGAATATAGCTTTCATTGCTCTCTACAACTTTTACTTGAAACATTTTTTTGTATACCAAATAGGAAAGCAGCTATCGTCCACCCACGCATCGTTGACACACCCTGTATATATATATATATATATATATATATATATATATATATATATATATATATATATATATATATAATCGGGAAAGGGAATCTTTAAAATATAAGGTATTTTCATGAATGGTATGAGTCCATGTATATATTTGATTATTAAATGTTCAGGAGTGAGGAAATAATGTGAAAAATTGGTGAAATACAGAGAAATTTTGAAGAATAAAATGTACTCTTCATAACTCATTAGAAAATTCTCTCAAAATTATAAAATCAATTCTTAATATAGAGAATGGCCATCTCGTTGATTGATACAGCTCTTCATCTATTCATAGACAAAATGAGATTGTATATGTCGTCTTGGGGTGAATTGGTCCATTCAGCTGTCAGTAGCTCCCTGAATGCAAAAGCATTATGAATGTTGCCCATATGTGGGTTAATTCTTCTTTGAAGCACGTCCCAAACATGCTCCATCGGATTCAGGTCTGGATATTGCGTGGCCAATAATTCAATTCCTTCGTTGTTCAACCAATCTGTCACAATATGTGCGACATGTGGACAAGCATTGTCATGCATCAAATGAAAGTTCTTACCATCGGCTCCTGTAGAGGAACGCAGAAAACGAGGTCTGTTCTTCCGCCAATTGTGATCCCTCCCCATACCATAAGAGTACCACCTCTATAAGTGTGCACTTCCTGGACGTCCTCCATACTCTTGTTTCATGAGAATCTGGATGAAATCCAAATCTTGATTTATCTGTGAATAAAACTGTAGCCCATTCAATCGCATCTCAAATCTGGAATTCTTGAGCACATTCTAATCTTGCAGCGCGATTGCCTCTAGAAAAAGGTGGACATCTGAGTGGCCTCCGAGAATGAATATTATCTTTGTGAAGACGATTCCTGACAGTATCTCGCCTAATGGTTAAATTGTGCGCACGTTGTAAGTCCGCAACCAACTCAGGTGCTGCGTTGAGTGTTGTCTTTTTGAGGTTTAAATAAAAAATCTGTCCTGTACTGCTGTTGTACAATGTCCACGTCCTGGATGCTTTTCGGCAGGACTTCCATTTCTCCTGAAACGCCTCCATAACCGACTTACACTTTGTGAAACACCCATTTGCTTAGCTGCATCGATTTGTCTCATGTCAGCTTGAATTCCATTATAAACAACGATTGCAAACAAATTATTTCCACAAGTTATCGCCACTAAAGTCACAGTAAAATGAATAAAATTATTGAAATCGAACAAATCAACGTGAATTGCAATTTCAATTTTTCGCAGCACTATCATGAATATCTAGTTTTTGTTAACTTTTTCACATGTGTCTGGCAGAAAAACTTGTTTACATAAGTGTTTGAACTGATAGATATGATACATCTGAAATCTAAGCAATATCAATCAAATATCTCAACTTTTTTCAAATATCCTTAGACTTTTCTGATATATATATATATATATATATATATATATATATATATATATATATATATATATATATATATATATATATATATATTTATTATATATATGGGATATTACGAAACTTGTTATCAAAGTGAAGGCCACTTTTTTCAACCGAATGGAACAAAATTTGGCACAAAAATAATTCCCATCCATACTTCAACTATGTTCGAAGATGGGCCAAATCGGACAGGAAGATTTCAAAATGGCGGAAGTTGAAAGATTTGAAAAAAATTTACAATCTTTCATTTTTATACCAAAATCAGCAAACAATTGGTCTCAATGAGCTCCACAAAGTTTCTCCCTAAGATGTACACACAAATAAAATATCACTGTGAATTACTATTCATGAGATTTGATAATTTTTGTTTACTCTGTATGCTCCTTGTATTTGAGGTTCATTCATTCGTGTCAATCATATACTATTTGAGTTTTCCTTTCGCCGACAAACAGACCATCGTTGTATTTCAACATTTCTCGAATTCAAAGTTGAAGTATATGAATAAAGTTTTTATTTTTTCAAGTGATAATGAGATTGAAACTCAAGTAAATACTGTATATACTCTTGTATGATGGTTATACTTCTTTCTTTCAATTTGAGTCATATATAGAAATATTAGGCACCATTAAGGAATATTTTAATTCTTCTCCAATTTTTTATTGAAAAATTTGAGGTGTATATAAAAATTAAAATAATGTTACAGTTTCCAATGAAATTTTTTTCTGACACACGATTTGTTACGATAATTCTCGACAATTTCAGAAACAATTATAAATCATGAAATCTACTTTTCCACTGGCCACGCTATCGTTTGTTTTCCAGCAGATGGTTAAGAAACAACTATTGTCTGTCCTGACTCCATACTGTTCTACATCCTTCAGATATAATATCGATCTAAATAATGTGCACGCTGTGAAATAGTCTGCATTCAACATTTCAATACACCGAAAGGAAAATCATATCGAGTCGAATATTTTTCAACAGTCAGTGACAGAAAAGTGTCCTTTATGAAACAGATAGCTCCGGGCGAACAAAAGACAACACCACCCGTCCCGCTCCTCAATTCGTCTATCTCTCTCGCACACCGCAGCGCGGCGAGCGGCCACCCGCTTAACTTCAATGCAAGATTTAATTAAATCCAAGTCTTGATTTATTGTCGCTTGAGCCACTGCTCCCCTCGTTCCCCTCGCTCGCACACTCCTTTCATCGTTTATCCTTGCTGACATGGTCGTACATTTCTGGAAGGATTCTATGGTATTTTCGTCCCCCTGAATTTCTACATGATATATAACGGACAACTGCGCGACAATTACCAGTTTTTTTCAACCAATTGTATATTTTGTGATTTTTCATTCGTTATGGTGGTTCGAGAGGTTTTTTAAATCTTGTCGAAGAGCTCTCATATAGCGTGATGCTGTTGTGAAGATTGTTTCACGATAAATGGTTCCAACTTTATGACTGCAGTAAAACTACATGGGTCGGTTCTATTGTATAGGTAAATATCCTCGATTCATTTTTTGTGGTGAAATTTGTCAGTCTTTATTTCTCACGGGAAGTCTTCAGTTGTACTACGATATCATTTCACCAAATATTATACGTATGAAACTTCTAGTGTCGATGCTAAGGAAATTCTAAAAACTGAATGTAGTTCCTTAATCATCAGAGGACTCAACGCTAGTGCTGCTGCAAGTGAAATATATGATTTGTCTACACTACCTCTGACTACAATGGAAAAGAATCCTGTCAAATCCTATCAATTGAAGAAGGAATCGTGAGAATGCCGGTTAGATCAAATGTTTTGACGAAGGCGACAAGGTCTGGATAAGACGAAAAGTCTACACCATGTACGCGAAGAGTAACGCGTACATACAGTAGATGCTCTGAAGCAACGGCTCACTAATGACGAAACCAAATAAGCTGTAGCCTCACTAGCCGTTCGAGAATTTTCTCTAGATTGGGCTTCAAATATCGCACAATACACAATTGACAAAAAGCAAGTACTCATGGAAATCCACCAATTACAAAAATGGTGTCATGAGCAGAGCTGTGCCGAGCACTGACGAAAAGTGCTTTGAGCACCAAGCAATAAGCACTCTTGAAAAGTGCTTCCGAGGCTGGAGCACTGAGCACTTTTAATTCTGAAATGCTCGCGATTACTGAGCACTTTCTGAAAGTAATTGGACTTAGCGAGCACTAAGCACTTTTCAAAAGGGTAAGACTGTTATAGTTTCCCCAATATCAATTTCAGAAGCATAAAAAGGTCTTGCGGCGAAATCCTGTGAGCAGTGGCGGAGATAACTAATTTTATTTAGATATTTTAATATCCTAAAACGTATTTCGATCGGCACACACCGAGACCACAGACGCTACTGGTTTTTAATCCTTCAGAGCTATTAAAACACAAATATAACGCGTGATTTATGACCTCCCATCGTATAGACACAGCTGCAAGCATTGATGTCCAACTTGATTGGCCCAGACGAATCGGTTGTAGAACAGACAGCAGTCACTCAAGTCCACGTTGACCAGCGGGCTCTTTGTACCGACGGAGACTGTATACAAGTAGTACAGATTATTTTTCGTTCCGTTTCTTCGCATATACGCTCGTGTTAGCGGAGTGAGTTTTCATTTGCTCCCCATAGAAACAGCTCCTGCAATTGATATTGGAGGGACTATACGCACTTAGTTTTTTTTTTACACGCTTCATATTAGCTTCACTTGTATGTTTGTTTGTGACAGACTCTTTGGGCGGATTTTGACCCACTTCCAGATGTCCAATGATCTGAAATTTGGCGGGTGTACATAATTCCGTGACGATGCATTGAGAAATTTTTTGTGAAAAAAAAAAACTAAATGGCGGCTCCAATATGACGTACGAGTTTTGTGATTATGGTCCGATTCGCTTCAAAATTGTTATTCGATGGTTTTCGTGGTCGGAGATTATGATTCCTCTGTCAAAATTGGAAAATTCAAGATGGCGTTTCCAAAATGGTGGACGAGTTTTGTGATTATGGTCTGATTCTATTCTAAATTGGTATGTGGGAGTTTTTGGGGTCAAATATTATGATTATTCAGTGAAAATTGGAAAATTCAAGATGGCGGCTCCGAAATGGCGGCCGAGTTTTGTGATTATGGTTCTGATTCTATTCAAAATTGGTGAAAATAGTTAAAAAGGGTCGGAGATTATGATCATTTCGTCAAAATTGAAGGATTCAAGATGGCGGCTCCGAAATGGCCGCGAATTTTGTGATTATGGTTCGATTCTATTCAATATTGGTGAAAATAGTTAAAAAAAAATAATAATAATAACAATAGTTTGAAAAACTAAAAACACGCGTTAATAGAAAACTAAACTAAAAAGTTGAAGATAAATAATAGTCTAAAAAAATTAAATAACACACTTTTATAGAAAACCAGAATTAAAAAAAAAGAAAATGAGAAAAAAATTTATTTTATATAAAAAAAAGCGTGGGGTGCATGGTATCAATAATTATATAGTACATTACACACCTAGGGCAGTAAAGTAAGAAATGTCTCAGATTACAGGTAATTGTTGGCCGAGGCGAAACCATGCACCCCACGCTTTTTTTTAAAAATATATTTATTTTTTTTTATATTTTTTTTATTCTGATTTTCTATGAAAGCGTGTTTTTTAGTTTTTTCAAACTATTATTTATTTATATAGAATAAACAATTTGGTCCAAATAGAAAAAAAGTTTTGTATTTTTGGGTTAATTACGTCGAATTGAATCAAGAACAGCAATTAAAATGGGATAATTATGAAAAATGCAATGCTTCACCCTATATGATAATCATGTCAGTAAGAAAGCTAACACTGGGTACTTACTACACAATTAGACAATTCAGGACCAATTTCAATAGAGCCCGATTTTCGAATGCTTACTTTGCTCTTGTATATTCCCATATTTCCTATAATATTGCTGTTTGGGGTGGTATCACAAAACTGAATAAAATATGTTTGTCCCAGAAGAGGGGTTATGCGACTGATATATAGAATAGATTCCAGATAATCTTGTAGACCCCGCTTTATTGAGAATAAAGTTATGTGCGTACCGTGTATTTATATTTATTTATATTTACCAATGTACTCCAGAAAAAGATACAGAATTACAATCGAAAATGTGATTTTCATGCATATCCTACCAGAGAAGGCGAATTAATGAGACTTGTCTGTATGAAAATTGTCCGTCTGACAAGGGGGCCAAATTTTATAATCACTTACCTGACGAAATAAAAAACCTTAATAGGAAAAATCATTTCAAAGTGAAACTCACAGAATACTCGATTGATGGTTGCTTTTATAGTACTGATGAGTATTTTAATTAATGATATGTATCTCTATCTAACTTGTGGAATTGTTATATTTTTATGTATAGATGTTGACTGTCTGTGAATTGATTGTTGTCTGACGTATCTTATGCCATTTTTATGATCGTGAGGTATTCAATAAATTTTATTATTATCATTATTATTTATGAGTTCGGCGTGTGACAATAAATGAACTGGTGTGATGGAATGAATACGACTCGCACGCTAGTGCACTTCAAAATGAAAACATATAATATCAAATATTTTGAAGCTGTCTCCTTGAATTATCCCGACCCCAAAAACCCCAATTTCAATTGAAATCGGGTAATAAATTAAAAATCACGTCCCCATATTAGATCATCCATCTTGAATTTTGACAATCATAATCTGCGCCTCAGAAAACCTCCAGATAGCAATTTTGAATGGATTCGAGCTATAATAGAACACAAGTCAGCCATATTGGAGCCGCCAACTTGAAACTCTGAATTTTCTCAACAAAATAATGATCTCCGATACCAAAAATTCTCACATACTCGTTATGAATAGAATCGGACCCTGAACACATTATCACAGCACATTAAATACAAACGAAAAAAATTTCCATGTTCGGAAAAAATCGCATGGACCTTCGGGAAACAGTTTCCCGGCCCCAAAAAATATCCCAGTACGCGCCTGCAGAGAGTTCAGCACGTAGAGCTCCGCCAAAATCATAGTCAAACATAATTGAAATTGCTGTCACTTTGACGACTAGTCACAGAATCATACGAATATAAATTTTTCACCTATAACTGCTTTTAAGATTTTGCAATAGAATAGCAACCTGTATAGAAATTGTATTCAATAAGTTTCTGCATTCAGAAAATTTAAACTTCCCAACGCAAAACATTAAAAACAATGATTATATCTCTCGAATATGCATAATATGCGTTCAGTAGCTCTTGGGATGCCGCTGGTCACGTTTTCGTATTTCGAAAACATTTATAGATTCATAGGTGAGGGAAGGCTTAGTGCTTATCAATTCCAAAAAGTGCTCCGGACAACTAGAGTGCTCTGGAGCACTTTTAGGGTCTACTAAGCACTGAGCCTTTATTTAAAATGCTCGAAGCACTAAGCACTGGTTCAAAAAAGTACTCGGGAGTACAGTGGCTTACGAGCACAAAAGTGCTTTCACCGTTACCGTTCAGGAAATCGTCCAACAATTTACCTCGGCGAGAAATGGTTTGACATGCATGCAACAACATCCATTCTTCCGGTAGGTGTGAAGCGAAAGCTCCGTCAAATGAAGGGAAAAGGATAATTATTCCACAGGCGGGGTCAGAAAACGGTTGGGTCCCCAATGCCGCTTGGCTTTCTGCAAAGGGAATTGAAGACTCCTACTACCATAAAGATACAAAAGCAGTTCTTTTCTAAGTATGGTTCCAGAATTGTCTTCCACTAAACATTCCTCAGAATAGCGTGATAGTAATGGCTAATGCAAGCTACCACAGTCGCCAATTGCATAAGGCTCTAGACTCAAATAATACGAATTGTTATACAAAAAGTGAGCTTCTAGAAGTTTTAAAGATATTTTGTTAAAAAAAAATATATTTGTGCCGCATTGGCAGAGGAAATGGGACATACTACGGCTCACACCCTATTATTGTATTTTTAATCGCATAGAGCATATGTGGTACCAATTAAAGTTAGGTCAGAAATAGTTATTTATGTATCAAGGGCGTAAAATAGGCTTTTATGGACCGCAGCGTGTAAGTATTAGCACGAGCGATAGCGAGGGCTATTTAACACGCCTAGGTCCATAAAAGCAAATCACGCCCGAAATACATACAGAATTTTATGCACGACCGGTATATTTGATGTCATGTAGATAGATACCTCTTTATATCTAGAACATGACAAAAATACATCAAGGCTGCCGTGAGGATGAATATTCATATCATATCGGAAACAGAATAAATCAAGAAGTGATGGAATGAATGTTACCATGGCAACTTAGTCAATTTTTCGAAATGAGATTATATAGGCTAGTAGCCATATTTGCTGTCAATTTTTGTGATCATAGATAATTTATTACTGATTTTGAAATGGATTCAAGCGACGAAGAAAGTGTGAATTGTACTCCACCAGAAATAAGTAAAGCAGCTGGGGATGCGAAATTGAGTTTATTGCCAAGTAATTCCAAGAAAATATACGACAAGGTGTATGAAGAATTCGTGAGGTGGTGCAACGGGAAAAATGTAAGAAATACACAGAGACTGTACTTCTTGCCTATTTTCTGGAAAAATCTGAATATTGTAAGCCCTCTACCATGTGGTCATATTATTCCATGCTGAAAGCTACTTTAAATGTACATGATAATATAGATATCAGTAGATACGCAAGATTGATAGCTTTTTTTAAACGAAAATTTGATGGTTATAAACCAAAGAAGTCGAAGATTCTAAGCAGAGAAGAAATCGAGTTATTTTTTAGGGAAAGCACCAGACGATTTGTATCATATGATGAAAGTAAGTTCTAATTTCTTGTTTTTTCGATGTTCAGTATGTTAATCTGAGAATTTATTGTAGGTAGCACTGATTTTTCGTATTTGTTGAGCATGTCGCCGCGAAGAATTGGCAAATATCACAGTGGACGGCATTCAAGATTTCGAGACATTCTTACTCATAACTATACGAGGAACCAAAACGAAGATAGATCGAGTATTTACTGTAATCGATTAAGAACAGAAATCGCCAAGTTATTTGGATATTTACAGAAAATATTCTTCCTTGCGAGATCAGAATGATCAAAAGCGGTTTTTTTTATATTATGAAAATGGCAAGTGTACGAGACAGGTTATCGGAAAAAATACATTCGGTCAAATACCATTCAGAATAGCCACTTACCTAGGTATTTCTAATGCGAAAGAATATACTGCTCACTGCTTCAGACGTTCCTCAGCAACTATGTTAGCAGATGCAGGCGAGGATATAATCAACATTAAAAGACATGCTGGGTGGAAGTCGACGACTGTTGCGGAAGGTTATATTGAAAATTCAGTTGCAAATAAGATGAAGATTGCTAAGAAAATTGTAGCAGAGGGTGAGCCTTCTACTAGCCATTGCAGACAATCTGAAAATATTGCTCACTACCCTGAAACACCAGATAATAACATGCATTCTCTTCAGACTTCTAGTAATGAGGAATCAGTTGAAATCAGTAACTATCTGCAACAACAGAAAACAACAAATCCAAATATTTCCATAAATAACTGTTCTTATTGTATTGTCAATATTAAGTTATAATTAATTTTTTAAATTAATTTATGTTCATTGTTTTCGTTGTATTATTGTTAATAATGTTTTGGGTTTGAGTATATGATCCATCGGAACATAGGTTTCTATCGATAAGAGTTTGAAATTCACTTTAGCGCCTGTTCAACGATTTTATCGCCCGCCGGGCGATAAAGTAGTCCGCGGGTGCTAAAGTGCTACTTTACGCCCGCAAATCCGGGCGCTAAAGTGCTACTTTACGCCCGGTCGTGCATAAATATTTATTCGGCTTTGAGTGGAATTATCAAGAGGATGTGTTAATGGTGTTCTCCCAGTTAGTTAAAATACTTTCGTCACGTAGTAACTCTAGAAAATTCATATATTACTCTGGATCATATAATTAAACTGATTATAATTGATTTTGATGAGGATAGCACCAGCAAAATAGTACAAAATAATGAATAATTCATAAAATTTACAGTTTAAGTACACCTTAAAAAGTAGTACATTTACATTTCTCGCGGGGTTCAGATGAATGCTTCACCTCAGGGCATGTTGAATATACTCCCTATAACGTCCATAGGACATCATGAATAGTGTTCAGTTGGCACCGTAGGATATCACGGATCATATGTCCCATGGACCTCCCCCCTTTTCTCTCAGGAGATGTTGTCATGATGATCCCAAGAATAACCGGAGTTTCCCAAATTCGAATTATGCGAGACAATGATGATTTCCTGATTTGTGTTTTCAGATATCCTATTGTAAATTGCCAACTTACCAGAGACTGACAACCTAGTAGGATGTTGAAATATTCAGAAAACAAAATTATAATAAATTCATAGAAATCATAAAAAACTATCACATTCTCAGTGCACCACCATCTCAACAAGCAGCAATTCACTCAAATTTCACCTGGGTTCAGATGAATGCTGAGAGGCTTTCAAAAATAATAGTTATTATCATTTCCAATAATGTTACGAATATAACCTTAATTTCAAGAGAAAAAGGAGGAACTCACGGAGGTTAATTGATATTAACTTGAATGTGAGGTTTGGTGTATTTTTTTCTATACTAATTAGTACCTTGTAGAACGATAATACATGCAATACATGAATTATAGATGTAGAGTATAAAGAAAGGTTAAGATAGAAAAACGAATTTTGATGTATGAAAACGATCATTCATTACAGAATGCTCTCTGAACATCTTAGCTGAGTAAAAAAAATAATGATTGTCATGTGGGTTGCCACTATAAACAGATAGAAGATAAAATAACAAAAAACAAATCTGTTTTTTTACCCCTATCTAAACCACTAGTTCTGTAATCGGAGCTCATAAATTGAAGACATAAAAACTGTCATCATACCCTAACGTGGCAGACCTGATAGTAACTGTCGCGTGGGGCGTCATTCACTAGAAGGATATGAAAGGCTAGAAATTCATTGATTCTATATCATTTACAGCCTTTCATCCAAGTTCGATGTACCAACTTTCAATACTCGATGTAGTCAAGGAAGAATCAAGTATTAACGATCAAATAGAAATAATTGAAATGTGTAATTGGAGTATTAGAAAATTAGCGGAACGGGAAAAGTTTCATCTAGGAAGTGCGCATCATTATTTAATTGCTAAAACAATAACTAAAGGAACTATTAAATACATTAATAATTAATAAACATCATTCAGAACCCGATTGATGAAAATGTTGTGTGTGTAATCCAGAATCTGAAACAGAAAAAAAATGATTCGCTATATTTTTGTTGTTTGTATTACTTCGGCACATTGAATTTTTTCCAACTATTATTAACCTGAATGCTTTATTCGATTTTCTACAAAATCTCTTTTGAAAGTAAAATATTTTATATGAAATTTTTATTCACCTTTGAGTATGCAATTTTTTTATTTATATATGAATAAAAACTAGACTCCTATCACTGCGGAATACATTCTGAAATATTTTGATTTATTGTTGTAATGCAAAACTATACCTAGAAGTATTTTACAGTTTTATTATCGAAGCAAATTTTTTTTCCAGTGTTGTAAAGAATTACAAAATTTTGCCAATTTTTTTTTCAGATATTTTGTTCAAGTGAATGGAGTGAAGCATTTGATTTATACAAATTGAAGAACTTCCTTACAATTGATTTGGAATGATACTCGTTCATTCACCATAGTTTCCTTTTTTTAGATTCTTAAATTAATGAAATATTTGATATTATAAACATTGTGGTTGGAAAAAGCTGAATTTATTTTGTACTGGTTTTGACAGATTATTTTAAATGCAAAAATTGTTGTTGATCTTAAAGTCATTTTGAAATTGTTATATTCTTGAAATCTCAGTTCCTTCATACAGGGGCTGATATAGTTTGGTTGTTTTCATAAGTGCTTTAATTATTTGCATAGAATCCTCAACTAGATTGGCGAGATACATAATTTGGACAATCCCAGCTTTCTTAAAATTATAGCATTATATACTGGGAGGACGATGCTTATCTACCGCTCGATAAAAAGTACTAGTGAGTTTTTATAAATTATTCATACGCAGTATAGCCCTTCATAAACTTGGTAAAACATCTCAACCAAATGAAATAAAGTATGCAAGGCTGGTTCATGATACGGATGTGCTCTGAGTTCATGGAATATTATTTCAATGAACCCATTTTTAGGTGAAATTCCTCCTCAACCAATGATGCCATGAAAGGAATGATACAGTGTTATCATCTGGTTTCGTGAGAGGTATTGCTCCATGGTTTTAAATCTTGGTAACAAGTATCTAATATTGAAAAGGGAAAACATTCTCAATTGGATATTGATAAAAAGATTTTTCTGTGAATTGAAAAATCCACGATAAAAATGAAGTTATTTTTTGTGAATGTCTTACAGAAAACAACTACTTCCCCGGCTAAAGCCACGCTGGACATTGAACTACATCTGATAGATATTCTGAAAAGACCCTAACTCAAAAGAAAAAATCTGAAGATAGTGACTAAAGTTTATCTTTCAGTCGCAGATGATTCCACATCTGATTTTATGAACATCCTGTTCATATTTTCAACAAATCAAGGTATCTAATACTTGCTACAATCCACTTCTTCTAGTCCGATGTTATTATTCATTTTGAGGAATCCCATTTTTCGCTTATAATTAGAATACTAAGTGAAAATGATTTGTTTCTCGCTCAATACTCTGGTGGTGAATGAATGCTGAGTGGATAGCCACGTATGAGTTGCGCAGTCCTTGCGAAGATCCCGCGATGCCGTCGTTTTCTAGGGAAAAGATTTATCGGCATATTCAAAATCATCTTTTGGCTGGAACGGTCAAAGTAGTGTTTTGGAGTGAATAGATTCCTGGTACGTTACGATCTGTTGATGATTTGAATTAATTATTCATCAACATATTTTTTGCCTATCTGAGCTTATAATTGGATACTTGGAATAATTAGGGAAGAGCGGGTCACAGTAGCCACTTTTTCGTATATATTTTTTTGCTCTTCTGCGAATGTCTTGATATGTAGTTTGCGGCATTTCAATGGATAGAGTTTTTAGTATCTATATAAAAATATTCAATGAGAATAAATCATACATAAAATAAATACTTAATAATGATTTTTTCAGAACATGAAAACTGGCCACTGTACCCCACACGCGGGAATAGTGGCCACATACATAGGGCGTATTGGTCACCCAAATAGAACTGATAAAAAAAAAACTGAATAGACGGAATTATATCATGTTATAGCCGTTAGGTCAATACCAAATCTATAAGTGTTCTGCAATCTGGAGGTACCTCAACAATTTGAAGGTGGTGGGAGAACGGTAACAATATCATCGATTGGAACTATTCCATAATATTCAACATTAGGAAATACAAACTTGACCCCAACTTTCCTTAAAAAATAAATGGAATATTCATTTGAGTCCGTATTGATATCATCGACAAGACCAACAAAATATTTTGTTTTTTTTTTGTTGCAAACTTAACTGAAACAAATGATTTAACAACAATTGCACTGTCACAATTATTTTCAGAATTCTCGGATGAGACATCATTTGAAGCATTTGCTAAGTCCAACATCTCATTTTCACTCTCACTTGTGGATTCTATAAGTTCCATAATGGGTTTTTTCTTTTGCTTTCGATCAGTCTATTCCATATTTATCTTTCGCTTCGAAGTTTCCTGTCTCATTTTTTCCACGATTTTTTCATCTAATCTATTCATAACTGGCGTGCTACTCAGAACGTCTGCTCTCTTTTCTTCCTCCGTTTTGGTTATATTTTGGTCTGTGCTGATTTTCGGATATGGGTGCAACACCTCTGGTGAGACAGAATTGGAGGCTGGCACATTATTTTTTGAAGAAGATACTTCGTCCCGT
Organism: Gonioctena quinquepunctata; assembly: GCA_018342105.1. NCBI lineage: Eukaryota > Metazoa > Arthropoda > Insecta > Coleoptera > Chrysomelidae > Gonioctena > Gonioctena quinquepunctata. Next base: position 186,641 of record JAFIRS010001116.1, read on the forward strand.
GCCACAGAAGAACACGTACTGGATGTACTGGGGATGATATGATTTGACCTAAAGTACTTGTTGGACGTGGATTGTCTGTTTCTTTACTAGTTGATGTGGACTGCTCACTTTTTAATCTATATGTTACATTTTCTGCTGAATGCTCATCGCCTCCGTACACATATTTTTTCATTGGAAAAATACCTTTTCATTTCGAGGCAGATACCGCAATTCTTTTGTGTAAAAGCAAGGGGATAGGCAATCCCGAAGAGTTCAGCAATTTCGAATATTGTTATTCTTTCGCCAGGATTTGGTGTTCGCCAGGATCTACCTGCCTCATTATAGTAACGCTTCAGAGGACCATATACACATTTGTTAAGAGGCTGCAACTCATGGCTTGTATGTGGTGGTAGTGTAAAATAATAACGCCAGAATTCTTCGCTAGCCTAATGACCTCATAGGATAATGTGTTTCATGGTTATCTATTAACAGTAATACAGAGTCTTGTAATTGAGGCCTGGCTTGCTCAATGAAATGATGCATCCAGTTTTCGAATATTTTAGACGTCATCCAACCTGTCAATGAAGCTGCCCCTACTGTCCCAATGGGGGCGTTCCTAATCATGTTATCTTTAGAATTGACTCTCGGAAATATCATAAGAGGCGGTATACAGTTTCCCAAGAGCGTTGATTGTACCACACGTGGTCACTAGAACGCCTCGTTCAGCGGAGGTAATTGGACAAACTTGCTGTCCTTTTTGTGCAATTATTTCAGTTGATCCCTGAACAGTGGTCGAAGCTGTTTCGTCAGTATTATAGACCACCTATTCTCAGCAGATTGATCTCGTTGCCAGCTTTCTGGAATATTTTTATCGTTAGTGAAAATCTAGCCAGCCGGCGTATTCTTTTTCATTAAAGACAAGTACTGGAGATACTATTTCATACATTTTTTCTAAAATATTCAGGAAGTATTCTCATTCGACTGGGAGTGCATTATAATTTATTTCGGTGGTCCATTTGGATAAAATTTTGTTTTGTAGTTCCATAATTATAGGAACTCTAATCACCATCTCTGCTTACTCCTGATTTGAAATATGAATTGGCTTAGAGATTATTCTTCTTTCAATTATCCCATTATTGAAGTCCTTCAGAAGATTATACCCCTCAGAAGCCTCAATGAAATATTTTATTACTCAAAGCCTAGCCTCAACAGTTTTATTATTCTCTGTTATTATGATAAGAAATTTAAATGAATTTATACCCGGAAACCCGGACCAAAACGCCAGTTCCACCAATACTAACTAGCTTATCCAACATTACATTATTCTAATATCTATATTGTTGGGAAAAGATCTTTAATAAATATTTACATATATTTCCCGAATAAATTCCATATTTATTCCCGTCTAGAAAATGTCATAGTACCCGCTTACTATACTATCAGTGATAGACCTATCTTGAAGGTCTGCCAGAAATCAATTCATTATCCGTTCATTCTTCCTCGTATCGAAGAGATATTGGGCAAACCATATTTTTTTGAAAAGAGGACCTGCTACCCTCTATATCTCACCTTTCTTCCATTGGAAAAATTACCGCTATCATTTATCATCCATTGGGAGATTCATTGGGCCTAGGCCACCCTCAGAATATAGTTATTGACTATATTCGTTCTGAAAAGTTACCAGGAATATCTTTTAAAATCAATGAATAGTTACTTGGTGATTTTCTGGAAGGTTAATTGACTTTTTTTTATTGATTGATAATCACTAATATTTCTTCTAAAAAGCTACCAGAAATATGTTGGTGAACAGAGTTTGGTCCTCAATTCATCTTTATTTAATTCCTCTCCTTTGTAGAATTTTTCAAAAGTTCAGCTCCTAATACCTTCATTCAGTACTCGGTATCTTTAACAATTCATTGGAGAACATTTAGTTTTTCAATATTACATTCAGTTATGATTGAAATTATTTTGGGTGGGATTTTTCTCAGTGCTACTCATTGAATGAGTTCACATCTAGTGATTTCAACTTGCTGTTTGAATAATATAATGTTGAAAAGGTAAACATCCTCAATTGAGTAGGAAGATTTTTTGTGAATGTCCAACAGAAAATAACTACTTCCCCTTTTCAACACAAAGGGTGATCTTGAACGATGGGGAAAGTTTATCTCTCGGTCTCAGATGATTCCACATCTGATTTTATGAACAACCTGTTCATATTTTCAAACAAATCAATATAGTGTTATTCCACTAGCAATTCTGAAAAAAGGGAAAAATATTGAATAATACCTACCCAGTCGGTAGTATGGACTGGTTCCACATCCTTTACTAGTTTTGTATTAAACCAGCTCTTGGTCCATTGGATTAAAATTTGGAACACATGCTTGAGGTTCAAAGGATATCCTTCGTTCTCCCCAAAATTGTAACTATTTCTGATTCCTATCGTCTTCTTCGCATGTTATATACCACTGAGAGAAGCCGTATACTGAAGGCAGAAGGACTACTTACTCTAGGAGGTCATATAGCAGTCTACTTCCAACATGTTCCGTGAGGTACATCACATTCACGATTCAACGAACTCAAGGTGTCGCAATCAATACGGCCATCAATCTAACACCAAAATCGTAACCGCTCTGCTAAAGACCACAACTTCGAATAAACTAGTCTTCCCAAGTCTCCTTCAACCGCAGACCATCTCCAGCTGAGATCAAACTTAGCAAGCACCTCAGGTATAACCATACCAACGATCATCTTCCGCTGGAATCGGAAAATGATTTGTAAATGTTCAAATTTCAATTGACTGATCCTTAATTTGGAGATACCACTTAAGAATCCATTAACTTGTCCATTTACTATTGGGTTTTGTCTTTTCGCAAGCCTAATTATCAAACGAGTCGAGTTGATTGAAGCATAATTTTTCCAGTTGCCTAATTTGATAGAACTATTGAAAGTCATTAATTGAACCTTACTCACAACCTCACCAAATCTAACTCAGCAGCCTATTGGCAAAGTGATTTAATCAGATTCTACAAATCTGCGATTAAAATTATGAGGGCGTTACATCCTCAAGAATGAGGTGGTTGATACTCATAAACGAACAGTTCCAAAGTAAACTTGTAGGACGATTGTTGCTTGATTACTCATCAGATTGATTACAATGTTCGTCGAGGGATTAGCCAGGAAAGTAGTTGTTTTCTGATGGATATTGGACTCAACATATGCCTATTGTATAGGTATAGTATATAAGCAGTAGTGAGAAGTAAAATATTTTCCATGGTCTGATATGAATAAAATTGGGCTCAAATTTTTTGCAGTATGCAGTATTATCGGAGATCTCATCTATCTCCAGCATTCAAATTAGTTTGCTACCATGAATATACAGTGCGGTCCATAAATATGGAACAAATTCATTTTTAGCGTTATTATGTATTTGTTTAAAAAAAACCTGAAACAGGTCGATTTCTATTGTCAATTTGACAATTTACAGTATGGAAATATTACCTCTTCTTGCACCTCTTCTAAATTATGAGCATCTCCTCAAAAAATTTAAATGAGAAGGGGGTCGTTATTCGAAAGGGATTTTTATTCTCTATTTATCAATAGTAAGTTTTTCAAATTTTGTGCAATCATAACTGAGATAATTTATTTTAAAAATGAAAAATGTTGATTCTCCACGTAGAATGAAGGAAAAATGTCACATAATGTTTGGGAAGTATTTTTCAATTGATTTTACAATTAAATTGAATGTTCAAAATGACCACCATTCACTTCTTGACAATAAGCAAGTCGATCTTGAATTATCGTACAACATTCTGTGGGTTATGTTGTTAATTACTTTCGCTATACTAACTTTCAAATATACAATATTGACTGGCCTATTGAAATATACTCTTGATTTTAAATAACCGCATAAGAAATAATCAGGTATTTTCTTATCTGTTTTGCTAAGTATCTAGAAAAAATCGTTCAAGACTCCAAAAAATTATTCACAATACCCACATAAATAATGTAATGTCAATCTAGTAGACTAATGTTATTCTGATATTTTTATAAGTTGCTGACACACGTCAGTGTATTGCAAAATATTTGTGTGTGTATTTCATTCAACTATGGCTTATTTATCCGAAACTCGAAGAATAGACATTTCAATTATGATTGGATGTGGTAATAAAACAAGAACTCAAATAGAAGTTTGTGAAATGTTTAATGATAAATACCCTGATCAACACGTCTTATAGTCTACAGTTAGCAGAATAGAAACAAAATTTCGTGAAACTGGACGTGTAAAAACTATTCAAAAACCAGGTCAAAATATTAAATTAAATGAGGAAAAAAAGTAGACTACTTGCCGACGACATTGAAGTGAATCATCGATATTGAGAAATCAAACATTATAGAGTTGAAAAAATCCAAACACTTTATGAAAATTGAATATTTTTTTATGTCTATTCCAATTTCATGGTTATTTCAGTTAACATAGAAATTTCACGCTGCTAAATATTGTAAATTCAGTTGACTCGAGCACTGGTGAGCGGTCACAACTGAAAATTATGCACTGAACTGATCCCTGTTCATTTCCTCCACGCACACCACTGACTGTGATTCCCGTATTCCCTTTCTCCAATTGTCTTCGTTGTTTACGCCTTTATGATCCCATACTCTCGCAGTAAATTTATGCCGTGTTGATATTATACGGTTTTGTAAATTCATTATTGTATTGTCACGTGTTGAGTTCCTGAAAATAAGTAACACACCCATCAATAATACCATTTATTGGACAACCCATAAACTTGGCATACAATTCAAAACACCCATACACTACTAAATGACAATATTCCAATACTGATTTTCTGATGAATTCAATAGTCAACTCAGCTTCTGAAACATTATTTTCAGTTTCTTGATGTTAAGAATGTAGTGTATAAATGGATTGGTAAGTCTTTTTCAGTGTTTTTAGTTTTTACCCGTTTTCTTGGTTTCAATGGGTTTCAATGAGAAATTGATAAGGAGTCTCATCTTTCACAGTGGGATACAAAACCACACTTGGGGCCATAAAAAATGTTTCGCCGGTAGTGGGAGTTGAACCCAAATCGGATTGGGAACAGTGAGTGAATACTGTCCACCCTGTGAAGTGAATGAAGCATATATTCAAAACGGCAAATCTTGATATAGAGGATAACCTTTGTGAATCCAAAACAATTGAACACCAACTTTCAAAATCAGGAGCTGATAAAAGAATGTGCATGCGCCAAGAGAAATCCATATTTTTCATCAAAGACGCGATTCCGTACATCTCGTTCTAGTAGTCACATTGAAAAATATTGAAGTATGACAAGCTTATATCATATGATGCGAATTCCCACAAGTTCGATTCATCTTTATGTCAATACGATAATGCAATTGCAGATCTCAATCACATATTTTTTGAGTGTATAAAAAAATCAACGAGTAACCTTCGAGCTAATGAAGAAATTATAGAACATCATTGAATCGTTCTCAGTATATATTCCATCATTACTTGGTACATGCAAGAAGGAAATATTATAAATACATGAAAATTTCTAACATTTCCTAAATATTCATGTGAAGTGATTTCTACACGATGTGAGAAAACTCAATTTCTTAATTATTCGAATAGTTCTCTTTTGAATTCTGAAAATATTCACTTCCCCCCCAACGAATGCCGTATCGCACTCTCAAGTAGAAACTAGCATAGAAGTTCCTAACGATGCTAAAGTTAGTATTATTTGAAAATATTCTGAGGCCAAAGCATGACTGATTGAGCTTTGCAGAGACGGCTTATGTGATAAGAAAAACTCAAGAAGTCATCAAGAAAAACAACCAAGCAATTCAATGTCCAGCGAGGCTTAAGCCGAGGAAGTGGTTTTCAATTCATACAAAAATATTTCTATTCAATATTCAATTGAGAATGTTTCCCTTTTCAACATGAATACCACCAAGAGGTTATTTTGAACGATGGAAGACCAAAGTTTGTCTTTCTGTCACAGATCTGATTTTATTAACACCCTGTTCATATTTTCCAAACAAATCAATATTACTTTTTCTGGACAAACTGTATCCCTTTGAAGAAATAACGAAACCATATAATCTAACACAACTCATAATGCTAACTGATAAAATATAGATATTCAAGATACTCTATCACCACATTGGTAGTATAGGCATAGAATTGTAGAAGGGCGTAACACAAAATGTAAATATATGTATGGATATGAGATCAAAAAGAAAGAGGAAAGGTGAAAAAAATACGACAACGAAGAGAAAAAAAAGTTTGAATATAGAATAGTTTACTATCATTGGAAAACATTTCTCTCTGGGTGTTAAGTGCGCAGTCAATAACACAAGCACACACACACACAATTTTTTCTGCTTGAGATTCATATATATATATAGATATATATATATTTATATGCATATGTGAGATAAAAAATGTTCTCTGAAGCCAACACAAGCTAGGAGACAAATGGCCCTTTTTAAAATTTTGAGGCTGATAGAATGTGAACTAGAATAAAATAGAATAGAATATAATTTATTGAACCACGTTACATGAAATTATATGTTTGTAGCATGTCAAGTTACAATAGGTAAAATTACAATAGTTGAAATTACAAGTAATAAAAATAGTCATTACAAATAAAATAACAGGACAGAATTACATATATATATGTATATGCAAATGTTGAAAAGTTACGAAACAAATGTTTAAAAGTTTTGAAACAACACAACAGAACAATCACAACATGGATTGTATTAGGCATTCCCCTCAAGAGAGATATGGTTATGTAGTTGGGGTGAGTATGCATTCATGGTTACGCTTTTCTTGAATTGGCTGAAATTTAATGATTTTACAGATGCTGGTTATTCATTAAAAATTCTGACATTTGTAGAATTTTGCTCTGTGACGGACAATCTGAATTTAGGAGTTCTGAGTTCATTCGATGATCTTGTGGTATGGTTGTGGACATCAGCATTTGTTGAGTACTGAGTTATATAGTAGAAATTTCCAGTAGAGTTTGCTAGATCTAGACACAAGGGATTGTAAAATTCTGAATTTCTTGAATAGTGGCTGACAGTGGGCATGGAAGGTTCCACCATCTATGATCCTTAGCGCCTTTTTTTGGAGTCTGAATACTCTAATTGAATGTGTTGAGTTTCCCCAGAGAATAGTTTCATAGTTAAGGTGCGAGTGGAAGAGAGAATGGTAGGAAGTTATTATTATTGGAATGCTCACTACTTTTTTCAGTTGTCTCAATAGGAATAATTGGGTGGAGAGTTTTTTGCATAAATGATCAATGTGGGCACTCCATTTTAACCAGTCGTCCAGCCCAATACCTAACAGGTTGACTGGGTTATTCGAGGTTATGCCAACATACCATGAAAAATCCCACTATAATATCTCAATCACAAAATTGTGAATTGGCTATTAACATTGATTTTCCACGAGTCGTTTGATTTGGTGTCGTTTTTGGTATTTTTTTTTCATTCCATTTTGTTGTTTAAGTGTTTCTGTTAGTTGTTTTGAGTTCGTCTCCTTTTCTTGTGTCTTGTTTTAGTTGTGTTACATTTCTCGGTTTTTTTATACACGCTTTATTAGTAAATGGAATCTTTGAAATTATTTGAAATTTTGCATACGTATTGAGAACCGAATCCTAGCTATGACCTGGTATTCTCAAAAAGATCGTAACAAAAAAATAATTCACATTTCAAAGATATGGGAGTCTTACCTAGAACCTGGACAGCTATGTGAAAAATCGCTTCAAAGTGAATTCGTGATTTGAAAGCATCATCCAGCCCGAAAGAGGTCTTGTATCACCGGAAGAAATGAAAACGAACCCCATGTGCACACCCAATTGAAGATTGAATTTACAAACAACCTAATAGAAATTGCAATCTGGCCTGCAAGGAATCGGTGCTTGCAGGGATCGGTTTTTTCTCAAGAGCCGATCTATTGGAAGAACTGGGCACTTTGCTTGCCTCTATTAAAGATGACATGATCAAAACCGCAGCTGTAAGTTCTCTATTATCAGTTAGAACCAAAGAGAATGGTGGCTCAAGTGAGCATGCTCCTGACAACTGGCCGAAAAAGGAGATATTCCCTACACTACCAGTGCCTAAAGGTAACTTAAGCCCAGCTATTTCTCCCACCGTATTCCGTAGAAGTTGTAGAATCGTAATCCCTAATGCCTCAACTTGAAGAAACATTCAAAATATCAAAATTTCGAACACATTTGAACAACTGTCATCCATATCAAAAGGCGCGGAAATCAGCTATTGTGCGTCTTTTGAAGTCGGCCCTGAAATTTTAGTAATGGTGATACGAGATCCCGATTCAAAGATATGGGGGATGCACATCGTTCTCAGCATAATTTACATTTCACAAAGATATGACGAATACATTGGTCATTCTCAGCATATTCGCCACAATTTAGTAATAACTTTCATCTCATGTGGATGAATTAATCTAGTTTCTCTCCCTCAGTCTTTTTTAGTCTTTTGTAGCAGAAAGAGGATAACACCACAAGAACAAGCAGAGCTGGTGAGTCCAGGGAACAAGAGGTGCATGTAAATTTTTTATCTGAAGACATTTTTAGTGTATTTCATATAAATATACAGTGTTTAGCAAATAAAACTGATGTACTGAACATATTTTTGAAAGATTTTAACTTTGATGTTTTATGTTTTACGGAACACTGGCTTACTGATGACAATTTGATAACTGTGAATATTCCTTCTTATGTGTTAGCTACTGATTTTTGTAGAAACAATCGCAAACATGGTGGGGTTGCTATCTACTGTAAAGAAAATCTGGATCCAAAAATTTTAGATCTTAGCGATTTTAGTGGTGAATTTGACTCAGAATTCTGTGGAATTTTTGTTCAGTCTCTGAATACTCTGATCATAAGCCTATACAGGTCATGTACTGGGGACTTCAATGTTTTCCTAACAAATCTTGATAATTTACTGTCTCGAGTCACTAAGCAAAACAAAAAAAATTTATACTTGGAGATTTTAATATAGATTTTCTTTCAAATTCTCCACAACTTTTTCAAGTGAAATGCTTACACGATTCTTATGGCTTGAAAGCTACTATCAAAGATTTTACGAGAGTTACTGCAGAATCATCTACTTGTATAGATAATATAATCTCAAACCGAACTGCAACATGTTTTAACACAGGCATATTGGATTCCTGTCTCTCAGATCATAAAGGGCAATTCGCAATCACTAATCGAATATCTGAAAATACTTCTGAAGAAACAGTTAAGCTGTGCATCACCAAAAAGGGACTCCAAGTTTTTAGAGGTTCATTGCTCAAAGTAGACTGGAGCTATTTTGAATATGAAAACATCGAAGTAAATCTCCTATCTGAATCTCTCCTCGATATTTTTCAAACTGCTAACCAAACTTCATTTCATACGAAAGCATTTTCTACACCAAGAGATAATTCATTGAAACTTGATTGGTTTAATGATTCCCTCAAACAAATGAGAAATAGAGTCGAGGCTACAAAAACCATAGCAGAAGTATCCCAAAACCCTCAGTATTTTGAAGCCTACAAATTACTATGAAAGGAATACACATTCAATTAGCAGAAACAGAAAAAAATTGGAAATGAGAAATTTATTTTGAACTCTGGAAATACTTCAAAAGCTTGCTGGACTTTGATAAATATAGAGAGAAATGCAGTTAAACGTCAACTTCCCCAAATTGAAATTTCTGGAAATGATTTAAATTATTTTTTGTGTTATATAGCTGAAAAAACTATAAGAGATCTTCCTATTTCATCAAATGACGAATTGAATCATTTCAAAACGATTCCTCCACCTTGTGGGTCTTTCTTCTTGGAACCAGTCTGTCCACAAGAAGTGTATTCTGCAATGAACTCGATGAAGAACTCAAATCCTCGTGAAATACATGACTTGAATAGTCATATGATAAAATCGGTAGCTGATATACTCGTAGTGCCTTTAACATCGATAATGAATCAAATGTTTTCAACTGGAATATTTCCTGATATTTTTAAAATATCCAGGGTCATACTTTTGTTCAAAAAGGGCTGCAGAACCTCACCCGATAACCACCGCCCGATTAGCATTATTCCAATCATCGGAAAGATAATAGAGATTATCCTAAAAAATCGGTTGTATTATTATTTCGAAAGTCACTTCTATTTTAGCAAATCCCAATACGGGTTTTGTAAAAATAGATCCACTTCTCAAGCTGCTTACCAAGTCGTGACGAACATAGTCGAGGGTCTTGATCAGAGTAAACATACTTCTTTAACCCTATGTGACTTGACCAAGGCTTTCGACTGTGTTTCCTACTCTATCCTCTTTCAAAAATTGAGTTATTATGGCGTAAGAGGCACTGCTCTCGATCTGGTAGGGTCTTATCTTGAAAATAGGTATCAGTGCGTCGACATAAACAATATCAAGTCAGATTTTAAGCCAATTCGTCATGGCGTTCCTCAGGATTCTGTCCTCGGCCCGTTATTATTCACCATTTATATGAATGACTTGTGTAGCTTAATTTCACCAACAAAATGTGTTTTGTTCGTCGACGACACAACCCTCATATGCTCAGACAAATAATATACTAGTTTACCTCAAATGATGGACAGAAATAAAAATTTTGCAACCACTTGGTTCACAGCAAATAAACTGAAACTGAACGATGATAAAACCCAGAATATTGTGATATCCTCAAACACCAGTGTTACTCTAGGAGACAGTGTTAATTTTCTAGGTATTCTTATTGATGCTAGACTTAGTTGGTCCAGCCATATTGAAGCGACTACCCGTAAGCTGTCAAGTGTTTTTTTTGTTCTTAGACAGTTGAGGAATGCTGTAGGTTTGATGACACTGAAAATAGCATATCATTCACTATTCCACTCAGTTATTTCATATGGAGTATTGATTTGGGGGCATTCCACAAACTCAATCACAATTTTCAGATGTCAGAAAAAAGCCATGAGAATCATGGCAAACGTAGGATATAGGGAACATTGTCGTTCTCTTTTTATTCAATTTGAAATCATGCCACTTCCTATATTATATATTTATGTTGTGTTGTTGGAGATTCACAAAAATATTGAGATGTTTCCGAAACACTCCCACAATCATGATTATTCAACAAGACCCGCATGTTTATTGAATAATACAAGAAATAGGTTAGCAGTTAGTCAAAAAAACTCGCTAAATTTGAATTTATACAACTGTCTCCATCCTTCAATTGAATCTTTGGATTTCAGAAATTTCAAAAATAATATCAAGAGATATCTCCTCAACTACTGTTTCTACACAATCGAAGAATATGCTGCTGTAGTTGGTCAATTCATAGTTCTTGAAAAATGATTCATGTTGTAAAGCTGTGATAAAGCCTGTTCTCATGTTTGTTGACTTTTTTATATTTATATTTCATTTTATTCCCAATCATGTGACACTGTGATCATTTCAAGAAATTTTGTTATGCCAGTTTTATTTATAAAATTGATTACTTTTATCTAGAGACGGTGTTGCACATTTTAAGTGTTTGACATAGTACCTATAGTATATATGACTTGCCATAAATGTATTTTGTATATAAAGTGGTCAAATAAATAACTCTACTCTACTTAAATTATAGTTCAAAACACCTAAAAAAACACGCTTATATAGCAATAAGGACTGAAAATTTAAAAATAATAAGAATAAAGTCATTGACCAAAAAATTTTTTCTTATGTAAAAAAAGCGTCGGGTACTGATATCTTAATATCATGAGAAGTAAGTAAAGAGCACTCCAAGCTTTTTTACATAGGAGAAAATTTTTTGGTCAATGACTTTGTTCTTATTATTTTCAAGTTTTAAGTATTTATTGCTATATAAGTGTGTTTTTTTAAGTTTTTTTAAATTATAATTTCATTATTCTATATTCTGTGGTTCGTAGTTGTAGTTAAATACAGTCCCACCAAATAAAATAATCACCACTTTGTGATAGTAGAAGTTCAAGTTTCCATCATGGGTGAGATACTTTTTCTGAAAATATTCGTCTTTGACAATGATGTATATTTCAGGTATCTACAAAATTCACTACAGCAATCAGTGTATATAGTTACCAGTCATTGTAAACATTTAATATATTAGCATTCAGAAAAGTAAGTAAGTAAGTAAGTAAGTAAGTAAATTTATTCAGGTAAGTATGAGTTTCATCTACAATATCAATTCATAACTAAAACTAGAAAAGAAAAATTATGAATTACAGATTATGTTCCAGGCTGATCTACCTAAGCAAAGCTCGTGTTGTAGTCATCAGCCTGAAGTTGTGAAGTTTATACATATATTTTGAATGAATGAAAATTTGAGAAGAAAAAAGAGTTATATACAATGTGAAGATCAAATTTGTTGTGATGAGGGAGAGAGTAGGGTGTTTTTTTTTTCTTTTAGTCAAGTTCATACACGGTTTTTAGTTCGTTATAATTCATGTTTACAAATTCTTTGAGTTTAGATTTCATTTTGAATTTATTAGGGATGATTCTGATATCTATAGGGACTAGGTTTAACAGTTTTGGCCCAAAGTATGATATGAATCTCTGCGTGTGGGTTAGTCTACATAGAGGAGCATTTGTTTTCTGTTCAGATTTAGCACGTGTGTTGTATATATGGCTTATATGAGAGATGGGATTGTTTTGCATCCATATTAGGCAGTGGTAGGTATATAGTTTTCTTACTTCAAATAAGCCAGATTCTTTGTAAAGGTCTTCAGTTGAGTATCTTCTATTTTTCTTAAAAATTATTTTTAATATAGTATTTTGCATAACTTCGAGAACGTGTAATAATGTTTTACTAAGACCACCCCATATAATGATGCAATATCTCAATATGGATTCAGCAAGTGAGTTGTAAATCATAAGTAGGAGTTTTTTATTATTGAGATTTCTAAGTAGATAGAATTTATAGAATAGAATTTATTAAGTCTTTTAACTGTATTATCTGGGTGTTCTTTCCATCGCAGTCGTTGGTCCACATAAATTCCCAAATACTCTATTTTGTCAACTTTTTTAATTTTTGGACATGTACACTGCGTTGGCAATCGGCAGAGATGTTTATGAATAGTGAGTATGTTGTTCAAGGGCTGATCTTTTTTTGTTGTGGTAAATGCAATAAATTTCGTTTTTTCTAGATTCAGACTCAGAAGGCTCATATTCAACCAAGAGATAACATATTTGAGCCCTGTTTCAGCTTTCTTATAGACTTCGTCCCAGGAGTTTCCTTCAAACAAAAGAGCAGTATCGTCCGCGTAAGATATTATCCTGCAATTGATGTTCAAAAGTTTATAAAGACTGTTGATATAAATCAAAAATAAGATTGGACCCAATACTGTACCCTGTGGGACGCCCATGGTGATAGGTAGTGGATCGCTGTGAAGACTGTTTATTTTAACCTCTTGATGTCTGTCAGATATATAGTTTTTGAATAGATCTAGTGTGATTCCTCTAACTCCTATAGTTTCTAGACGTTTCAGGAGAATTTGATGATTGACAGTATCAAAGGCTTTAGCCAAATCTAAGAAAACCGTCAAGCCCTTTTTTTTGTCATTAAAGTTTTTCCATACATTGTTGATCAGTTGGAATATTGCATTTTCTGGTGACATGTGTTCTCTGAAACCAAATTGGCCTTCAAATAAGATATTATTTCTCTCCAAAAAATCAATCAGTCTATTTTTCAAACACTTTTCGAAAACCTTAGCAAAATTATTAATAATAGTTATTGGTCTGTAATTTGTTGTAAGTTTTCTGTCACCAGTTTTGAAAACTGGGGTGGTTATAGACTCTTTGAAAGCAGCTGGTATATTACCCCTTACGAAGCATAAATTAATAATATGACAAAGAGGACTCCATAGAAGTAAATTGTGTTTTTTTATAAATTGCGCCGTTATACTGTCAGGACCTGGAGAGCTATTGTTTTTCAAAGAAGATATTATTTTGATAATTTCATTTCTTGATACTGGGCTTAGAAAAAAAGAATTTGCAATATTACATTCAATTTCCGGGATAGTGTCATGTTTATCGATTTTCCTTGCCATCTGTTGTCCTATATTTGCAAAGAAATTATTAAAGTAATCTGATTTTTCCTTATCATTAATAATTATTTGTCCACTTTCATTTGTAATATTATATTTATCTTTTTGTTTCAAGTTATTGTTCATCATTTCATTTAGATTTTGCCAAATTTTTCTTATGAGTTTTAATTAGATTATTAAGATAGTTTCTGTACTTTTTGTATTCTTTATTCAGTTCTTCGGTATACTGTCTATTTAATGTTTTCTTCAGGTTGTCTCTGAATCTGATTGATGTTAAAAGACCTGTAGTCATCCAAGGTTTCAGTTTTTTTTTGGAAAGTTTTATGGATTTAGTTTGAGTGGATAAAAGATTATATGTTTTAATTTTGTCAATAAATAGGTTGTAAGCATGTTCTGGGTCATTTGATGTCAAGATATCACTCCATTCCTCTTTTCCAAGAAATTTTTTTACTTTATTTTGATTTATAAAAATAATAGATGTTTCGGTGTTAATTGTGCATGGATTCAGTGAGATTGACTGTATTTTTATGGAAAGCATAATTGTGTAATGATCGGTTAAATTGGTAGTGTAAATATATGTTTTCAATAACAGTTTTTCCAATATGTATTTGCCAGATAGTTTTATGTAGATATGGTCTATTAAGGTAGAGCTGTCTTTTGTTACACGGGTCGGCTCATTGATGTAAGAAAAATATCCTTGTTGCGCCATCAGGCATACATAGTTTGTGGTGTTCGTCTCCGAACTATTCAATATATTTATATTGATATCACCTATGAAAATGTTCACATCAGCACTTTTCTGAGCAGACAAAAAACGCTCCATGTCTTCCAGATATAGACTTAGGTTAGTAGAAGGGGGACGGTAACAAGCTGTGATGATAAAAGATATGTTATTCCACGTATATTCTATTTCTAAGAGCTTGATTTCGGTAAGATGTTTTATAGTGGTAATATAATCGATGGAACTTTTGACATATACGATAACCCCATCATTTTGGTTGAAATTAGAATCGTTATATAGTATTTCAAATTCTGGGATCTTGAAATCATCTACATTCTTAAGTGACCATGTTTCGGATAGAATATGATATCAGATTGTTAGTGTTAAATCTCTCAATATACAACAAGAACTCATCAAAGTTTTTACCTAGACTTCTTATGTTGAAGTGAACTATATTAAGATATTCATTTCCACAAAAATTTTGTAAGTTATCTTCAATGTTTGTAAACACCAGAGTCTCTCTCTCCTCATAGTTATTAAGCTCATCCAAGTAGTTTATCATATAAATCAATACAGACAAAATAATACACAATGGGAAAAATATAAGAAAATATATACAGAGCAAGAAAAGCGAAAAATATAAAGGGGGTTTCTAAATGAATAAGAAGGAATTAAATTATTATTATTAAAAATTCAAATTAAATTTAAATTTATTTAGTAGCAATAAAAGTAATATATCTAGTGTAGGTAGTATCCAAGTAGTTTTGCTCCTAACCATTGGTTTAGTTGATTAGTATGAGCGAAGTGAATAAACATGTTATTGAACATTTTGTATGTATTTTGTGATATCAGAGTTGTTATTGATATTGACCTTAATTCCATTTATTTTTGTATAAACTTGCCCTTTGAAGGTCCATACCGCTCTCTCTCCAAAAGCTGCTTTGGCTTCCAATAGAAGAGCTTTCCGTATTTTAGTAAGGTCCTCAGCGACAAAAATTTTTTTACCTTTTAGTTTTCCAAGATTTTTCATAACCTGCACTTTATGTTCATATTGGTAGAATTTGAGAAGGTTTTTTCTTTAGTTATTATCTCGTTTTAAGGCAGGAGCAACTATCTATCGACTATCTACTGCGAGGCATCTACCTGAACTGAAACACACATAATTCACAGGTTTTTTTCTGTATTGAAAATAATAATTTGGGTGTCGCATTCCCAAAGCTCTCACAAAAAAAGGATTCTAATTATTTATAAAATGATGGCTGGAAATTCGGTGAATGACCTTGAAATACGATAAAAATTATGAAAAATATGAAGAACATGATGATTTGTGGATGAATTATGAAAACAAAATTGATTTGGAATTCAAAAACAAATTTTGTTCTGAGTTACAGGAGAAATTCCAAGCACAGTTTGTATTTCAGATTTTATTCTCAAAATATACCTATTTTCTTGTGAATATTCTCCTTTGGTGTACTTGTTTTTGAACACTCCAACAAGATTTTCTTTGTTTCCCAACATGTTTTTAATTTTAATATGAAAAATTGTATATTTCATCGTTCATTTGAATATTTATGGATGCTGATTGCATTTAGTATTTTTCGAAAAACTGAAGTCGTTCAGGTGTTTCCTTCATTATTGATTTATTAGTTTGTTTAACATTTCATTCAGAATTAAAATTATCAATTTATTTTGTATGTGTTTGAAGAAACGAAGATTATTATGGTTCTAAGTGGCAAAAACGAGCTCCTTTCAATATTCCGATCTCTAGTGATAGAGAAGAAATAATTCGAAAAAACACATTTCTCACTAATATTTCACCATGTTATCGTCAACTGTGTTTTATGATTTCATTCATCGGGGAGTTCTGCAACTGTGAACCGATTTAAAGGTCCATTCTCGTTTTTGAGATCCCCTTACATACATGAAATTCATAATCACATTGGTATGTTGACTTGGTCTCAAAGCTATATTTTCAAACTGGATGAAATTTCGATATTTTAAAAATGTATTACCGAAGTTTAGTCTCACATATTTCTGACAAAATATGCACTCTCGCACTTTGATAACTCGAAAGTTTTCCCTTCTGGGTGCAGATCTCTGAAAGGGAATGAATATGGCAGAATGCACATTTCCAATGTTCCATGTTCATATAATCGCCCAGACACATGACTATCGTTTGGGAAACGGGGAAAATAGCTTTTCCTAATGAGACGCATAACTGCAAACGTCTCTTTCCTTGGCTGGGATGTTTCGCTAATCCGACCTGCAAATATTTCCCCGTGTATTCGGCAACCTGCAACCCTTCTCATTAATTAGTGTAACTCCAACCTGGGGACCACTGAACCACCCTTTCTTAAGGACCTAGCTAAATATTAAGACACCCCGCCAAATACCGCCCGCATTTCGTTTCTTCACCTCCGCAGCCCCTAATTTAATACCGCGCCATTATCACTGACAATCTTGGTGTAGATCATAATTATGCGGAATTTATGTTTCGTAGTTTCTTCGTCAACCATTACTGTATTCATTTCGCAACAGAACCGAATCAAAACGGGTGGCATAAATAAAACATGAATTGTCAACAACAAGAAATGTACGAAAGCTTCGAAGGGCCACACCTTTTTTTTTTCATTTTTCGACTTTAAAGTCGGAATTTTCACTTACAACTCGGAATTTCATAATTCCGACTCACAATTCGGAATTTTATGATCCCAACTATAAAGTCGGAACGTCCGGCTTACAACAAGAACATTTATAATTCCAATTTCGAAGTCGTTTTCCGTTAATTCGTTATCGCGCTATCCCGTTTTTCGTTGGCCCGTTATCTCGTTTGAATGACATAATTGATTTGACAGCGAAAGTAATGCTTTGTGGCGGCTATTACAAATTTACTAACCCCTTCTCATGTTTAATTCAATCATTTGTAACGAGGAGCCAAAACACCAATTTTCATAACATTAACTTAAAAACTAACGGAAACTCCATGAAAAATCAACCCCATTTCATCCCTTCATGGGTTGAATATCTGAAAACACTGGAACATTTATTTTTTGCAACAAAGACCTCAAATACCAATTTTCATGACTCCAACTTGAAAACTATCGGAACCCTCATACAAAATTTCACCTCCCATTTCACTACTTTAAGGGTTGAATTTCTAAAACCACTGAAACACGTAATTTTTTATTTGTTACAAAGATCTCGAATACCATTTTTTATTACCCTAACCTAAAAACTAACGGTACTCCTAGGACATACTTTCTACACCCATTTTACCTCCTTTAGGGTTGAATTTTCAAGATCCTCGAATTAAACGTTTCTTCATTTGAGAAGGAGAGCCCTGATTCTAATTTTCATTATTCTAACTTCAAAACTAACCTTACTTTCATCCTCCTCCTTACCCCCTCTTCAACCCTCAAGGGATTGAATATCGAAAAAACCTTCCTTAGTGGTTATCTATATCATCATAGGAATATATTCTAAGAATGTCTTTTGGTCCAGCGGTTTAGTCCTATGATATTTTGTTGAAAAAAAAATTTAAAAGTGCTTTCCGCGCCAAATTTTCGATAGCTGATATGATTTCAATATGTTTTAAAGCATCTGTGAAAGTTTCATCGATATACTCAAGATGTCTGAAAACCCTGGTGCTTGAACTGATTCGATATTGTTTAGATTTTCGAGGGGACATCACCTGTTACTTCAACAGAGGTTCTCTCTGTGGTGGTCTGTGGTAGATGGCGCCGTCCAAAAATGTTTGTTTATATCCTCGCTTAATGACAAAACTCAATTTCTTGCATCTGCAGTATCCTATTTTGGTGTTTTGTCGGTGTCTATGCGTTTTCCTTCTCTTTGATTTAACAGTCAGTCAGTTCATTAGAGCTTGAGGAATTGTTTATTTTCAGGTACTGTAGTGTGTAATGATTCTTTTTGTAGAATGGGCCACATTTGTATTTCATGTGGACAGTAGGTATAAAGCCGCAGATTCGAAAATTCACCTGTATTCAGTACCAAAAGCAAGTAAAAATCTTGACGAATTGACTTATAATCATATTTTCATAGTTCATTATGTTGTATGCATTGAATTTCATTTTTTCCGCAATTTAATGACAATTTCATTTCCAATTCTCCGTTTGTCAAAATTCAGCTAACCTCAAATTCAAATGGTACAAAATACGAAAAACAACAACACGGTGCTTTCTTTGTGCATTGTTCGGAGGCGTCTAACTCTAGCTTTGCTATTGGTGAAGTTTGACAGATGTCTCTTTTCAACCAATAGCAAAGCTAAAATTAGATCCCGCGAACAGTTCGCCTCAAAAAGAAAGCTGAGGAAATAAATATACCCTGTGTGGTCTGTTGTTACAGTTTACCTGAATTAAAACTGAAACGAAATTGGCGCCATCTGAAACGCTAATAATCAGTATTATCAAGTAGGCCAAGTGTCGCCAAATTGATCCCAAACTTTTAAAGGTATGAATGCAAGCACCAGGGTTTTTAGACATCTCAGATATACTCGTTGTCCCTATTTACGCCACATTTTCCAATATAAATGGTAAAGCCACATGTGATTGACATTGACAATAGTCTCTTACCTGCCAAAACAAATTCAAAGGGTTAACGGTTGTTGGGTTCTTTTTCCCATTTAATTCTGAGGAACATTTTTCTGCTTCTTTTTCATTGTTAGTTAGGTGGATATTCTTGAGATGGATATATCTGGTTTCTTAATTGATCGATTTTATATAGTGTTCTTTTTTATTGGTGCGTTCGTTGTTGTTAGTGTAGATTGAGCAAAAACAAACAAGCGTTTTTTTTTGTTTTGAAAGATGTTGAAATATGTTTTGCTTAATTGTTTAATATCTGTTTTATTATTTAAGGCAAGGTTATTTTTTCGATATAGATCATTCCTAGGAAATCCTTTTTAACGATGAATTGAGCAAAAATTTAAATGTTCATACTGGAGTTCCTCGGGGAACGGTACTGGGGCCCAGTCTATTTTTTATTTATATCAATTCGATATTAGAATCTCCCTCTGATGGAGAAATCAATAATTTTGTCGAAATACGGTCATATTTCTCAGGAATGATTCCTGGTCGAATCTGAGAAAAAAATTGGATCATTTCCCGTTATATTAGATTTTTTCAATAGTAAACTACTCATAATCAATTAAAAAAAACAGTTTTTGTACCTTTCACAACTAAGAAAGCGGTTAGAAATACTTTTATTATCAGCGGTAGCTCCAAGGTTGTTTCAGTTTTATCACGGTAAGGGTACAGTATCGTCAGCAAAACTGATGAAGGATTTGGTTTTTGGTTCAATTATTTTGAGTGATTTCCAGAGATTTCTCATATGTTTCTCAATATAATTTTTGTGAAATGAATATATTTCATTTTATGTAGATTATTTTTAGTTTTCAGTGATTTCATCAAACCGTCAGTAATCCAGTCTTTCCGCTTGATTCAATTTCTGTTTGTTGATACTTTTTCTGTATTTTTTTGTTATTTCAGAATATCTATGAATTTCTGCGAGGACCTTTGTACATCTGTGTCTACATGGGTATTAAGCTATTTTGCACTCCAGAGAAAGGCAGTAATTAAAAATGAAAAAAATCTTGAAATAAAGTTATTTTTTTCATTTTCGTGACTAAAATATGACACATTTCAACTCAAATTCGCGAGAGAAGTTGTACTTTCAATCACTAGTGATGAAAAATATTTTATTCACAAGTGATTAGGTTACCGTTACCAATGAATAACCATCATACACATTGCTCACAGCACAGCAACTGCGTCGAATTACTCGTATCGAGTAGGTTGGTTACCAAATCAAATGTCAATCTCAATGACACAATAGTTATTTATGGAACAATTGCAAAATAATGTCTTTTAATTTCTGCGAAAATGGAAAAAATCAGATTCAAAACACGTGAGTAAAGCATTTAATCACTCACCTGGAAGTGATATTTTTTGTTTTTTAGGTTAAGTGGTTTTTATAATTTCTAGGTAAGGTGAGATGGGAAAATGGTCCGATATGCATGAATGTATAATTATTGGGGGTATCATTTCTTTTTATGGTTTGATTAAAAAAAAAATGTGATCAGTAATTTATTTCGTACTCTCGTATACCCATTTATTACTGAGATATAGCCCATATTGACTTATGCTATTCAGGTATTCAATAGCAAAATTTATCTTACAATCGTCCTTTTGGTTGGAATCTCATTGTTATAAACTATTTCATGAACTGGTAGGTTTAGAAAAAAAAACACGGTACTATGATGTCGATATCATCTCTAAAATGTTTCAAAGCAATTCTGAGTTTATCTAAAATACTGACTATAACAAATATCTTCGTTTGAAAATTTCTAATCCCAGACGCAAAAAAAAGTGTTACAAGTGTATCTGTTTATCTGTCTGTGGCATCGTAGCTCCCAAACGGAAGAACCGATTCTGATTTAGTTTTGTTTTTGTTTGAAAGGTGCCTTGATGGAGAGTGTGCCTATGGTTCAAGCCGTTTTAAGATCATCAGCTCTTTTCTAGTTGATGAAGAAGGGATGTGAGCGATCTGATCGATTCGAAATTTGGTATCCTGATACTTTAATGATATTGCAAGAACATGGTGCAGTATCACCTGGAAACTGCAGGGTACCTAACTTCTCACCAACTTACAGCAGAGGTATCGTGTTTGGGTTCACTGGAATGGTCCCAATGAATAGGTAACAGATAGATGGTGATCAGGGTCTGATGATGGAGCGGGAAAGAGAAATGATGATGGATTGGTGAGGGATTCTAAGCTACTTTCACTCGTTCAAACGATTTGAAATTTTGGTATACGACGTAGTACGTTTGTGGTGAATTAGTCTATCGATGTGTGGAGTGAATTAGGAATGAATGAGTGAATGGAAGTGAGTGAATGAATAAACACGATTTGATATGATACGGTGCTGAATTATATTATAAGTTATAAGGCACAGTGAGGTATAGTACGGGCTACGAACGTGGGAGGTGATTGAATGGGATCAAGTGAATGAATGATCGTATCGTAGCGTGATTACTAGTCTATATAATAAAAATGAATCTCGATTCTTCGTAAACGCAACACGTGAGAACGGCTGGAGCGATTTAGCAGAAAAAACAATGTTCGTAATAGCCCGGGTATATAAGGAATTCGGTTAATAAAAATACTATCCAGTCATTTATCACCAATCCAGAAAATAGCTCAGCGTATTCACTGTCGTCTACCAAGCAGAAAATCACAGGAACAAGTCCCGGTCAGGGTAACATTTTTTTTTCAATTTAAAGAAGCAACTGCAGAACCGATTTGACGGTTTTTTGAATGTTCGTAATAATCCGAATGACGTTTTCAGGAATATATAATAAAAATAAATGTCTGTGAGAACGGGAAAATACAGTAACGGGATAACAGGATAACGGAATAACAGGATAACTGGGAAACGGGATAACGGAATAACGGATAAACGGCATAATGGGATTACTGGAAAACGGGATGACGGGAGAAAGATATAACGGGATAACTGGAAGATGGAAACCGGTATAACGGGATAACGGACATACGGGATAACGGGAAAACGGGATAACAGGAAAACAAAAAAACAGTATAACCCAGATAGCACATGTTTGTCTAATGTACGTCCAATGGATGTACAACATGGATGTTATGGATGTCCAATGGATGTGCGGATTTGTCCTTGAAGGTCCGGAATAGGTCCACCAAATGTCCAGATACACTGAATATAACATCTTATGTACGTACGTCTAGGATGCCCAATGGACGTACATAAAGAATGTCCATTGGATGTATGAGAAACACATCAAATTCACGTCCATTGGACGTACAACATGGATCTTGAATACATCCATTATACGTCCGGTTGCGTCCATGAAGGTCCGGAATATGTCCAGCTAAAGTCCAGATACACTGGATATAACATCTTATGTACGTACGTCTAGGATGCCCAATGGACGTACATAAAGAATGTCCATTGGATGTATGAGAAACACATCAAATTCACGTCCATTGGACGTACAACATGAATTTTGAATACATCCATTATACGTCCGGTTGCGTCCATGAAGGTCCGGAATATGTCCAGCTAAAGTCCAGATACACTTGATATAACATCTTATGTAGTACGCCGAAGATGTTCAATGGACGTACATAATGAACAAGATTTCACAATGAAAATTGATCAGACAAAAGTTTTTGTATGAAATAACAAGCAGATGAAAAACTCACTTATTTTATTTTGTTGAGTTATCAAAAATTATAAAAAATATGAACGTTATAATAAAATTGTTTCCATAATAACAAAAATAAAATATTCTGAACTAAAAATCGACTCTTACTAAATAACAAACATAAAAAATAGGAACATAAAAAACGAATGGAATAGTAAAATGAAAAAAAGAAAAGATATGTTCAAACGGGAACTATGTAAGAATATTTCAATCTCCTTTTCTTTCATTTGCCCGTCTCAACCATTTCGATATGGACTCTTCAGCTTCTTTCCTTGAGCACGAAACTCTGGAATGTTCTGCAGCATCTAAAAAATTCAGTTTAAATCAGATATTTTCATTGAATCAGGTGTGCTGCAGAAATCAATGCATATTTGGATAAATGTTCACCTATTCAATATTCGTGTTGTCAATTTATTGACCCTCGAATCACAGAGTAAAAGGTGATATTCACTTTGAGAACAGCGATATTTCTGACTTATAAATTTATTTTCAATGCTGCTCTAACCAGGTGATTTTTTTATAGAGCAACACCCCTGTATCTTTCTTAATATTTAATTTATACTATAGGTTCCTTGAAACTTTTTGAATATCGACTAAGCTACCATAATATGAATGGATATTTTCATCCTCCTGTTTTACCGGAAATTACTTGCGAAATTCAAATGGAACACCTTGTATATTTTATCACCTTATTATTGAAGAACAACCTAATATTCTGAACAATTTTGCAAATTGATCCATGTCTAAAATCTAATAGTATATTATGTAACAAGTGCTTTCATTTAAATCTGGCAAATCATCAGAATGATAGTGTTCATCAGGCATTGCATCAAAACCGGTTACAGGAACGTCACTCGTAGAAGAGAAGCTAGGTGATGTTTCGTTAATCTGTACATGTTTATTATTTTCGCTTTCATCATCACTAGAAATCCCTTCTGCAGTTCTATCAACAAGCTTCTATAATTGCTTGAGAACCGCATTCCTGTTGGTCGGTTGATAGTGCCTTTTCATGTTCACTTTCACGTGTGTCCAGTCCAAAATAGATATCTATTGGACTATTAAAAATAACTTCAAACGACTGACCTGATGTTTGTCCCTTCGGCCTTCACTCACTTCGACACTTCAATAAATACAAATGGATATTATAAATCTTAATTATTTTAACTGTGATTTTGACAGTGCCAGACCAAAACTCAAAACAATAGCAATAGCATCAAACGTCGTGAATCGTGAATAGCGTGGCCATGACACATTAACCACAAAACACAGAATTGGTATTCTGTGACATTACACAAGACTCATCTTCATGTATGGTGGGTGCTCGCACTCGCTGCCAATGAAACTGCTGTGTTATGGCGTACACGACCGTATCTATCCGAATGGATTCGATCCTCATAATATACGAAAATCGGTTATTTTTGTTTAAATGTTTGTATATCTATACCTGAATATTTTGCGTTTCATAAAACTGTTGTTTTACCATATTTAAATTTTGTCGTCAAACTCGAACACGAAAATATGTAAAAAGTTGATTCATTCAGGGCTGGTTATTCAATCCGGGATGATCCATAGATTAACTAAACCGAGTTTGGTTGCTACAGAGCTACTGATATGATTGGCAACTAAACCGAGATTAGATAATCTGTGGATCATCTCGGATTGAGCAACCAGTCCTCAGTGAAGTGAAGGTACAGATGTGGTCCAGTATTGTACATTTGGTGTACATCTGAAAACGTACTATCATGGACGTTTTCAATTGATCCAGTTTTGTTTGTCCCATGTACTACATTGTGAACTACAGTTGTGTCAGATTTTACATTCGTGTACATCCGAAATACAATTATGGAAATTACAATTGATCCAGTTTTGTTTGTCCAATTTAATACAATGGTTAACGTACAGATGTGGTCCTAGTATTGTAAATTCGGTGTACATTCGAAAACGTACACGTATGTAAGTTCACAATTGATCCAATTTTGTTTGTCCATTATACGTACAATGGTGAACGTACAGATGTGGTCCTGTATTGTAAATTCGGTGTACATTCGAAAACGTACACGTATGTAAGTTCACAATTGATCCAATTTTGATTGTCCATTATATGTACAATGATGAACGTACAGATGTGGTCCAGTATCATACGTTCGGTGTTCATCCTAAAATGTACAAACATGTAAGTTTTGAAAGGATCCAGTCTTTTTCGTCCAATGGACGTACATATACGTCTAATAAGTAACGTTAGGATTATTGGTCGATTATTGTACATCGAATGTTCATCCACAAACGTTCTCTTATGGATGTTCATGTCGGTCCAATATTTTACGTCCATTGATAATCCATGAGATGTACAATACGGAATGTACGAAGCCTATCCTGAATAGTACATCCATTGGACACCCATATCGAGTCCATGGACGTTTGGATTAATCTTGGACCCAAAATGGACGTCCATGGGACGTCTTGTGCTATATGGGAACGGGATAACTGGAAAATGGGAATACGGGATAACGGGGAAGCGGAATAACTCGGTAACGATATAACGAAAAAACGGGATAAATGGAAAACGGAATAACGGGATGCGATCAGAGTCAAAGGCATAACCTTGATGGAACAACACAAAAAATACATAGAAAAAGAAATCGGGAGTTTTTAGGAAAAAACGTTTAGGGAATATAGAAATTTGCACAGGACGACGTATGTCGGGTCAACTGAAAAATCTATAAAAGTAATATGAGTTTAAAAAGCATGAAATAAAACTCAAATTGAAAATTAAAAAATTCTCGAAACAAAAAAAACCTCTAAAAAGTAAAAAAATAATATGTATTGGCCTTTAAGTTTGATATAAGTAGTAAATATTTTGATCCAAGCGTCATCGCGTCGGGAGACAGCCAATAAAATAAAGACTGAATACAACTAAAAATTATAAAGTAGGTCGCCCGACGTGATGACGCTCAGATCAAAATATCACTTATATTAAACTTGAGGTCCAATATATATATTTTTTTTCATGTTTTTTTTTAAATTCCCAATTTAAGTTTTATAAAATACTCATGTCTATTCCTCTCACTGATCTACGTATATGAATTATTGGATGAAGTGACACTAAAACCCAAATAATCAATGGAATGCTGGGTATTGATATATGTGTGAATCATCTATATCGAATTTCCAATGCAACAAAAAAAATTTTTTTCAACTCTTCAATAGTTCCGCTTATTGGAGCATCCAGTATATTATTATATGATAGCTTCGTGTCATGGTAATAAACTTCCACAATGGAAGTGAATTAAATGAAAACGAATCATTTTCCTAAATATGGTGATTTCTGTATCCCGCTTGAAACAGGAATAATCAATCCACCTATCATCAACGGTCTTCAAACCTTCACTAACCTTGTTTATAAAAATTTTACTAAGAGGCAATGAAATATTTCCGATAAAATGTATCCGTAGCCTTTTTTCAATTCCATGTCGTGCCGTTAGGTACAACTGAACGAGTCATCTACGTACGTTTTTTTTGACCAATCAACTGCGTGGATATATATAATCAGCTAGATCCACGGCTACTCAAAAGAAACATGCAATATCTTTTAGATAAATACAAACAATTCTGCTTTGAATCAGACCTGAACAAGAACAACACTTCCAGATATCCCCTCTTCAGGTCAGGAAGTTTGATGTGAATTAGGCACTGTTATAATACAACAGCGCCTAATTCACATCAAACTTCCTGACCTTCAAATGGTCCATACATACAATTAGGACAATTGCACAACTACGACTTTCGCACGATTCAACTGAATTGTGTTCGCCTTTAACCTACAAGTTCTCAGTCATTAGAACATTTATGTTTCACCTGTCCTATTTTAAACTCGCTAAAACCTGACTGTCTTTATCTAGAAGATATGACCTCACTGAAAGATGCTCTCATCAACGTCACTCCGACCGAGGCCGAAATTATTTGTCAATTCACCATCGAAATAATGTGACTACCATCTTTTATAATCAATAAATAGATTAAACCAATGCTGGATGTTAATAAGGCTGACTCTTTTTACAAGCTTTTATTTAACTTCTTCGATCAAATGTCTTTAACCATTTTTTGGAGCACTTTCCGTCATTCGTTCGAGCTGAAATTTGGCAGGTGTTGATAATTCCGGTGAAAATGCATTTGCGAAATTAATGTTGGAGAAAAAAACAAAATGGGGGCTCCAAGATGACGCACGAATTTTGTGATTATGGTACGATTCGATTCAGAATTGGTATGTGGGGGTTTTCGAGGACGGAGGTTGGGAATTTCAAAATTTGAAAATTCAAGATGGCGGCTCCAAGATTAATGACAAGTTTTGTGATTATGGTCCGATTCGATTCAACATTGGTGAGTGGAGGTTTTCGGGGTCGGAGATTATGAATTTTTTGTCAAAATTTATAAATTTAAGATGGCGGCTCCAAAATGGAGGAGGCGTTTTGTGATTATAGTCCGATTCTATTCAAAATTTGTATGTGGGGTTTTCGAAGTCGGAGATTATGAATTGTTGTCAAAATTTGAGAAATTGAAATGACGGCTCATGGAATTTTTGTTGGAGACAAAAACAAAATGGCGCTCTAAGATGGCGGACGCGATTTGTGTTTTTGGTCCAATTCGATTCAAAATTGGTATGTGGGGGTTTTCAGGGTCGAATATTATGAACTTTTCATCAAAATACACAAATTCAAGATGGCGGACGAGTTTTGTAATTATGGCCCGATTCGATTCAAAATTGATATGTCGGGGTTTTTGGGGTCGGAAATCATGAATTCAGTCAAAGATTACCTAATGATTTTTGGTAAAAATTCATGAATTGAAGATGCAACTCTAAGATGGCGGAAAAGTTCATCTTCATATGGACTCCTCATTGATGGACTAGATAGCTCTGAACTTACAGAAAAAATTCCTCATAATAACAATGTTTTAACAAAAATGCATAGATTGAGGCGAACATAAATGAAAGCTTTTTAAAGACAAGCTTTTATTCACATGCACTGAAATGTTAGAAATAATTGCTTTGGATGTGTGACGTAGGTTATTCCGTGAGTTATAGATTCAAAAGTTTGTCGTGCAAAGTTTCCAGTTCGAATACAAAAGCTTTTGAATCTATAACTCACGAGACAACCTACGTCACGATTTTTTATTAATTATTTTTTTATTTTATGTTTTTGTGCCTTACTGATATGTTCAACACAGTGCTGTTGATCCACGGTGTGAACCTACACCTTGGAGCTACACTCTGTATGATGTATACTTTTCTTTCTTCTCTTTCTTTCCTTTTTACAGGGAATACTGCACACCACCAATCTTTTTGTCATACATACTTTTTGTAAGAAACAATACATGAAATTGAATTGAAATCCATGGAAAAAGTCAATCTGGATATTCCTTTAAATTACGATAAACCCATTTCAAATAGCTATTTCAGGATGGATTCGGGGGAACACGTCGACCAGCTATAATATTCATGGTGGAGCCGAGGCAATATCGGTGTATTGAATTCGAGGTAGTAAATAATAAGTTGGCACCCCATATTTTGAAAACGTGTTAAATGAGGAGACCGGGGATCGTATCTAGAATCAATTTATGTTGGCAATATTGCATATTTGTGTTTCCCGCGGGACGCCCAGATATCAAGTCTGCACTGGAAACCTCGGTTCTTGAATATTACATTTCGTGAGAGGGTGATATAGTGCCTTAGTGCCGTGAACGCCGTTCACGTCTTGAGGGTTTGGGCTCTCCTCTTCTATTTATGGAGTTATTGTGATGACTGAACGATTTAATCAAAATCAGTTTCGTAAAAAGTCCCACCTCGAAAATGTAAAATCAGAGGAATAATTTTGACTTTTTTCCTCTTTTTCTTGTGTTAATGAGATTTTAAGTTTGGCAAACTTTTTTTAAAAGTAGAAAAAAGATATAGTTAAAAACGGTTTGTGGGTGTGTAAGATTTTTTTTTTCCCATTTCAATGTGTTGAATCATTCCATTTGAAATAAAATCTGTATGATGAGATAGACATATAGTATTTTCACTTACGTTGAGAGGATGATGTCACAAGATGTCAGATTACACCGCTACCAATATTTGCATATTTTTTCTATATGTACTATTTTAAACGGTTTTAGTGAGGATTGAAATCAGTAGTACTACATCAAAAACAATATTTTCCTTGGTGCCCCCTTGAACATTGAATAACAAAGGATTTGTTTTATTTCCTGACACATGCAAATAAGTGAGGTTAGATCTCAGACACTATAAGGCAATCCATCGACCTGTCAAAACGAAAGCGGCTGTTGGCACACATTGTGATTCGTCATAAGTGACCATAGTATTTATTTTACGATTTTCTGTGCGAATTTGAGTAGTTTATTTAATTCTGGATTGTAATTCGTGCTCCGACTGAAGAAAAACGCTAGTTACTTGCATTACAGTTGACTGTGGGGCTCGTCACGACAAGGATAGAGTCGGGTTTACTCGGTGCCTTCAGTTTTGAATCAAAGTTTTTCACCAGTAAAAATGACTTATCGAGGAAGAGAAGAGCTTTATAGTTAGCTGCAATCAAGCGAGATGATCTTACGGATTCGAAAATCAAGTATCAGAGTCTGCAGCAGATATACCTACCTATTATAAATGTGTGCACATTCATGTAAACATCCATCATTCATTCATGGATGACTTCAGACTTTTGTGATTTTATTTGTTCCTAAAATCATTTGTATGATTTTGCCTCCTTCATATCATAATAATTGTAATTGGTTGGTTCATATTATTCTGGTTTCAATGAATAAAAATACTTACAAATATGATATTTCAAGCAATTTTGGAAAAGGGTTTTTATAAAAAATTCTGTATTGATTTATTAAAAGTCAAAATTGTAAATATTGTGATATCTATGGAAATTGTTACTATATAAAAATATTGATATATATTGGATATCTTTTATGACTGGCATCAAACTAAGAGTAATGAACTGAACTGAACAAACAACGAATAAACAAACATTTATTTATTGGTAAAAAAAACTAAAAATAAATAGATAAGATAAATTTTTTTAAAATCAAAAAAAATAGTAAACACAAACGGTATATACCTATATAAATATATATATATATATATATATATATATATACATTTAGTGTTGAGATATTATTTTATTTTTCACTAAAGAACTGAGGCCAGTCGTCCAATGAATGTTCTGACTGGACGGCATTGGCCACACAGCTTCCAAATCTGTGCCTCTAATATGGTATACAGAGTGGCCACTTTTTTAATGGGATTGTATTGGTAACTTTTAAACCATAAGAGTTAGAAGGTCGGTCTAATGGAGAAAAAGTTGCAATCATAGAAGCATTGTCAAGCAGTTCAAACAAATCGAGATTATCAGGGCCGGTTATTGAGATATCATAAGAAAAGTAAATTCTGTCATTTTGTTTTTTTTTTCCCACTTTATTTCGAATATTATCAAAAAATGTCACGGAAGTTTTTTATTCGACAGTAAATTATCCTCATTTTGACATAATCAGATTTTGTATCCAACGTTTCTCCACCCATTCAATTCATTTTTAACTAAGCATTAATAAATTATATATTTTATCCATTTGGGCCCCCCCTTTTTTTCAATACGGACCTGCATATTTTATGACACCTTTCGAAATAACTTTTAACGCTAAATTCAACGATATATCATACAATGTCATTCAAATTTTATTTTCAGGTTATTTTGATCCTTATCCAAATTTCTTTGGGTCGGATCTGTATTACATTAGGTACCTTTAGTTTAATTAACAACATGCAATACATTTCGATAAGAAAATGAACTTACTCATCTTCAACTGAATGGAACGTAACAGAATCAAAGCAAGAAACAAGTAATAATTATTTACAAATTTCAAGAGGTGAAAAACCTAATTCATAATAATTAAACGAAACTATCATTTAATGAAAGAAAAATCAAATGATTATTCGAAAGTAAATGATGAACATTAATGAAGTAAGTGTTCGAAATGATCACCATTTTGTAAAATGCACTTTGCGGTTCTGGAACCCATACTTCTTATACATTTGCTTATTTCGTCTCCTTGAATACCTTCCAATACATTCTCAATCTTCTCGCGAGGAATCATTATTGTTGGATTTGTCATTTGTTCCTTTGAAACAAATTACAGAATCGAACTTTATTTTGAGATCATTACGATATAATTTTTGCAAAGCTTGGTATTCAAATTCAAAATCATTGTATTCGCGTCTCTTGACTATTTTATTAACAACAGTTTTTGATAAATTGCATTCACTGGCCACAGTTCTCGATTTTTTTTCTGGGTTCAATTGAATTTGGGTCAGAACATTGATATCGTTGATAGACTTGTTTTTTCTTACATACACACAACTCTAGGTTTATTGAATGTATTATTTTCAAGTAGTAGGCCGTGGATAAAAAGAACATAACAAGAAATGTCATATTATTTGTCACTTCGTTTATTATTGTGTCACAAGAACTTGTCATTAAATACTTTTCTGAGTAATTTCAATTTAACTTATGGTAAGATACACAAATGAAGAGAAGAGAGATATGTACGAAGTGTACATAAAACTAGATAGAAATTCGTTCAAAGCACAACAAAGGTATGGTGAATTATATCCTGAAAGAACAACACCAAATATTAAAATGTTTCGACGTTTATCTACAACGTTACTTGCACATAATTCATTCATCAAATCCAGAGGTCTTTATGTACGACGAAACGAGCCTATCAATGACATCAATGTTCTGGTCCAAATTCGAATGAATCCAGAAATAGGATCGAGAACTATGGCCAGTGAATGCAATTTATCAAAAAGTGCTGTTAATAAAATACTCAAGAGACACGGATACCATGACTATAAATACCAAGCCGTGCAAAAACTATATGGCAATGAACCTGAGAGAAGGTTGCAATTCTGTAATTGGTTTCAACGGAAGGTGCGGAGTAACAACAATTTTGCGCACAATATCATTTGGGGAGACGAAACGACATTCACAAATTCTGGCATGTTCAATCGAAGGAACAAACATTTTTATGCCACAGAAAATCCTCACTTAATTCATGAAGTTAGACATCAATATAGTTTTTCTTTGAACATATGGTGCGGTTTGTTGAATAATAAATTACTGGGACCCTATTTTATTGACGGCAACCTAACCGGAGCAAAATATGTAGAAATTATAGAAGAAATGTTGGATGATCTTCCTACACGATATCGGCGTAATAGTCCATGGTTCCAACAAGACGGATGTGGTCCACACAACTCAAGAATAGTCACAGACTATATAAATCGAACTTTTCCCGATTCATCGTTTGGAACAAGAGGTCCAGTATATGGGGATATCTCAAAAATAAAATTTTTGATACTACGAACCCGACAATAGAGATTCTTCGCGAGAAGATTGAGAAAGTATTGGAAGGTATTCAAGGAGACGAAATAAGCAAATGTATAAGAAGTATGGGTTCCAGAACCGCAAAGTGCATTTTACAAAATGGTGGACATTTCGAACACTTACTTCATTAATGTTCATCATTTACTTTCGAATAATCATTTGATTTTTCTTCAAAATGATAGTTTCGTTTAATTATTATGAATTAGGTTTTTCACCTCTTGAAATTTGTAAATAATTATTACTTGTTTCTTGCTGTGATTCTGTTACGTTCCATTCAGTTGAAGATGAGTAAGTTGATTTTCTTATCGAAATGTATTGCATGTTGTTGATTAAACTAAAGGTACGTACCTAAATGTAATACAGATCCGACCCAAAGAAATTTGGATAAGGGTCAAAATCACCTGAAAATCAACTTCGAATGACATTGTATAGGCCTATTAAGAAAAGAGGTTGAGGGTGGCCCAGAGCGTACGAAACGTTGGATACAAAATCTGATTATGTCAAATTGAGGATAATTTACTGTCGAATAAAAAACTTTCGTGACATTTTTTGATAATATTCGAAATAAAGTGGGAAAAAAAGAAAAATCAAAATGACAAAATTTACTTTTCTTATGATATCTCAATAACCGGCCCTGATAATTTCGATTTGTTCGAACTGCTTGACAATGCTTCTATGAATGCAACTTTTTCTCCATTTGATCGACCTTCTAACTCTCATAGTTTAAAAGTTATCAATACAATCCCATTAAAAAAGTGAGACATTATTTTATTTTTCACTGAAGAACTGAGGCCAGTCGTCCAATAAATGTTTTGACTGGACGGCATTGGCCACACAGCTTCCAAATCTGTGTCTCTAATATGGCACCAATATGATTGCATACTTCACTGTTTCCATACAAGTATAGTGATCTGTAAAAATGCTACCATCCTTTGCAATTATACACCAAACATCTGAAGGTTCTTAATTTGCCTTCTGTGAATGCTTGACCTGAAAAAAAAGTTATGTTGATTAGAAAGAACTATCATGAAAGTTCAGAAGAAATATTCTGAAATATCAAATAAATGTCTCTTATAATAAACAAATGTGGCAATAAACATAATAGATCGGATCAGAAGTTATAAGTTGCCTCTTATGAATTATTATTCCTAATCCATAATTCACTTCGATGTCTCAAGATTAATAAAAGCCTGCTGCCTAGGAAAAGTCATACTAAACTAACTAAATAATATGAATGATTTTGAATCTTTGTTGTCACCTCCACAACGAAGCCAGATTCGAAATATCTATGGATTTTAAACTTGTATAGGCCTTCATCTGCATTTGGGAATGGATGCTATGAGTAAAAACCAAATACGAAATAATATCCATATTCCTAACAAAAGGACCATCAATTGAACAATTCAGATCAGAATTATTCAGTGTAAACGGATCTAAATCACTGATCAATCTCGACTTCATTTCATACCTGTAACAAATACATTGATAAAAATGTAATAATAATAATAATAAACAGAAAACAAACGATGAGGATGTATTTTCAAGCATATCGTTCACCAACGCCTCTGCTTTTCAACAATAGTGTTTTCAAGTAATTACTCTCCATTTAAATATTATCAATTACCAACACCAAAGCTTCGAAAACAACCGAAAATACACTTTTACTAGCCAAAGAGCACACTGATGTTCTTATGGCGATTATCAGTTTGTATACCAACAACCGCCATATTGGGTCACGTGGTTTGGATTTCCTTATCAGGCAATCAAGCGATCTGTCAAAACGAAAGCAATATGGCAGCTGAGGGCAAACTTTTGTATTTCAACATAAGCGACCATAGTAGCGAAAGTGTTTATTTGAGTGGTTTTTTTAATTTTGGATTACAATTAGTGCTTCAACTGAAGAAAAATGCCCGGTACTTGCATTGTAGTTGACTGTGTGTGGGTCTCGTCACGACAGGGATAGAGTCGGGTTTTACTCGGTGTCTACAGTTTTGAATCACAAGTTTTTGACTAGTAAACATGATTTATCGATAAAAAAAAGAGCTTTATAGTAAGCTGCAATCAAGCGAGATGATCTGACGGATTCGAAAATCAAAGATCAGAAAGTCTGCATCAGACATAAATGTGTGCACATTCATGGAAATATCCCCCGTTCTCATGAATATGACTTCAAACTTCTGTGATTTGATTCGTTCTTACGATCATTTGTATGATTTCGCCTACTTGCATATCTCTGAATTATTTTACAAAGATTGTATATATTCAGATAATTGATATATTTTCCACTTCCAAAGGACAGAAAACACAAAAAAACACGAAATAAATATTCATGTACCTCTTCAAAAAATATTCAGACATTCTTAGCAGACCTGTATTCAATTCAAAAAATTATTGGAATAAAAATTTTCCTTGGGATTCTGGTGACTCAATAAATAAAAATATTTTGAAATATGTGTGTTTTTCTTGTTTCAGGTAATTGTGGAAAGACTCGATCAAGTCTTGTGAAGGATGTTGTAATATTAAAATAAAAAAATTCTGTATAAATTTATTGAAATTCAAAATTCATATTACATTCCAGAGATTTACATCTCGTGATATTCATTGAAATTATATTAAATAAATATATCTATATATATTGGACATACTTTTTTTTTCGTTTTTTTATGATTGGTATTAAATTGAGAGTAATTGACTGAATCAGTAAAACAACGAATGAACAACCATTCATTTATTGACAAAAACAACAAAAATGCATAATGAAAGATGAAGTCATGACATCAATCTTTGAATTAAATAAGAATAGTATTAATGTCAAACATATATTCACTTAGAGTTAGGACATTATTTTTCACTGGAGAACTGGGCAAGAGGTCAGTCATTAGCCACATTCCTTCCAAATCTCTGCGTGACATTGCATCTCTTTTGGTAATTGCTAAATGGCATCAACATGACTGCATTCTTTACTGTTTCCAGCCATACACATACACAATTCCAGTTTTTGCCCTAAACTAAATACAAATAGCTTCACCAAGATAGAAATGATTTTTAATGTAACCTGCTACATGATATAAATATTATGAAATGAAATGAACCACATAACTAATTTGAAATCGTCTTTTCCAATATTCTGTGGCAAATGGAGTGATTTCCATGCAAATCTCTCAAACAAAAAAAAAACAGTATCATATTGCCCTCTTATATGGGGCATTTTTCGAAATTGCCGGGCATTATGTACAATGTCCAATTTATCACTTGGTCCATAACATAACGGACCAAGTGATTAATGAGGGCATTATTTATAATGCCCGCGCATTATGGATAATGACATTCAGATCGGGCCAAGTGATTTATTATTACCTAAAGTTCATTATTTATTATAGTGTGGTCATTTTGAATATTGCTACGCGATCGTCGGGTAATTTGATTATTCATTTGCTAAAATATGTAGTTTTATTTTCCTGCACAATAGGTGATATACATTATTCATAAAGCCCGGGCAATTCAATTATTTCAACCGTTATTATAATATTGCTCTCTTATATTGGGCATTTTTCATAATGCCCGGGCATTATAAATAATGCAGGAATTAATCAAATTGACCGAAACCCCGGTTCTTTAGACTCATCTTCAATCGTTCTTGACTTATGTCCATTTATGTGTCAAAATAGCGTCGTGCATGGATCCACAGAATAATTCAAAACTTCAGAACCATTTAAGATAAACAACTTTTTTCCAGTCGATTCCTTAGGCTCCAACGTGTCTTTTGAGATGTAGGCTCCATCGCCTACTACGTTTCTTTGAAAATGACAAATGCAACACCCTACATTTTATTGCATCATTGCCTTGCATTTTTCAAGACTTCTCCGCCGAAATATGGTTTTTGGGGTCAACTTTGTAAAATCAGCGAGATTTGTTGCAAAATGAGACATGTTGTGAAATTTGACACATCCATACAATTCTGAAAAGAATATTTCATCAAAATAAAATTTTAATAGAATCAGGAGTACATCACATGGAAAACAATTCTAGTAATCTTTACAAGAACAGGAAAGGATGATTAATAGAAAACAAATAGTTGTTTTGAGAAAATATTACTTATAAATGCTCAAATAGGTCACTATCATGTTCCACACAAGCTGCTAGTCTTCTAGTAAATGAGCCCCGAACTCTAGCAAATATTACTCCATCAGTCGAACGGAAGGCTTCCGTGATCCGCCATTTTGTTTTCTTCTTTAACAAAAATTCCGTAATGCATTGTCACCAGAATTATGAATACCTGCCAAATTTCAAAATAATCGGACGACTGAAAGTCGGTCAAAGTCAAGTCGATAGCTTGGATAGAGAAAAAAAAAGTTATGGAGCTTGCACGCACCCCTGGGTCACCATGTATATCAGAAGCACAACCGTCTTGGACGAAATAACAATACATTGATTTCAAAATTTACAAAGTTCACGCAGTCCTATCATTTGTTTGGAATCACCTTTTCAACAAGAATTATTTCAATAAAAATGTCCAGTTTGAATCTCCATTTCTCTTGCAATTGAAAATTATATTTTTCCATTGTTTAACAATACCAGTAAAATCATTGAAAAAAAATGCATTCTTTTTTACTAAGTATTTTGGAGCTTCAGATTGATGAGTTCATTCTCATTCAATTCCATTACTCCAATACTTTTTCTTTTGATTGTATATTTATATTTTTTGAAGCAATGTGAGTGTTTCCAAAGGTAAGTCTAATAATGAGTTTTTCCCGTGTAATTCCTTTGCCCTTCCTGACTTGTTTCCTAGTATGTTCATCATGTATGTATGTTTGCTCCTTTGTTGCGCTCTAGAGACCAAACGCGTTGGCCGATTTTGATGATTCTCGCGTCAATCGGATTGTCTTAATCTTGCAAGTGTCAATAGAGACACGACAGTAATGAAAATTCAATATGGCAACAACCGGACGCCATATTGTGAATAAAGACATGACAGTCATAGTCAAAATTCAATATGGCGACAACCAGACGCCATATTGTGAATAAAGACATGACAGTAATAATCAAAATTCAATATGGCAACAACCAGATGCCATATTGTGACAAAATCCTAAAAAGTGTAGGTAAAATAAAAAAAGTTAATTCAAAAATCAAATAACCCGACCGCGTAAAAAGTAAACTATAAAAAAGATGGAAACAAGACGACCAGAAAATATTGTCAGAAAATTATGTTTTGAGAGGTTAACTGTTGAACTTAATACTGTAAACAATATCACGCAGTTGGTGTCAAAAATATATCTTCATTGTTAAATTGGAGAAAATGCATCCGACTGCGTGAGATTGTTTACAGTATCAAGTTCAATAGTTAACCTCTTAAAACATAATTTTCTGAAAATATTTTCTGGTCATTTTGTCTCCATCTTTTTTATAGTTCTATTTTTACCCAGTTGGGTAATTTTATTTTCAAATTACCTTTTTTAATTTTCTATTAAGATTGAGGAGGCTATTATACCCAAAAACATGTTCATATAATAATAATAGTTCATCTCAATTTACGAAACATTCTCCATCATATACTATTCCCAAACAGAAATAGTGTATTTCCACATATGGAACATATATCGAATAGAAGAATATCTGGAATAAATGAGAAATTTCACATCAACTTTAACGCGACATGAATCCGCATCGAAATAAGTAAGTTATTTGAAGCGTTCTCGATTAAAAATCCCAGCCGGCTTTGAAGTATGCCCTCCACGCCTGTTTCCGGCTGGTTGTATTCCAAGTGACATTTCCTGCGTTTCATTTTTAACAGGGTTGTCGTGAAAAATCCTGTTTCATTAACTGACTTTAAGGGACTCGAGATTGGGGGTTGCCATGGGGGCGGCAGCTGAACCGCTCAAGGCTGTCTTCACATTGATCTGGATTTAATACATGCCGTTTATTTTTAATTCCGGATTAGCAAGCGAAGAATCAAGGATACTCAGTCGAAAAAAATGTTTAGTGTAACCCGGAAATAATGTCCATAAAACAGACATGAACTAAAATATGTATATTTCTGATGTAATCAATAAATTTCAAGCCCAGCTTATATGATTATTCCCCAATAAAAAGTTCTACAACGTCCAAAGCATATTCTCGTGTCTTTCTTATCCACAGTTCGTTTTAATAATACATATGTCAACGTGAAAATGCCTTGCAACTTTACCTTGTACTGTTGTTTTGAACTTATGATGTCTTTTGTCGGGACGAGAAAAGAAAATGCCTCCTCTTGTCTCCACAAATAACATCAATAAATAAAATATCTGTCGG
This sequence comes from Gonioctena quinquepunctata, assembly GCA_018342105.1. NCBI lineage: Eukaryota > Metazoa > Arthropoda > Insecta > Coleoptera > Chrysomelidae > Gonioctena > Gonioctena quinquepunctata. The sequence goes on from JAFIRS010001116.1 coordinate 225,401, forward strand.
TCGAATACGACTCCCTTATTCGTCTGCATATTCCAGAAAGATCGGTTACATCCCCTTCAAATTTTGATACTCCCGATCAAAAGCCAACAGTTCACCATGATAGGATTTCAGTCTTTCCAAATGAACAATCCTCATCTTAGTCCTGGGCTGCGCTGGATTTTATTAACCACCTCGTTGATCCTCATTTTCACCTCGTACGGTCCTTCCCACAACGGTGTTAGTTTGGGAGATACTTACACCTTTCTTCTGACGTGGGTTGTACAGCAAAATCTGCTCACCTTCTTTGGATCCTTCTGGATTGGATTTTAATCATAACGAGCTTTCATCCTTCGCCACCATAAACTTTTTTCGAGCAGCTTCGTGGATTTCCAACAGGCTATCTCTCAATTCTACCTCTTGGGTGCATGGTGATCCTTCCTTTCCGAAAATAATCCTAGCCAGGGTAAGATCGGTTGAAGGTGCCTGTCCCAGTCCTCTTGATGTTTTTCCACAACCATGGGATAATGTTCTTCTACCCAGTTGCTGAAATAGTCCATGGCAACAAGGATTTATTTGTTACATTCATCGGTCACAGGAGATGGTCCAGCTACACCAATGGCAATCCGTTCGAATGGTGCACCTACGTTGTATTTCTCCATTTCACCCCTGGAATTTGTTTTGGGAATTTTAGTAACGCCGCACTGTGGACATTTTCTGCAAGAGCTTTCTACATCGTCTCGACATTGGAATCGCTTCACTTATCCCCTTCCTAGGAAAAATCAATTGGGAAATTTGTAGCACTCCAAGGTGGTGAACCGCCGCTGTGTTCGATAACGTTCGAGTGGTGTATCGGGCATTGCCGGTTAGCTGAATGACGTTTAGAATGTTGGAGGGGGGGGGAGGATGGAGTAGCAGCACTGGATATGGCGGAGGGAATTGTACTTTGACCTTCGACAGATGAGGGGTGTTTTTTGCCTTCACGAAGAGGGATCGTGAAAATACGTAACCACTGTAGTTATATGCTATTGTTAGCTGTTTCCTCACAAGAACTATCATAGTTTGAATGTGCTGGTAACGTTGGATTATGCTATATGGTGATACTAAAGAGAACGTAGGAGCCAACCAATTTATTTTCATCTCAAAGGGTACTACGTTTCATTGACAGCGTAAAGACGTTGTTCATGTGCACAGATTTTTTCACATATGAACAAGGTTCAGTTAGTATTGTTTTACTTTCGATTTGGAGTCTCAATATTTGTTCATTTGGATACATTCTTGGATGTAGAGTATATTGTTCAGGAGAGAACTTCGGAGAATCTATCTAGAGATGAGTTCAAGAATTCAGTGAGTGATATACACTACACACCAGTGACGACGGAACAATTTATTTTTGAGAAAATTATTATTATGAGGCCATGTTTGTTGATTTCCTGCATCACCACCAATGGAAATTGAATATGTGTTTTGATGTGTCAACTTCTTGATATATTTGACTCAAAAAAGTATTCATTCATTCAACTAGATAATCAATATATAACTTTTTTATGATTATTTTCTTTATATCCCTTCAAAGTGAGTTAATACAAAATTTAAAGAAATATTCTCACTTCTAGGGTAAAATATTATGAAAATGACCGAACAAATTTTGTTTATTGTCAAAAATTCGGATATTATTTTCGAATTGAATAATTAATGAAAAAAAAACTTTTTAAATACAAGCTTTTATACAAATGCGCTAAAAAAATTGCTTTTTATGTTCGACGAAGGTTAGTTAATCCATGAAATATAGATTCAAGAGCTTGTCGCGTGAAAGTTTTTAGGTTGAATATAAAAGCGACAAGCTATACCAATGGTATAATGCCCTGTTAGGACAATGAAATGAAAATCACCATTCGGTTGATAATCATATATTTCATTCAGTTCTGAGTATTTATATCTTAGATCAATGTACAGAGACATGTATGAGGTTATCGTTACGAGGTCTAAGTTATTTGTAACGTGATATCATAATAAGGTTATTTATTGTTTACATCACCTCGTATGGTTGGTAACCTTTCCATTATGAATCAAAATAATTATTGTAAGCGAACTTTCAGAAATATCGGAAAAATAGAATTTTTCATATCATGTTGGTTGAACATGAATCTATAACTCACGGAATAACCCACTTCGCACATCCAAAGCAATTATTTTGAATTTTTTTGCGCATTTGAATAAAAGCTTGTCTTTAAGAAGGTATTTTTTATTAATTATTTTATTTTGTGCTTTTTGTGCATTTTTGATAATGCATCATCATTATGAGGCCTTTTTTCTGTAAATTCTGAGCTATCTACCTCTTCAATGAGAAGACCATCTGAAGATTAACTCCTCCGGCATCCTGGAGATGTCATCTTCAATTTATGAATTCTGGCAAAAAATCAATAATCTCCGACTGAATTCATAATCTCCAACCCTAAAAACCCCGACATACCAATTTTGAATAGAAACGTTCCTTTATCACAAAATTTGTCCACCATCTTGGAGCACGCATCTTGAATTTATGAATTTTGACAATAAATTTACAATCTCCGACCCCGAAAACCTCCACTTACCAATTTTGAATAGAATCGGACCATAAACAAAAAGATCGTCCACCTCTTGGAGCCACCATTTCGATTGCATGAATTTTGACAAAAAATGCATAATCTTCGGCATCGAAAACCCCCATATACCAATGTTGAATCGAATCGGACCATAACTACAGAACACGTCCGCCATCTTAGAGCCGCCATTTTTTTTTCTCTAACAAAAATTCCATAAACCATCACTGGAACTATGAACACCCGCCAAATTTCACGTTAATCGGGCACAAGAAGTTGGTCAAATTTAGCTTGCAAGACAGACAGACACCGGGTCAGGTGAAACTAAATAAAAGCTTGTAAAAATGAAAAAATTGTATAGTCCAATGACTAAGGTAGACATAGGGGAATTTCCGAGAGAAATGAGGAAATATTTTGCAGGAAAGTGGCAATGAATTCGATGTCCTGATCAATGTTCCGGAAGAATTTTCAGCCCATTTCGCAACATAATATTATTTTTCGAAAAAATCGACAGGTTGATCGCCACTACAATACAGTGTATACTATTTACGTGGACATCAGTGAATTGTTTTAGTCACCTCGAAAATGAGCCAAATCGGTTCCGTAGTTTCAAAATGGCGACATTTCTAAAGTTTTTCTCTAAGCTGCACAGAAAATGGTTATAAATTACTCTTGATATTTTTTTATGAATTCGTTATTGTTTGCCCTCTATGCTTTTTTCACATGAGGATTCACTAATCAGATGCTCATTCTTCTTTAATACACATAACTGAACAGTCTTTCTTTTTCTGAGATAGAATACTGTAAAAGCCAGGAATCTGTGACAAACAAACAAGCCATATCAATCCTCATCCATTTGTCAATAATATTTACTAAAATCTCTTGGATTGGATTCGCTACCTTTTTTTTTCTATTCGAGTCTTATTATGTTTTCTTTACATTTACTCAATCTTTTAAGATCGATAATTTTATGATTTTATTAACCATTCATTTGTTATATCATGACATAATTCAGATGTTGCCCTTATTCAACTGAAGGTGATGAAATATGTTTCTGATTTTCATCATCATTCTCAATATGCTCACATTATCTCATAAACACATAGAATACATTTTTCTTCAACTGTGAGATGGGAGGGAGAAAAACAATGTTACCTGATATCATTCATGGGTAATTACGTATCAAGTTCAGAGTATGGTAAGTTTGAATACGAGTCAAGCAAAATAACTCTTCTGGCGAGGTGCGTTAATAATAATAGTTACTGAAAAAATCTAAAAAAAGAACGTAGTAACTTATCAATCTGAACATGATGATTTTTGTAATTGATTTGAATTTTAAGAGCCAATTTTAAAATAATTATCGAAATGGCCGATGAAAACGACTTGGAAGATATCTTAAATACAGCCCGGGAAGCTTCTTCCAGTTTCCTTCCAGTGATATCCAACATCATTTCAGATTTTTGACAAACCTTCTTTCCGTGTACCCTTCAAATAATACTGACGTTTTATGCGGTGATGGATACTATGTTGTAATGGTTGCTATGCTGTGAAATGGCCCGTTACTGTACGAGTTTGAGGTCGTTTATGTAGTGTATTACTCTAGAAAATGCGAAAAAAACATATCAATATTCAGCCCAGATTCAATATTGGATATGCCCTAAAGTCTGTATTGGTGCAGAATATTTTTAGTGGAATAACCGGTATCGAAATCGGTCTATTCTATTCGCAACATAACCTTGCTAACATTCTACAATTTGGAAAACAAAATATAAAATTCATCAAAAGTGTAGTGCAGACTTCCAGTTCACTGCAAAAATTTTGATTATTTTCCATATATTCTGAAATTTTTCTGTGTATAAATTACTGACCAATTCTCTTCACAACCAAAAACCAATCATTTTGGTCCACGCAGTAACTTCTCGGGTTGCCTTCTACAACTGAAAAGTAGAAAAAGTTGATTTTTTTCAGATTTTGGAAGGTTATCTTACCCAGAAACACTGTTTACCAAAGACTATTCTTCCGGAAAAATAAGGTTTAAAAAATCTTTTTGTTTTCTCAATATCACATCATCTTTCGAATTATCTTGTCTTCTCTTGGTGGAACAAGGCTATTGTTTTGTCTTGTTTGAGGTGACCCATCCTCCTGTCTCATCTTTTGATTTTTTCGAGAGAGAAGACAAGTCATTATAAAACTGTACTGAGAATACTCCTCTTGTTTTGTAACAGCTGCAGTTTATTATTGTATTTTACGTGGCACTTTTCAATGTCATTGTTGTCAGTAGTAAAAAAAAACCTAATTTTTGAAAATATTTCTTGAAAAGGACACAGGAAATTCTTCTGCATTTTTGCACCGATATGTTACTGCGATTTGTAAAACCTGCATATGGAAAATAATAAATTTCCACCGTGTCACCAACGTACGGAAAAAACTATTTGTATGAGTTTTTCACTACAAAAAATTATATATTGAGAAATAGGACACTTTTCAATGAAATTTTCTTACTGCAATGTGTCACAGATTTCTGTATGCTCACGGTATTTTTCATTTGGATTACGAAATCCTAACGAAAACTCAGAAGTGGATGAACTTGGATTGTCTTATAGGTATTCTCATCCATTATTCATTATCTACTTGACATACCCTGTGCACTGATGAGGGACAAATACCCAAAAGTCCAATGCCTATAGAAATTAGGTAGGTTGAATTTAGTGATAACATTATTATGAACATTCAATCAAAATCCATACTATGAAAATATTATACCCCAAGGAATATGAGTATGAAGTAATTTGTATGGATTAATTCAATTTGGACTTTCTCAATACCCTATCTTGATCAACCTTACTATACATTTCAACATAAGTCAAATAGAATACACCAATTCTCAGTAACAAGAAAACATGTATACGGACAATCTATAAATATCCTAGCAAGAATGCATGTCTCAACCACTCGGGATAACAGAGAACCTCGCACTCATATTTTTTTTTCAAGTTGCAGAAAATCCTTACGGTAATGATGGAGTCCCTGATTCCTGAAGTCTATGCTGCTGCACCTCAGATTCACCCATTGAATAACTCCACCCCGCAGGATCATCTGGCCGTAGCCTCCGACTGCACTTGAGCCCTCTGACCCATTGTATCTCACCTGATAAGAATGCAGGTCTGGTGATCTCAGTTGATCTGCCACACAATAGCTATCCACGTGTCCCTCCCAGACCTTTTGTTCCACCATATCGTAACTATGGTTCTTGATTTAGGGCCACTCCAAGGTCTATCCTGGCAACTGCAAGTATGGCCATGTCTACCAAATGCAGGAGGTTTATATGGATGGCCCTTATCGTTGGTTCAGTACCTTGAAGAGTTCATTTCCTAAGCTATAGAACGCTCGGAATTACATCCTCTCCAGGTCCGAGAAGGCCAAGAGTTGTCCTCATCTCCTCTTGATATTTCGGCTCAGTGATCATTTGTATACACAAGTGATGGAAGAGAGGTTGAAGCAGCCCTGTGTTGCCCCCTACACAAAGCTAAGGCTGATTATTCCGAAATGTCGGCTTGTTTCTCGGAGGCACTCTTGCGGCACCGTTTCTTTTGAGACCCTGGTGCCATGTATCTCTTGCCACGGCGCTCACAGCTTGGATTGAGGTCTGTTTGTCAGAACCCCGTCAGTCGAGTCGCGGCCGCCAGTGAGATCACACGAATATTTTCAAATTGACCCATTCACCGCGCGGCTGTGGCCCGGTCTCCCCAATCCACGTGAAAGTGAGGTTGGACTTTTGGGGGCGGAAAACAACAATCCTAGGTTTCAAAAAAACATGGACAATCTATAAATATCCTAGCAAGAATGCACAAGTCAATCACTCGTTATAACAGAGAAATTCGAAAGTCGTTGTACCATACATAAACAATGTAACGACAAAGTGACACCTTATACTCTAGTCAACATGTGCCTTTTAGCTCAAAATTTTTTATTCGCCTCCGAAAATTATGATCGAGGTGTCATTCGATTCGTCATCGCATCAAGAAACTTTTTGAAAAATTTGGAGTGTTACAAACAATTTAGTAAAAGAAGGGGGTTTGGTTTCTTGCGAATATCTCAAATTGAAATTTGAAAAAAGATCCAAAAAAAGGAAGTTATTACCTGAAAAACTCACAAAACTCTAGAACCAATATTTATAATTTTTCTAGAGGGTTGAAAATACGGCCGAAAACGGGAACTCTCGCTTGCGTAAGCTCCGCCCACTTCGGATCTTTAATAAAAAAATATTATTTAAACTTTTGAATATGGAAATTAGAAATTAAAAAATTAAAAAAAAATTTTTTTTCAATTAGTTATCAATTAATTAATTAACCATTTTTTGTAGCACGAACATCAACATTGAAAGTGCGATAATTGTTAAACTATAAATCTGGGATTTTTTTCATTTCATGGAGCCAATTTACAATGGCTATCGAATAGATTCCTTTGGAAAAATTGAAAAATTGTTAATTTTCTTTTTATTAAAATGTACTTAAGTTAAAAATTATCAACCTCGATTAAACATTGAAAAAAATATTATTTTCATAATATTGTATTGCGTTTTCTTATGATCATAAGCTACTCAAAAATGATTTTTAATAATTTTTATCCCATATTGTTTAAAAAATTGTTATGAACAAATGCGTTGTTTATGAAATAATCAAAAAATTTTTTTTGTTAACATATTTAACATAAATAAACTTAAATAAAATATTGCTTAAAAACGTATTTGTTCATTAACTATTTTTTTTACCACTTGTTATGAAAATCAAGGTACCATTTTTTTTAATCATCCATCCTGCTCTTCGATGTCTGATTTTTTTTCATTTTTATTAAATTTTTTATTGTTTATGCAATAAACAATTTGTTATAAACAATTGAATTTTGTATTTTTTTTGCTCTAAAAAATACAACAAAAACAGCCCGGTATCAGTTTTTGGAAAAAAACTGATTTTTCGATTTTTTATTTAATTTTAAGTATTCTCGTATATTCAAACTTACCTTTCGCGCCTGCTCTTATTTATTTATCATCAATATTACTCATAAACTATTGCAGATACAACAAATTCATCTAGACTTTTTTCTAAGTTTGAATATACGAGAATACTTAAAATCAAATAAAAATCGAAAAATAAATTTTTTTCCAAAAACTGATACTGAGCTGTTTTTGTTGTATTTTTTAGAGCAAAAAAAAATATAAATAAAAAATTCAATTGTTTATAACAAATTGTTTATTTCATAAACAATTAAAATTTGAATAAAAAAAACAGACATCGCAGAGCAAGATGAATAAGGATTTAAAAAAAAATGGTTCCTTAATTTTCATAACAAGTGGTAAAAAAAAATAGATAATTAACAAATGCGTTTTTAAAATTTTTTTTTTAAAATTTTTTTTAATTTTATAAAGATTATGTTAAAAAAAAATTTTTTGATTATTTTATAAATAACGCATTTGTTTATAATAATTTTTTAAACAATATAGGATAAAAATTAATAAAAATAATTTTTGAGTAGCTTATGATCATAAGAAAACGAACCAATAGCAATATTATAAAAATAATATTTTTTTCAATGTTTAATCGAGGTTGATAATTTTTAACTCGAGTAAATTGTTAATAACGAAGTGAAAATTAACAATTTTTTAATTTTCCCAACGGGAATCTATTCTATAGCCTTTGTGAAATAGATCCATAGGAGGAAAAGCATCCCAGATTTATAGTTTAACAATTATCGCACCTTCAATGTTGATGTTCGTGCTACAAAATATTGTTAATTAATTAATGGATAACTGATTGAAAAACCGCGATAAAAATTTTTGATCGGCGGATTATTGTTCATTGATCTATTCTGTAGGTGCCTGAATTTTTCAAGTTCTTAATTTTCATATTTAATAAGTTTAAATAATATTTTTTTATTAAAGGTCTGAAGTGGGCGGAGCTTACGCAAGCGAGAGTTCCCGTTTTCGGCTGTATTTTCAACCCTCTAGAAAAATTATAAATATTGGTCCTTGAGTTCCGAGAGGTAGGACTTTTTTCTTCCTCTTTTTGGATCTTTTTTCTAATTTCAAAAATTTTGAATACTTTTTGAGATATTCGCAAAAAACCAAACCCCCTTTTTTTTTACTGAATTGTTTATAACTTTTGTAATTTTTACAAGCGCCACTCCAAATTTTTCAAAAAGTTTCTAGATGCGATGATAAATCGAAGACACCTCGATCATAATTTTCCGAGGCGAATAAAAAATTTTGGCCTAAAAGGCACATGTTGACTAGACTATTAGTTACCCAGGTTTTTCAGTACAGAGCGGTGTGTAGTTTGTTGGGCTGCTTTGCTAGTGTTTCAAACAAAGGTTCCAGAAATATGAATTTTGAATTGGACGCCAGAATTTGTTGTTAATTAAGTAAAGATAAAAATTCGGAATTCCTAGATAAATGAAGATTATTTTTCTTATGTAATCCATACAACAATAAAACAAAAATAGATAAAATTCACAAATATCTTACAAAAGTGCAATTCGAAAATAAAAAACGTCTTATTCCTCAAGACTGCTGACTACAATAACCTATACAAAAGGTGTATGCTGGTCGAATATCCATAAATGACATCCGATGAATAAACGTGCAAAGTCCTACAAGGTACTTTGCTAATGTTTGTGAGAAATGGATAAATATCAACAGACATTATACCTCACCTGTAGACCGGTTTCAGGATACTTGCCCTTCATCAGTACATGGTAGTTCAAACAGACAATGATTAATGACTGCGGTACTTTACTGTAACGATTAAAATCCATCCACCTCCTAAGCATTCGCTGGGATTGAATAAAAACTTTTTAACAAAAAATTAAACCGACGAAATACGAAACTGAAGAGTAAAAAATAAAATAAGTCTTCTAAGTCTCAATAACTAAGCTCCTAAACTAATGAAAGTAACTGATTTTGAGTCGGCGCCAAACAAACAAGCAAATGAATTAGGTAAGGCGTAAAATGATGGCATCGAGTTGGGCGGTGCATTCTGATGATTTTTTTGAAGTAATTTAATGATCTTCGTTGACTGTTTGTTTGGCGCCGACTCAAAATTAGTTACTTACATCAGTTTGGGAGCTTAGTTATTGAGACTAAGAATGTTTATTTTATTTTTTGCCTTTCAGTTCCGTATTTCGTCGGTTTGATTTTTTGTAAAAAAATTTTATTTTTTAATTTTTCTTGGCTGAAATCTTCTAATTACTAACTGCTTGTTTTTTTATTACTTCCAAAATACTTACTTACCCACCTTACTTCAACTATTACCAGTTAAATAATATGATTATCTACTTTTATTATTTGTTGTAATATAAATTATTTTTGTTGTTCTGGTTAACTTATTCCATCACTTTGTATATCATTCCATCCTCTCATAGAATATATTGATTGTGATAATGACACTAGCGATCTGTCATTGTCAACTACATATGTGTGCCAATGTTCACAAGTGAAAAATCAATTATCCCCTATTTTTCTACCCGTAAGGGTGGATAATTCCATCAAAATCCAGATGTGATTAACTATGGATACCCTAAAAAAATCAATATCCTTCATTTTGCCACCTTTAGGGGTGGATTTCATCTTATAAATTCAAGTGGGACCAACTTCAAAGTGAACCCTATCCACTGAAAGAAGAATTATCGGAATCGACTCCTCAGTGAAAAGTTATGCGTGATCATACTTAAAAAAAAATATATGCGTCGACTAGAGAACCTCCTCCTTTTTGGTTTCGTCGGTTAATTAGCAAAATGGTCAAACTCTATTAGCTAATGCCATCTCAACGCAACTAGAGCAACTGAAAATACAATCATACTCTTGAAAGTTAATTGAAATCGAAATCTCGAAACTATTAGAACAACGAATTATAGCACCATCTATTTCACCGCACTTATAAATAGTACAGAAAAAAAAAACATGTCTCAAGTAAACATTGGTTATTGACTATAGACAATTAAGCAAATTCTATTATTGATGTATCCTTTACCTAGGCTTCGGAAAATGTCAATATTTTACCACTCTTGACTCATCAAATAGAAATTAAGCCAAATAGAAAATTTCTGTAGCCTAATTTAATTTTTTAAGAATGCCCTTCGGAATAAAAAACTCACCCTAAATATCTTAAACAGACAAAAACGTCTGTATGGACGATATATATTTTCCAGGCTATAGATAAATATATTCAAAGTTTTACAGTTGTTATATTTGGAAATAAAACCAAACTAATGCTAATTTTTAACACAAAAAAAATAGATCAAGAAAAGAGTTGAAACCAAATTCAACAGAAGTTGATTATATCATTAATTTTTCTACAGAAAATAAAAAAAATCTAGACCGCAGACAAATGATTTTTACCTAGAAAGAATGTGACACAATAATTATAAAAAGATGTATTCAATTTCGAAAGTGAATGTGAAAACTCTCTACAAGAAGTAAACAAATGGAACAACTGCAATTGTAATATATCCCAATTTTGACGAACCATTCATACTCATTATAGATGCATCATCATTTGCAATAGGTCCGGTACTTTTGCAAGGACCAATTGGAAAAGATTTATCGATTGCATATGCTTCCAAAACATTATATACAGCCGAAACGAGAAACTCGACCATAGAACGAGAATTACTACCTATAATTTGGGTTGCGGAATATTTAATGAAAGAAACAATTTTATCGTAGACCACCGACTTTTAACATAGTTATTTTCAATTCAATACACGGAAAATAGGGCAGATGACGTTTAAAATATAGGTTCAATGTAATTTATAGACCTGGTAGAATTCATAGAAATGCATTATCAAGAATGTCAATCATGTTGAAGAATGTACAAAATTTCATTCATAAATAAAGCCATTGATAATAAAAATGACGGACCAGAAATTCCGGATACAGAAACAGAAGTTAATTTAAACTATAAGGGAATCAATATCCATTCAAATAAATGGGATAAGAGATAAACAAATCTCTATATGGAAGGCAATAACAAGAAATTTAGATTGCAGCAACGACCACCAAATTGATTTTTTCTCAACTTTTCAAAAATGGTAGATAAATAGAAGATGAATACATTTTTGGAATGCAGTAACTTTTGCAACACCCAATATTATTCATGCATCAATAATAAAACCAAACGACTAAGAAACACTTTTGCCAACAAAAATGTCATCAGTTTCCAAATATTTAGATATCATTGAATTGCATGCAAGTTTTTCAAGAGAATTCATAACTACTTTACATCACATTTCATCTACAAGTTGAAATTGTATGATTCAATGTTGCTTCGAGAATTTTTATAAACGTAAACAATGTTTTTTTGTAATTCTCAAATCTGTGAGAATGTGATATCATATGCGACTGATAGTAATTCAATGTGTGAAGCTCAAACCATCATTAGATTGTCTCAAAATACATTATTTCTCTTGCCATTTGCAAATAACAATGTTTTTGAAATTCATCCAAATACTCGGTTTATCACTTCATCAGATCATTCACTCAGATCCACTAAGTATCGAAAAAGAGATGTTTGAACTCCACTAATCAAAAATCAATATGACTTTGAAATCACAACCAAGATGTAAGGCATTTTTCGGAAATACAAGAGTACATGCAAAATTCCTTATGCGTGAAGGAAAAATAATCTCATGTTACCCGAATTGAAACCTTTGGAATTAAGCAAATTCCACATTGCTGATTTACATATTGTACAGCATGAATAAAGAATTAGATGAAATTATAAATGAGCAGTTCGTGGAAAAACATACATGATGGTTAACATATTTCACTATTAAAATATGCCTGATCTAATAACCATTCTTTTCAAGGGGTAAGTTGTTAAATCAGATTCTTGAATGGCCCCATTGTCCCAGGTTACACAATATTTCATCAGCTTCGACGCAGTTCCACAAAAAACTATTCAGCATGTCTCAAGGTATCCCCAAGGTGTTCTATAGAAACGTACCGTCATCCTTACATTATGAATATACATATATATATATATATATATATATATATAAATATTCATATATATACATATATATATATAAAATAATAATAATAATAATAATAATAAATTTATTATCCACATATACAATAATGTTACAGAGTTATTACAATCTTTAACTTATGAATAAATGGCTACAACTGGTTCAGTTGTGGACGCATCCACCCCTGTTCTTCCACCAGTGCCAGTGAACAAATCGAGTAACTGAATTTGAGTAGCAAATGATATTTGAAAAAGAGAGAACTAGAGAGAGAGAAAAAGAGAGAACTAGATAGGGAGAAAGTAGAGAGTGAGAGAGAATAGGTGAAGAGGGGTGGGAGAAAGAAACGTGTATACATTTGTAAGATTATTTTTGTAATGATAAAAGATATTTTCTGTATTTAACTTTGAATGATTTTGTAGAGTATGATAATAAAGAAGGATCTAATCTATGCAAATTGTTGACACAGACCGCGACGCCATAGGAGAACGATCTCTTGAAAATCATTTTCTCATGCCTCGGCACACGAAGAAGGTTTTTTTTTCGGATATTCAGATTATGAACATCTGTTCTATAAGTAAGTTTGTTATGTAAGTAGGGGGGTGTTTTTGTCATATAGATTTTATGGGCTAAACATATAAAATGTAGAGTTCGACGGTTATACATATTCAACCATTTCATTTCCCTAAACTTCCCGGAGATGTGGTGATAATTTCTTATTCCATGAACCAGTCGGACACAGGAATTTTGAAGTTTCTGAATTCGTCTAGATTCATCACTGTCTAAGCAGGAGCCATAAACTACATCCCAATGATTGAAGTGAATCACATAACATTTTTTTCAGTTCACACGAGAGAAATTGTCGTTGAGAATAAATCAGTTTCAGTGTGGCATATGCAATTCTGAGTTTAGAAGATGTATGTTCTTTAAATCTTAATTCAGTGTCAAGGATTAGACCTAAATTTTTCCTATGTGTTTCGATTGGAATTGAGGTACCTGCTATTTCAAGTAAGACCCTATCCTCAAGGAGTGCTAAAGTGTTGTCATTACAAAATAAAAGAGCTGTTGACTTTTTTGGGTTCATTTTCAGACAATGATGTCTCGAAGTATTAGATAATTCCTCCAGGTCACTGTTAATGCTCTGAATTGCTTCGGATACATCAGGATACTGAAAAGAAAAGTATAGCTGCGTGTCATCCGCATAAAGGTGATAGTTACAAAACTTAATCGAATCAGGGAGGAGTGATGCATACAGAGTAAAGAATAATGGGCCAAGAATACTACCCTCAGGCACTCCACTTGTAATTTTCTGGGAAGTAGATTTTTGAGTACCGATTTGTACAATTTGTTTACGGCCATTCAGATACGATGAGAGGAGAGAACATACTGTTTCACTGAAATGGAAGTATTTAAACATTGCTGCTAGAATATCATGATTCAACAAGTCGAAGGCTTTCGAAAAATCCAACAATATCAGCACCGATATTTTGCCTTCATCAATGGTTTTCAATAAATCGTCAACGACATCTGCAAGTGCCGTGGCACAGCTATAGTCATTTCTGAAACCGGATTGCTTGATAGGTAAAATATTATTATTACTAACGAAGTCTCTGATCTGAGATTCGATTGCCCGCTCAAAAACTTTAGAGAGAACAGGTAAGATACTAATCTGCCCCAGATCACTATACTCTTTAGGTGAACTAACTTTAGGCAGTGGAATTACTTTAGCAAATTTCCAGTCTGTTGGAAAATATCCCTTCAACAAACACTCATTCATAATGTGGACAATGATGGGAACGATTAGGGGACAGCATATCCGGATAATGATAATATTGAGTCCATCATTTCCAAATGCTTTACTACCAATGTCATTAATGATATCAATTATAATTTCTTCATTTACTAGCTGAAATCTGAATTCGTCGCTAATATCATTCATTCTGTTGTTTTTATCAAAATTGAGTAGGTTACTGTCGAGTGGTAGGTCCCTTGTAACGTTTGTAAAAAAGTTATTTAGGTCCTCGACGGAATTTAGATGTGCAGGAATTTCAACATGTTTATTTATGGATATGTTAAGTTTTTTTAGTTCCAACCATTTATCTCTCGAGCTGCAATTTTGCAATTTAAAGTTCAGATATGCCTTCTTTTCAGATTTAATGGCACTAGTGGTAAAGTTCCGTAATTGTTTGTAATATGACCAATGTTTAGGTAGCTGAGTTCTTCTGAATTTTTGCAGGGCCTTATCTCTATATTTCTGCATAATTTTAATGTTATCAGTTATCCAAGGTGAATAATAACTTGTTTTTTTTGTGACATTACTCTCATGGGTGCCTATTTGTCAAGTACAGTGTGTATATTATAATTCAAAAAAGAAATTTTTTCGTCGATATCATCCGTATCATAGATAAAATGCCATGGCTGTGACTGAAGGTCGCTTTGAAAATGCTCATGCTCAATATCACTTAAAGATCTATATGTTAGAGTTTTATTTGACTGGGGGGCAATAGATTCCAAGTTTATTTTGCAGTTAATCGATGAGTGATCAGTTATATCTGGATTGTGTGGGTTCTTGAACCATTAAGTTTAAATATTCTTTCTGGTTCATTAGACAAGAAAAATTCAGTGATTCAAAATTGAATTTTTTAATTATACGTTTTGTTTTGGGGTTTCAAAACATCTTCAGTTATACATTTGTTCTTTTTCAAAGGAGAGTTATGGTTATGGCATGGCAAAATTAAATTTTTTTGTTTCCTCTTTCTTACTTTAAACACTATTCATGAAGGGTATGTGATTGCTGCTTTTTTGGGGGTATTTTGTATTTCCTTATTTTATTTTATTTTTTTGTGGTTTTTAGGTTATTTGTTTTAAAATCTGTGGCCAATTGGGCGGCTATGGTTGATTGAGAAACCATCGTTTCTTTTTCATTTTGACAGTATTGGATCTAGTTTCAAACATGTTGAATTACCTTATTTTCAACTTGATACAATAATGTGGTGCTTATTTGTTCTGAAAGCATGTAACTGGGTAGAACGCAGCGCAAAACTAGTATGCAATGACAGCTAGATGTCTTCAAAAAGTTTATGACAGTTGTCACCCTTGGACTTAGTGATTTTGTTGCCATCTATGTTTGTTGTTTGAACCTTGAAAACAGAGATGGTTTCTTTTAGGATTTCTTCAACGTATAACAAGGTTGTTTTGGGTTATCATGTGGAGAAAGTCAACACGAAGAGAGGGTTCTGGTTTTTAATCGGCTGGTATATTGTAATTGTGTGTTTTGTTTGTGTTGCCATCTGTTGTTGTTTTTTTGTGGTTTCGTTTCGGTGATTGTGCCATTTTAAAAAATATGAAAGATGATTATTGCTCTTGTAGTTATGAATCATGCCAAAATTAAGACAATAGGGAATTATTGATTGTAGGTATTTTGATTTTAAATGATATTATAGTATGTTTTACTGAGGTTTTCAATGTCAGTTTCATCGTTCAGTGAATTTGGGTTAAGTTTTATGTATATTATCTCGAGGAATTTTCTTTTTTTGGTGTTTTTTTCAGTTGCTAGTATTTTTGTATCATTGTAGTTGAATTCATGATTGGTTGATCTTTTATGTTTATTCAAGACAGTTACAGCATTTTTTGTGTATTCGTGTCCATCTATTCTAGATTCTAGATATTGGGAGGTTCGTCCAATATATACTTGAATGCAATTTTCTTCGTTGCCCGTAATTTGATGAATCATATGTGTTTTTTTGTGTTTTGGATTGTCTGTTTTCAATTTAGAAAATGTTATTTTCTTGAGTGTGTTATATCCTTTGTGCCTTATTTGTAGACTGTAAGGTTTTATAATATAAGATATTTTTTCTGACAAACTTTTTACGTAAGGTAGTCCTATATAAGATTATTCGAAAGTGTTTTGGGTTTTTTCCCCATGGTTATAAAATTCATGTATCCTGTTTTTGAAAATCTTATTTATCATATTTATCAATATTTTCAAGAAGAGGATACATACATTTTATAAACATGGGGAAAAAATTCAAAACACTTCCAAACAATCTTCATATAGGACTACTACCTTAGGTAAAAAATTTGTCGGAAAAAATATCTAATATTATAAAACCTTACAATCTACAAATTGCTCACAAAAGATATAACACACTTAACAAAACAACATTTTCTAAATTGAAAACAGACAATCCCTAAAACAAAAAAAAACACATGTGATTCATCAAATTCCGTGCAACGAAGAGAATTGCAACCAAGTATATATTGGACAAACCTCCCAATATCTAGAATCCAGAATAAATCGACACAAATACACAAGAAATGCTGCAGTTGCGTTGAATAAACACAAAAGATCAACCAATCATGAATTCAACTATAACGATACAAAAATACTAGCAACTGAAAAAACACCAAAAAAGAGAATTCCTCGAGATGATACACATGAAACTTAACCCAAATTCACTGAACGATAAAACTGACATTCAAAACCTCAGTAAAACATACCATGATATCAATCAAAATCCCTACTATCAATCATTCCTCATTGTCTTAATTTTGGCATGATTCATAACTACACGAACAATAATTATCTTTCATATTTTTACATATAGCACAATCACCGGAACAAAACCACAAAAAAATATAGGCGAGTCACATGTCTCAAGAGTGGAGTTTTTCTATTGTCATGAGTATGTTGCCAACAATACATTCAATGTGCACAACCTATAAAAATATATAGAAATCAAAATCCATGAATAAACTTTAGATCTCAAGTAGATAAAAATAATATTCAAGTTGGAACATCCCGTATGGTTAAATCAAATCAGAAGGAAACATGAGACTGACATGCCAAAACCTTTCGATGGAAAATGATAAAATATAATTTGGGTATAGAAAATTGTCAGATATGAATTTTCACAAACTCTGTATATATTATGTAATGTATAGAAATGTAAATTGAATATAAAATCCATAGAATAGTTTAGAATAGGGTAAAATGTGTGAAAATCAAAAATTTGTGAAAAAAAAACAAAAAGTGATGGTTGCCAGGAAGAAAAATAACGAGGTTTATGTTTGAAAGAGAGCCGTAACAAATTTTGCTAATCAAGAATAATAAAATACACCAAGATCGAAAACAAATCAACCATTTGACAATCTACAACATGTCCAGAGACCAATAGGCGTAGAAACTACCAAGAATAAATAATAGTTTAAAAAACTAAAAACACGCTTTTATAGAAAACCAGACTAAAAAAATTGAAAATAAGAAAAACGTGTATTTTATTCAAAAAAAAACGTGGAATGCATGGTATCACCTCGGCCAACAATTACTTGTGATCTGAGACATTTCTCACTTTACTGCCCTAGGTAATGTACTATATAATTATTGATACCATGCACCTCACGCTTTTTTTAAAATAAAATACATGTTTTTCTTATTTTCTATTTTTTCAGTCTGGTTTCCTATAAAAGCGTGTTTTTTAGTTTTTCTAAACTATTATTTATTTCCTACTTTTTAGTGTGTTTTTTTCATAAAAGCGTGTTTTTCTATTTTTTTTCAAACTATTATTTTTCTGCAAATTGAAAAATGGAATAATCTTATCAGATTAGGTAATCATAATCTCCGACCCGAAAAACCCCCACATACCAATTTTGAATAGAATCATGGTAAATATCTAGTTACATCACACATGCACTCTGAATATGAAGAAAGTACTTTTCTTGCGCGTTTTTGCCTCCTGAACACGAATCCGGAAGGAAAATGCGGCGGTCTCATACCGTTCCCGAGTTACAGCACTTTAAAAAAAAACTAACGTCATTTTCAAGCACCGTTTTCTCGCACAAAAATTACTCAGAATTGCTCCTCCTTTTTACCAGCATAAACAATACACCCTAAATCACTTATTTTCCGCACTTGAAAATGAGGTTAGTTTTTTTAAAGTGCTATAAATCGGAAACGGTATGAGACCGCCGCATTTTTCTTCCGAATTCGTGTTCAGGAGGCAAAAACACGCAAGAAAAGTATTTTCCCATATTTAGAGTGCATGTGTGATGTAACTAGATATTTACCAGAATCAGAGATAATCACAAAACTCGGCCTCCATTTCAAAGCCGCCATCTTGAATTTTTCAATTTTCACAGAAGAATCATAATATTCGACCCCAAAAACCCGCACATACCAATTTTGAATAGAATCAGACCATAATCACAAAACTCGGCCGCCATTTTAAAGCCGCCATATTGAATTTCTCCATTTTCACAGAAGAATCATGATATTCGACCCCGAAAACCTCCACATACCACTTTTGAATAGAATCAGACCATAATCACAAAACTCGTTCGCCATTTTGGAGCTGCCATCTTGAGTTTTCTAATTTTCACATGAGAATCATAATCTCCGACTACGAAAACCCTCAGATACCAATTTTGAAGCAAATCGGACCATAATCACAAAACCCGTACGCCATATTGGAGCCGCCACTTTGTTTTTTTCCCACCCAAAAATTTCTTAATGCATTGTCACCGGAATTATGTACACTTGCCAAATTTCAGATCATTCGGACGTCTGGAAGTGGGTCAAAATCGCGCCCAAAGGAGTAGGTTACAAACAAACAAACATACAAGTGAAGCTAATATAAAGCGTGTGAATACAGCAAAATTCCCATCCGTGACGTTGCCAACAACAAGGGGGCACTGCCACAGTGAAGCTGCAGACTCCAATAGCCAGAGAAAACTTTCAGGATTCACGAGAATACTCAAAAGAGACGAATAACAGGTACTTTTTAACCAAAAACTAAACAAAGTGAGCGTATTCGTGTCAGACATTTCTTTCGGGTACTTTGATGACTTTTATCCACTGATTCAAACGTTATATCTTATTTATGCTCATAATTATATCTACTAGTTACTTTATTGCGCAAGACCAAAGATTTTGACATTTCTATTCCACTGGTTAATCAAAATATCAAAATCGAGATGGATTTCGCAGGCTAGGTATATTCAAGGACTCATTTTGAATAAAAGAAAGATCATTTGGCTATTTTCTGGTTTCATTATTTATCTGTTGATCACATAACCACAAATATTTCCATATAACAGTACATTGAATATTGACTTCAAGCAGAGCAACACGATGGCACCTCTGAATCCTACCATGAGAAGGAGAAATATCATATTTCCATTAGCGTAGCGACTGAGCTGGGATAAGGTAAAAGAGTACAGGTAAAAGAGTATTTGAGAAAGAGTAAGCAACATAGCCGGATATTTTGTAACTGTTAGGATAGGTATTTCCTTTCAAAATTTCAAATAAAAATAAATCATTTAATCAAATGTATTATAAAAAATGGCAAATATTTCATTATGATGACTAGTTATTGATAAAAAAAAAAATAAAAAAGGAAAACAAATAACAATAAAATAAAAAAATAATAATTAATATATATATATATATATATATATATATATATATATGTATATATGTATATATATATATATATATATGTGATATTATTGGAATAAAGATAATTTTTGAAAAAATTCATACCACGAGTATTGCTAGGTAGGGGTGAAATCATACAGTCGAACTCCACCAAAAAATAATTCAATACCGATGTGGCACGAAGATTTACATCAGCACATGTTTCGAAGGATTCATCCTTCATCATCAGCAAAATGGAAGGGGTTACACGCAGATCATTGTATGGTGGAAAAAATTATGAAAAAATTACACCAGAAATATTTTAACCATAATAACATTGAAGTGTCCGCATCTAGTGTGGGTTCACTAGTGTTATGGACAGTGGTTAGTCCTAACATTTCAAATTGTAAAGGATTTATAACATCATCAAAAACACATGGATGGAAATAGAAGAAAATTGTTTTAACATACATGTTAGAAGATAATTTTGGATAATATACATAATCTAAGCTGATCTCATATACCCAATTGTATCGTGTTTTGTAATTATTAGAATCATAGTAGCAAATGTCAAGAAATGCAACTTGCGGAAAAGGGTTGCAATTTGATTCAACTCCCGAAAGAGCATCATCCTCACCCTTCGAAATGTTGAACATCTGCTCACCCTTATCATATATTCATTATCATACATTAAGTTTCGAGGATGTCAGGTGCTAATTCAATTATGGATGCTGCTCAAGATCTGAGTCTCGGCTAATTTAATTCATTATTCACGGAAATATATAATTTTGTTGGGAAGTTTGGGGTGTTGAGAGGAAGAGCAAGCAAAATTTGACGACCCAAGATCAATTCCGAATTCCTTCATCTTTATTGATCTATTTTCACTTTCGAAGGACTATTGGATGTTCCTTAAGTATACACAAAGATTCAAAAGGCGAATGAGTGTAACTTTTTGGGTCGAGGAAGCGATTACAAATCGAGAACCGTAAGGTCAAGGTTTGCAAGCATTGAAGACAAATAGAAAAGGATGGCGTGGCCAGTCGAAAAGGTATGTTTCAGAATTCATTTTTTCCATTCTGAAAAAGCCACCAATCAAGCTAACGATCATGTGTTAGAAAAAATAGGACATCTAGTCACTGGAAAACACAAACAGCATTTTTATTTTTCTATAAATCTCAAACTCTGTAATCAAATATTGGAGAAGAGTTTCAATATTTTTATATAACCCAGGTAGCTCGGTGACGTCAAAATGACGTCCATCTGCTCAAACAATTGACCAACTGACGTCAAAAAGTGACGTCTCAGAGACTCTGAAAATACATCAAAATGTCACATCCACAAGTTTTCATCATTCTGACGTCTGAAAATTGACCTATAAAGACGACATTTTGAAGACCTACAAGACCAGTAGAAGACGTTAGTCAAATGACCAATGAATGACGTCATATCGAAGGCTCACAGAGTCCCTAGGCCCTCTAGGAGCTTCTAGTTTTCATGAGGAAATTGATAGCTTTAGGGAAGTAGAATAAAATAAACTGAAATACATTATTGAATTTATTACAAAAATTACAGGATATCCTGATTAACGATTGAAAAAAAAAAGAATTCGCTACAAAAAGTATAGTATCTTTGCAATGGTTCAATCTCTCTGGATTAAATTGGGAACTTCTCTCTGAGTATACCGAAGGATACCTATTATACCTGGAGAAGACATTACCTTAGTTATTTTGAATAGAATTGATATATTATATCTGTTGGAGAGTAGATACTCTAATAATAATTTTCTTTTGCACCTAGCCATTGCGATGAACTGTCAGTCAGTTAGAGCAACTTCTGAATATACTCCAGTCTGTAATTCATTGTTCTGTTAAAATGAAATTGTTAAAATGCCTAATTTTAAGAAATTCTTTTTGGAAATTACTTTACAATCTATTCAGTGCTTATATCTATCTACATCCTTGATGATATATTTATCAATAGTTATTTGGTCTTTTAATGGCGGCCACAACACTTTCCGCTTTTTTGGTGTTAGCTAAATTTTCTTGACAATAGGCGAGATCACAAACTCACAAATTTGCTTCATGTGTGCTTGAAGTTGAAATATAATGACAAAATATCATGTATGCATAGTTTTTCCAAGAAGATATTGTGTAATATCCGAATAAACGCTGCTCTAAAATCCTCAAATTCTTCTTCTTCTTTTGACGTCATAAGTCCAATGATTTGGCATTGTCCCAAGTTGCCAGTGTCAATTTACTAACCGATATTGAATTAAGCAAGAATAAATAATGTATTATTCAGTTTTAATTACAAATAATAGTTGGTTTGAATATTATTTACGGTTGAGAATATTCAAATATATAATAATAATGTACATCAATATACAGGGCATGACTAGTGACAAGACTAAAATGTGTTTTCATAATCAATCTCCCGCAAAATGTCTATTCCACAAATATTTTATTAGCTCAGACTAAGATGTCTAAGAACTCTGGTGCTTGCACTTATACCTGTAGAAGTTTGGGATCGACTTGGCGACAGTTGGCATACTTGATAATAGAGATTACTAGCGTGTCAGATGGCGCCAATTTCGTTTTAGTTCCAAGTCAGTAACAGGGTATGTTTATTTCCTCAGATTTCTTTTTGAGGCGAACTGTTCGCGGGTTCTAATTCTAGCTTTGCTATCGGTTGAAAAGAGACATCTGTTAAACTTCCCCAATAGCAAAGCTAGAATTAGAAGACCCCGCACATTGCACAAAGAAAGCACTGTCGTGTTGTTTTTCGTATTTTGTACCATTTGAATTTGAGGTTAACTGAATTTTGACTGACGGAGAATTGGAAATGAAATTGTCATTAAATTGCAGAAAATATGAAATTCAATGCATACAATATGATGAACTATGAAAATATCATTATTAGTCAATTCGTCGAAATTTGTACTTGCTTTTGGTACTGAATACTGGTGAATATTCGAATCTGCGGCTCTATACCATCTACACAAAATACAAATGTGGCCCTTTCTGCCAAAAGTATCCTTACACACTACACTACCTAAAAATAAACAATTCCTCACGCACTAATGAACTGATGAACGAGTGATTTTTCAAGGAACAAACTCAGGAATAAGCTAAGCAAGATTTCAAATCAAAGAGATGGAAAACGCATAGATACCGACAAAACACTGAAAATGATTTCATATAATAAGCTGCAGATGTCAGAAATTGAGTTCTGACATTGAGAGAGAAAATAAACAAACATTTTTGGACGGCGCCATCTATCACAGTCTACCTCAGAGAGAAGCTCTGTTGAAGTAACAGGTGGTGTCCCCTCGAAAATCTAAACAATATCGAATCACTTCATTCACCAGGGTTTTAAGACATCTTAGCTCAGAACCAAACTTATGCGATTTAGGTTATTGAAGCTGTTTCCAGATGAAACAAGAATTAATAATGTTTCTCAGTAAGGTTAGAGGAATAAAATGATATTTTTGTATCGTTTTTCAATCTGATTCAAAATCGGTACATGTGGTCCTCGTTGGATTCCGAATACATTTTCTCATTAAATTTTTTCGATATCTTGTCAATTTGACTTATTTTTCGACACCACAGACAACTTTTGTTAAAGATTCCGGCAAATCTGAGGTCACGTGAAATAAGTCGCAACGGATTTTCCAGTTGTCCATGCAGAAACGAACCGCCATTAGTTTTCCAGAAATTTCAATTTTTTTTCTCTCATATGTAGGCAACTTTATGTCGGACACTATATATATATATATATATATATATATATATATATATATATATATATATATATATATATATATATATATATATATATATATAATATATATATATATATATATATATATATATATATACATATATATATATATATATATACCTATATATATCGTTAAACGCATGAGGAGTACGACTATTGGTATCGTGGGAAGGCCTATCTGACACATTTGTTGGTGACCTGTTAATATGCACGAAATTTCGTGCTATTAAAATTCCACGATATTAGGTTTAAGCTTCACCGCACAGATTATAGGTGTCACTATCAATAATCTGATGCAGTTCATATATATATATATATATATATATATATATATATATATATATACATATATTTTTATATATATATATATAAAACTGACTGACTAGTTGAAGAAAAAAATCTACGAAACTATCTTGAGGATGCAGTCAAAATAACTAGGCTGGGTTAAAGAATACTCTTTGCTATATGGTCGAGCTTTCGAAAACGTTAATTTATTTTTTCAAGACATCTAAAAATGTTAAAAATTACAAGTTTGAGTCACATGGTACTCCATAAAAAATTTGAAATACTTTCTAACTTGAGGATGACATTACAGAGTTAAAGCTTACATAATCAGGAACGAAAACAAATGAGCAGATTATTAAACAATGCATTGCTTCGAAAATAAGTAAAATACACAACTTTTATTTAAAAACTAGAAAAATTCTCGTCATGGAGATGTCAAAATTAATTCTGCTCTTTGGCATAACTCGACCATGTGCATGATTAATTTTTCTAGTTTTTAAATAAAAGTATTTTACTAATTTTTGAAGCAATGCATTATTTAATAATCTGCTCAATTGTTTTCGTTCCTGATTATGTACGCTTTAACTTTGTAATGTCATCCTCAATTGGAATATTTCTAACCTTTTATGGAGTATCATGTATCTCAAACTTGTTCTTTCATATATATATATATATATATATATATATATATATATATCTATATATAATATCATTGTTCCTTAGTTCAATAGTCGAGTGATATCAACAATGCTGTTTGATTGCCTGAAGAGATCATGTTCCGTATTTCCCTGTATATTGGACAAGTCACCAGGACATGTTCTAGGGATTCGATTTCATGGAGGTTACACATTGAACAAGTTACCTCGGTATCTATCATATAGACTAGGCCACTAAATGTGAATTTCAGGGATTTTTTGCTGCAGGTCCGTATTTCAGAGATCAGTCTAACAATATACATCGGAAAGGAGGCTTTTCTGAACATCCGCAAAGAGAGGTCTTGGTTAATGAGTGGATAGAATGAGTTTGCGAGTCTGTCTAAATCGTCATTCAATAGTTTACCACGATACGCCTGTAGAGCAAGACTAGTTTCTCTTTTGGATGTGTTGACCAAAAAAGATGTTTCCCAGCGTGGGGTTTCACCAGCAGACAAAAAGCAGTCCTAACAGATGTGAGAAGCATATTTTGCGAGGCGAGATGCGTGCATACGTCTAATGACATTGAGCCATGAAAGAGCCGCCTTCAAGATAATATAACTCAGTTTTGTAGAGGAGTATTCCTTGACAGAGACAGTAATCGTATGAGAATCCTACTTGAGAGCGCTCCAGTATGTTCGCATATCGCAAGCCCCAAACTCCAATACCATAAGACAGGGAAGATGGAAGATGGTATAATTTCATTCTAGAATCTCAGGAGATCACTTTGGAGCTAGTCAATAAGTTCATGACTGCGGAGAAAGAGAATTCGATACCAAGATAGGTGAATTTTTTCACTACTTCCAGAGGTTCGTTGAAGAGAGAAAACCAAAGGTTATAATTATTCAGATATCTGCCCTTACAGAAAACCATAATTTTAGTTTTTGTTCTCTGTGGAGTACTCCTCCACTGTTCTGAGTTTCCGAGATAGATCAATAGGGGGAATCGCTAAAGATTATCAGGTCGTCCGCGTATAATAGCATCATAACACTGCTGAAGTTATTGATGTTGACACCACTCTCATTTTTTGCCAGAAAATATTCTTCGATCTCTGTATGTCGGCAAGGAATAGAGAGAATATTATCGGACTCAGTGATCCACTCTGTAGAACGCCCTCTAAGATATTGTATTTTCTAGTAAACTCGTTCTGTACTTTCACAGACATGGAGGCATTACTTTAGCGCTGATTCCTGACCTATAAAGCTTGTACCACAGGAGTTCATGGTTTAGCTTTCGGCCTCTTAAGCGGAGGGGTACCTGAATAATAGAATTAGGAATAAAGATATTGCCACACCCTATATTTCATAACATCATTGCATGGCATGTTTTCAAGAGCTTTCAGTCAATATAGTATTTATGGGATCTACTTTGTTAAAATTGCAAAATGAGAAATATTAATGCTTTTTTTGGAAAAAAATTAAGTCATCAGTTGAACGGAAGAATTCCGTTAGCCTGCTTCATCAGCAGTTGGTGGACGATCTCTGGAAACCCCTGTTTTCACATATCCTCAAAGAAAGAAATCCATAGGAATAAGGTCTGTTGATCACGGGGGCTAAGGGATAGTACTTCCTTTCCATATCCAGCGATGGGATTGATCTAAAAATTCTCGCAGTATCCTATAGTTATGCACTGCATGCAGCACCATCGTGTTGCGACCAACTTGTCCTTCTGGTGTTCAAATCTACTTTTTCTAACATTCTGGAAAGATGTTCGAGAAGAAAATGTAAATACTTTTCACCATTCAGTCCAGTCCAATCCACTTTATGATTGTACCAGGAACGCTTTGAAAGTAAAAACACTGGTAGTATATAAATTTTCCATTTGCCGGGCAGTGCATAGGAACACTCTTCGTAGTGCTCTTATTTTTATTGCCGTTCCAATTGGGATTAGAATAACTATAAGTGGATTTAGGCAGAATTCCATGTTAAGATGAAATAAAAAGGACCCTACAACAAACCTTATGGAAAATGAAATCGGCTGAATCTTTAGGATATTGTAGATATCGATGTTCTGATTAAATATCTCCATGGGCGCAAGGTCCAAAAATGGAGAGGTTTTGAGAAAATCAAGGTCAAAGACTGTCAAATTGGCGTTTTCAGCTATCAGTTGGATGAAATCTTGACCCGGGTGGTTTTTGGCGTCGCTGAACACGAATCTGAAGACATTACTTGAAAATGGACGTCAGCGAATCCCAATGGCCCCCTTGAAAAGGCCCATTTTACAAGCTTTTATTTAGTTTTACCTGTCCCGATGTATGTCATCAAATCTTGCAAGTTAAATTTGACCCACTTCTCGTTGTTCGATTAACGTGAAATTTGGTAGATGTTCATAGTTCCCGTGACAATGCACTATGCATTTGTTAGAGAAAAAAACAAAATGGCGGTTTCAAGATGGCGGACGAGATTTGTGTTTATGGTCCGATTTGATTCAAAATTGGTATGTGGGGGTTTTCAGGGTCAAAGATTATGAATTTTCTGACAAAATTCATGAAATCAAAATGGCGGCTTCAAGATGTCTGACGATTTCTGTGATTATGGTCCGATTCTATTCAAAATTGGTATGTGGGGGTTTTCGGGGTACTTACTAAAAAGCACAAAATAAAATAATTGATAAAAAAATCTTTTTGAAAACAAGCTTTTATTCAAGTAAAAAATAATAGCTTTGGATGTGCGACGTAGGTTATTCCGTGAGTTATAGATTCAAAAGCTTGTCGCATCTGTATTCGAAATGAAAACAGTCCAATAATGTGATTTTCAATAATTCCTCTCCAAACATTGAGCAACCATCGCTTTTGGTGATCAACAGTCCCCAACCAGTGGGTATTTCCGATTGCTTCAAGTCAATAATGCCATTTATTTGAATACAAAACGTAACTCTATTCGCAAAATAATTACCATGCAATTCTTGATATAGGTTCAGGTGGAACTTATGTTTCAATATTATTCTGTTCACACTTTTTTGTGGAATACCCGTTTCCGCTGCTATTTCCCTATATCTTCAGTTAGGAATTTCCAGTAGCACTCTTCGCGAGTGTGATTGATTATTAACAATAAGACGTTTACAATTACAATTGAAGGTACACGGATGTGACAGCGGATGTTTTTTTTTTCAAAAAAAATCATAAAAATTTCTTTTTTTTTTCAACAAATTCTCGCAAACTTCGAAAAGGAGACCCCACAAAATCTATAACGACAAAAAGCTTTCGAAAAATGTCATGCAATGATGTAATGAAATATAGGGTATGGTATTTGGAAAAGTCGAGTTATTGCCATTTGTAATTTGTCATTTAAAAAAAAATCGTAGTAGGCGATGGAATGGTTCTGAAGATATTTATTTTTTCTGTTGGTCTGACGCTATTTTGACCCATAAATTGACATAAGTCGAAAACTATTCCAGTAAGGTCCAAGAAACCTACCTGGGTGTGTTATATCAACAATTCAGTAATGTACGAAAAATTAGGGATGCCGTTTAAAAAAAATAGAACTCAGTTGTATATTTTATTTTGGACCAACCTGTAGAATATTCGGTGTATCAATATGAGATTTGGTATTGGTACATGGTATGTGAAGAGAAGAGTTTTCGCATATTTGTCACTTTCCGGTCACTTCCGGTTTCACCGGAAATTGCTCCGGTTTTGAAGTTTTTAAAGGAACACCCTGTATATTATAACATTTTTGGATTTCTGAGACAATTCGGGATCAGAATGTGACATTTCAAAAAGTTTCTACGCCCACTTAATTTTTTTAGAGTCACTTCTAATATTGCATCTAGGTGGCCATGATCGGACGTAAACTAATCTGAGGACCTCAGGTGATGTCGGAAAATTACAATCGCAAAGTTTCAGTGACTGATATGATAGATAGGAATAAGACAAGTTGGCAAAATTACATTTTCGTGTCTAACTATTATTTTTCAAATGGCTGCCATTTTTTGACGACTACTTTCCGAAAAAAGGATTTTTTGACGAATCTAACGATACTAATTTATCTGTGATTGGATTAAAAAAACAACATAAATTAAATATTACTAGGGAAAATACTGGATAATAATTTATTTACTTCTATAAGAGTGCCATGAATAATAATTCATTTACTTTCACTGAAGTTAATTTTCAAAGTGCATTACTCCTTGTTCAAGACACATTTCAGCTCGTTCAATTGTTTCGTAACATTTGAGGCGTTATACTTCTAAATGCCCGTAGATTCATTTCTTCTAAGAATTCAAGAGTGGCGGCTGTTGCATAGTAAACCTTCTCTTTAACATATCCCCAAATGAAGAAATCGAGCACAGTGAGATCCGGTAAGCGGGCAGGCCACCGTACTGGACCATTGGTTGCAATAACTTGATTATTAAAATGCTCTATTAAGTAATTAAGAACTTCTCTGGTATTATCAGTCTCACATGAGACACCACCCAGTGCGGACGTGCAGTGAGTGATATCGGTCTGTAAGAGTGTGAGTAATCAGTGATAAGTGATGTCGATTAAACGTGAGAATACCATAGTGTTGGACTTTAAAAATGTTCGGAAAAAACCCACGAATTTATCGCTACACCGGTGGATTCGGGAAAAATTCAAATTTAATGTAGATCAAATAGGTGGAATACAGTTTGATCACATCCGCTACAAAGTTTATATAAAGTTGATAACGGATTTGCTGGTGAAATCGACAATCCAAAAATTCGAAGATGGTACCATCCCTTTCGTGGATGAGGATGGTGTAGAACACGTGGTATACATAGCCGAAGAAGTTGACGATGTTATGGTTCGAGTATTCGATTTTCCGTTAGACATGGAAAATGGGATTATAAAACAGAAATTGTCGCAATATGGAATTGTGAAAAGTATTAGAAATGAACTTTACCGAGGGGAGGAACTTTTCGAAGTTGAAACTGGAATTAGAACGGCGTGGATAATGATGGCAAAAAGAATCCCGTCATATATCTCCATTGGAAAATTCATGTCATTGGTGACTTATCGGGATCAAATAAGGACTTGTATGGTTTGTGATGAAGCTGGACATGAAAGGAGGGAATGCCCGAAGCGACCAATGAATAGATTACAGGAAATAAGGAGACCAAATGCACCATATAAAGAACCAGAACAAAGTGAAAAACAAATGGAAGAAAAGAAGAAAAACGAAAGAGAACCAGAGGTGAAGCCAATTGAACAAACAAAATTCACAGATAACCCAATAAATAAAAATGCAGAAGGAGATTTTGAGGAAATAGAAAGTTCAGGAAGTGAAATAGGATCGGATCAAGAATGGAATATGGAAAATTCGGAAAATGACATAATAGAAGCGACACAGTTTGAAGAGAAGGTTACAAGAAAATCTGAGAAGAGACGGAGAGAAAAACAAGGTTCGAGTTCGGAAGAAGGAAAAAAGTTACCAAAAACAAAATTAAATTAACTCCTGAGTGCCAAATCATGAAACCCGGGTTTGGAAACTCGGGGTCTGAAGTCTAGAAGTGAAGTGAACTTGTGGTTTGTAATAATATTACTTTCTTTTTTTCTTGGTTATTATTTGTGTTGACTATCTATTACAGACACAATCTCTCACCAATCATATCATCAATGGCTATGTTACGAACAATTGTGACTATAAACTGTAACAGTCTGAAAAATATTGTAAAACAAACGTTGTTAAATGACTTCATAAAAAAATATGATATTGATTTAATTTTTGTTCAGGAACTGAACACCGACACAATAAAATGTTCTATAGGTTATCAATTGATTAGTAATATTGGGGATTCCCAAAGGGGTACAGGTATAATAGTAAGGGAAGGATACGATATAAAGGACATCATGTGTTCAGTGGATGGCAGAATTATCTCAGCATCCATTAATAATGTAAGATATATAAATATCTATGCCCCTTCTGGATCCCAGAACTATAGAGAAAGGAATTCCTTTTTTCAAAATGACCTCACAGATTTCAACTGTGTCGTAAACAAAAGCAATCACGTAATAAAGCAAATATTTGTCAGATTCTACAAAAACTTATCCAAAATCTCAGTTTAGTTGACGTGTGGGAAAGGCTTCACAGAAATACAAACGAATTCACGTTCGTGCGTCAAAATTCCGCGACGAGAATAGACAGAGTTTACATCTCGCAAGAACATTTGAATATGGTTCATAAATGTGACATATTACCAATATCGGTATCGGATCATAATGCAGTTATTGTCTATCTAAAAATTGAATCGAACACGCCACAAAACTTCACTAAACACGGGTGGGTTACTGGAAGGTAAAATTGTTGTTTCACAGAAAGCAGTATTGATGATTTCAAAATTGAACTTCAAAATATCAAATCGAGTACATTTATGATAGAGACTTCATGAAGTGGTGGTTTACAGTCTTCAAAAGAGAACAAAGTCTTTCTTTAGAAATATAGAAATCAGAAACGCAATAGATAAAAAATCTTCTCAATTTTATCAATCAACTTTACTAGAGCTAAACATGAAACTAAATTCAGGGGAAAATGTCATGACAGAATTTAGAGAGGTCAAAGCTAGTATATTAGAACTGAAACAGAGACATCTAGATGAACGTTTCCAAAACAGAAACAGAGACAACATAAATGATAGGTACAGTCTTTTTGAACTCATTAAAGATAGGAAAAAAACTAAATCATTAATCCAGAAGCTAAACACGGACAATCGCTCAGTACATCAAAAGATATTCTTAAATACGCAGGAGAGTATTTTGAGAAGAAATTTGGCGAAACTGAAACTAATGAACAAGACGTAAGATGCCTACTGACCCATTTTGAAAATAAGATCTCAGATTTAGAGAACTCTCTACTAATCAGAGAAATTAGCAAGGAAGAAATCAAAACAGTGTTGACTGAATCGGCAAAAAAAAAGAACTCCCGGCCTCGATGGGTTATCTTACGAGTTTTACTTGAATTTTTTCGATGAAATAGGTGACGAGCTCGCAAAGCTTCTGAATTTATTCTTAAATCACGGTGTTGCGCCCCCACGAGAATTTTCAGAAGCGGTGATTACTTTGATCCCAAAGACAAACAGCTCCGTTGATCTAACTCATTCAGACCCATAACCCTTTTAAATTCAGATTACAAAATTTTGATGAAAATACTAGCAGCACGTATGGAATCACACTGCTCTAAAATTTTTGGGAGCGAACAAACATGTGGCAATAAGACTTCAATATTTAATAACCTAATGCTAACAAGAGACGTGATATTACACTGAAACAAATTATAATCAGAAGGGTGCACTTGTGACAGTAGACTTCTCCCAGGCTTTCGACAGAGTGAACCATAATTATATGGGTAGTTTGAGGAAAACGGGTCTCGATCAAAAGTAATTCAACTTCTCAAGCATGTATATATTGGCGCGAACTCAAGGTCCTGATCAATGGTTTTCTTTCTAAATCATTCAACATTAAGACGTCTATACGACAAGGCTGTCCGATGTCAATGATTTTATTCAGTTTGGCTTTGGAACCTCTGATACGTTTAATAGATTTCACGGTAAGAGGAATTGAAATAAACAATAAAAGTCATAAGGTCTCAGCTTATGCCGATGATGTATCTATTTTCATCAGAGATGAAATAGACTTGCAGAACGAATATAATTTTCAAAATATACGAAAGAGCCTCAAATGCCAGAATAATATGAACAAGTCTTTTATAGTACCTTTAGAACGTTTGGTGACAACTCGAGACAATACATTCTGGATTACCCTGTCAAAACCAAAGTAAAATTTTAGGGATGGAGGTTTCCGAAATTTTAACGAGATGGTTAAAGCGAACTGGGAAAGGGTGCTGACTAACATCCAGACAACACTAATGCTGAACTATGTCAGAAACTTAGATTTGATCAGGAAAGTTTGGTTTGTCAATATTTATGTTCTGTCGAAAGTCTGGTATCTGGCACAAATACTACCCATGAATCCCTTTACTGTCAAAAAATTGTGATGTGTACAGGAAATATATATGGCAAGGAAATTTATATCGAGTTGCAAGGAGCAACTGTACTACCCTCGAAAAGAGGTGGTCTGAACCTGATAAATATAGAAAGAAAGGCTGCTGCTCTGTTTCTGAAAACTCAACAACTATCATGGACAAATGTACCGAACAAAGTCTCCTACAAATCCACGGTCAACAAAATATTTGAAAATGGAACTGTTGATTTACATTCAGCTTTCAGCAATATAAAAGGTCACTTACAGAATTAGAGACTCCATTTAGTAGAGATAAAATTTTAACCGCAAAATTCATATACAAAGAAATTTTCATTGAAAAACAGTGCACAGTCCAACTGTCGAACTAAAATACCCACAGTATGACTGGAAAAATATTTGGAGAAGATTTTTGTGTAATCTCAATATTCCTACAGAAATGGAGATCTTAGTGCATACAAAGCAATTAATGAGACTTATCCAGTAGGCCAAAAATTAAAATGCACGGAATCCGTGATACGGATTCATGCAAAAAAATCAAGACTGTAGATAGGTTTAGTCCATAGAATAAGTATTTGTGGTGATGCTAAAAGATTGGAATGGACCCTCACACATATGAAGCGGAAGTTCAGAACAAACGTGATAGAAGCAGAGCCAAAAAGATATATTCAGTTTGCACATAATAAATGAAGAAGACTTAAAATGTATGGTGCTGGTTATTTTGTGGTCTAATATTCAACAACATAGAAACAAATGGCAATTAGAGATTTCAAAAATATAATGAGAACAGAACCTTCAAGATAATAAAAAGAATTGTTTGGAAAACTTTTCCAATAAAATATTTTTTTCTAGCCCTACTGCTGTGATTAATCTATTTTTGTTTGTTTTTAAGATATAAGTAACTATAAGGTACTATGTATAGTGGAATATTGTATATATTTATTTATTTTAATAAAGGTTTTAAAAAAAAAAATTATGAGGGGGTGCTCCATCTTGTTGGAAGTAAAGTCGCCGTAAAACTGCTGAAGATACATTATTAAGATGTTCCTCGATTTCATTCTGAAGAAAACCCAAGTACCTAACCCCTGTTAACTGACCTAGAAACAATATTGTCCCAATAATTCTGTTTCTAACGATACCATCCCAAACATTGACGCCAAAGCTTTCTTGAAAATTGCCCCCTCTCATTGCATGTTGATTTTGTTGGGCCCCGTACCGAGTATTTTGCTTATTGAACAAACCATTATTTGTAAATCGTGATTCGTCGGAAAAAAGAATGAAGTAGATAAAATTTGGGTCAAATCTATGATTTTGAAGCAGCCAATCACAAAACACTACCCGTCTATCGCCATCGTCGGCAAACACATGTTGATGTACCTGATATTTAAATGCTCAATATTCGTGCTTTTTCAGTATTTTCCTTGCTGATTCGTGATTTATCTGCATTTTTGACTAATTTCTCTCAAAGAAACCGTTTTATCAACCTCAACGATAGCCAGAACGTTGATCTCAGTCTCTTCATTTATGATAAGCCACTGTTTCGCCTACCGATGTCATTCTTGCCTAAAACGATTCTCAACATACGGGAAATACTGATGGGCTGGATGTTGCCGATTTGGATATCTCTGAGCATTCAACTCAGCAGCATTCCTTGAATTTCTATGACATTCTCCAAATATTAATAATATATCCACTTTTTCACTTTTAGTTTACATTATTTTGAAGAAAAATTATACTGAAATTTAACGAAGTTTAAGAAACTTTTACTGTCTGCTCATAAAGCTTATGTCACTGTCATTACCTGAGTGAGTGTTTTGTTTTCCAAAGAAGACTTGATAAAAATATTATGCATCATGGCTATCTATGGCACACTTGACAAAAGTAAATAAATTATTATCCAGTATTTTTCTTAGTAATAACGGGAAAGTGAAAAATATGCGAAAACTCCCCTCTTCACATATCATTTACTTATAATAGATTCAGTGACACCCGGTATAGATAAACAGGTAGAGCAATATTATAAAGAGAAAACAAGTAAAAACATAGTTTAAACTATTGAATCAGCCAAATTAGTATACTTGTGGACAATGCAACATTAACTTTCAGAATGAAATTCTCTTTATTCATTCATTCATTCATTCATTCATTTTTTATTGTGATAGAAAAAAACTATTATAGGTCACGCGCTTTGAATAGGTCACGCCTTCAATTTTGTTCGTCCCAGTACTAGTCTCTAATACACTAATGAAATATATTCCCCATATAGACAAATTGACTTCAGGGTTAGGTATTTTAATATTAATCCCAATAAGATATGTAGGTCAGTGATCATGGAATTCCCGATCCATTCAATTAAAAAAAACACTGAAGTAGGTGCAAACTAGTTGACGATATCATTATTCCCTCAATAGATCACTGGGGAATTTTTGAAGTCTGACGCGCTAATGACCTAAGGTAATCACTTATCAGTGTTGTTTGTTTGATTTTGATGAACTCTATTTATATTCGTTTCGCAGTATATATAATTTTGAAATACTCGTACGCTTGAGCCAAGGGGAACCACATTAGTTTTGAAGTGGATTCTTTTATATATACCTACTCGTAGGAAATGAAATAACCCAGTGTTTGCACGAAGTTCGAATAGAAATGGATTGTGTGAGAACGTTTGTGTTGTGTATTATGTTATCGGTATTTTACTCTGTAAAATGTGAGTCACTGAAAATTTAATGTAGTTTTGCATTATCAATTTGAAGGAATAATTTTTTGTTTTACGACTGGTGAGCATATTGAAAAAAAAAAAGAAGCCGTCAAGTGTGCGAAAAATTTTTCGGACCAAAATAAAAAAATATCAAAAACATAAACAATCAAATAAAATACCAATTACTGAAAATACGCCAATAACACGGTCTCATCAATGGCAATGATTTTAATTTTTCATTTCCATTGAATAAATAGTTCGTATTTCTTGTCGTACACGGGTCTGGATTTCTCCGGCAATGAATTTTTGGTTGCATTGGAAGCATTTTCTTTGATATTTTTTGGTAAATCGGTATTTATTTCCATTACTACCATAAGACGTATATAACACAAAGCAGAAATAACATCACTAAATATAATGAAACAGTGACAACAATATTCAACAAACGTCAAAATATCAACAAATGCCATACCTACTGCAGGAAGAAAAGTAGAAAGAAAATGCTAGAACCAATGAAACCATTTAAAAATCGGTTTTTCATTACAATAAAATAAATTTTTCGTGGAAAATAAAATCTTGTATGCACCACGAGTGTTACTAGATCCTAATGCTCATCGAGGAACATTCATCCCTCGTGCCAGAGGCCCACGGGCTGAATGTTACCTTCCGGGCGTTGGTGCATGAATAACTGTACAATTCGGGATCAGGACATCAATTTTACCACTGATAAATTCTTAATTTCTTCTCCGTTGTTATTGGAGAAGAACTTTTATGTTCGATAGATATTTTACAGATGAGTCTAATGATCCACTGACGTCAACCTGAGTAACACACAGTGCACCCACATGCGATGGAACTATACATTTGTCCGAAAAATAATATTAGAATGCGAGATGGGCTGAAAATACGTTCGTAATCGTGGTAAAGACATCGTTCTCAGTACTACTATTCTGAAAAAAAATCCTGTTTTTCCCATCCCTCTTGGAAACTCTGCCGTTTCTTCCGTAGTTATTGGACTGGAATAACACTCTTTGAAAATAATATGAATACACCCTAATATCTCAGTTATCAATAATGCTATTTTTTTGAAATTTTTGTGGTGATTGTATGTTAGAAAAATGAAGTATTTGGCATAGTAAACATTTTTATCTACCATTGGAGTGCGGTGTTGGGGGGGAAGGGGGGAATATAACTTTTTTTGTCAGATTAAGAATCAGCATCCCCAAAAACCCAATTCATATTTTCAAAATCTCAAGAGCTGATTTTAGCAGAAAAACAAATATTTTAAAATTACTGTTTCCAATAGGTTGTTTATTTCTCTCTCAGTTATTAATAATGCGATTTTCTTGGAATTTTGGTGGTGATTGTGTGTTGGAAAAATGAATTGAAGCTCGTCCAGTATTGAATGGATGGCACAACACCGGAAAGTAGTTCTGATAATTGGAGAAAAAGTAGAAATTATCCGCTTATTTGGTAAGAATGAAAGATCTACGGGTCAGGTTGCTGGGATATTCAATGAAAGGCATCATGATTGAGCACCAATTTCTCACGATACCGTTGCCAAAATCAACAAATTGTTCGCAAGGACTGAAGCAGTTTTCAACACAAGACCAAGGAGGTACAATTCAAATCAAAGACACTATCCAGACGACGAACGTATCTTAGCAGAATTTCGGAACAACCCAAATGGTAGTACAAGGGCAGTTGCGAGGATACTGAATATAAAGGAAAACAAAGTATGGAGGGGTTTGAAACGCAATGAGATTAGGGCATTTTAACCAAAATTTCTACATACTCTGTTAAATGGTGATTTTGAACGGCGGTTTGAATTTTGCTTATGGTTGCATAACTATCTCAACGTCAGACTGTTTCTGAGGAATATGATGTTTACTGAGGAGGCAACGACAAAATTGTAGGTTTTGTGCTGCCGAAAATCCGAATTGGGTAATTAATTGTAAAAAACAATACAGTGAAAAAGTTAACGTGTGGTGTGGCATATTTAACGAACGAATTGTTGGCCCTTTTTTTCTGGATAACCTGAACGGACAGAAATTTCTACATTTTTTACAAAATGATTTTTATGATTTTCTCATGGAACTGCCTTTAGCACAGAGACAAAACTTAATCTTTCAATTAGATGGTGCCCCCGCACATAATTCTCTGATAGTAAGGAACTTTTCAAATGCAACTTCCTCTATGAAGTGGATAGGTAGAAATTCTCCTTTGGAACCATGGATCCCCAGATCGCCGGATATTATCTCTTGTGACTTTTTTCTGTGGGAGCACTTGAAAAATGAAGTGTATGCTACTCGCATGCGTAATAGAGAGGAACTTTGCATTAGAATCAGGCAAGCGTGCCAGGAAATTACTCCCCAAACTATAATAAAAGTGAATGTATCTTTAAGAAAGTGTATTGTTTTAGAAGGTAGTTTTGTTGACAAAACAAGAGCCATAATGTAATTCGTGAAATTTTGTAACCACAGTTACAAATAAAGAACTTATTAAAAAAAGACTTAAAATATTTTTTTTCTGCTAAAATCTGCTTTTGAGATTTTGAAAATATGAATTAGGGTTTTTTTTGGGGATACTGATTCTAAATCTGATAGAAATAGTTATCTTAAATAAGTCCTATTACCTTTTAAAAAAAATGTTTTACCCCAAAAATGAACACTATGCCAAATTCTGAATTTTTCTAACATACAATCACCACCAAAATTTCAAGGAAATCGCATTATTAATAACTGAGATATTAGGATGTATTCATGAAAAGCGGGACACACTGTAGATGCTTTGGTCAAAAAATAACACTTTGTTTGGTAGTTTTCATAATTTGCGGATGACGAACTTTGAAGGCAAAAATATCAGGAAAATAGTTAGAAAAAAAGAGATATTTTGATTATCCTGTTAATTAAAGTGAGTAATGTTTTTCATTGTTGGGGTGGCATTGAAATATACACTGAACCTGACATATCACAAAATATTTTAGTATTTTTATCGGTGGTCCTGCAGGGAATCAACAAACATGATGATTGACATTCAATCATTTGTGTCTAGGATGATATTGATGCATAATAGAAATCTGTTTAACTCCCATCTATTAGTTTTCCGAAATCGACAGATCAATCACATCTGCTTGACTGTGATATCAAGTGAATCCATAAACTCATCTACGGTTTCTCAAACGATCTTCTAATCCAATTAAGGAAGATACAGGGTGACCCAAGGGTGCTTGCAAGCTCCATAACTTTTTTTCTACCTGAGTTATCAACTTAATTTT
Source organism: Gonioctena quinquepunctata (assembly GCA_018342105.1). NCBI lineage: Eukaryota > Metazoa > Arthropoda > Insecta > Coleoptera > Chrysomelidae > Gonioctena > Gonioctena quinquepunctata. Next base: position 264,058 of record JAFIRS010001116.1, read on the forward strand.
TTTCAAACGATAGGTCCGACAATGAGGCGGCACAATCTGAAGAAAAAAATCCAATATAAAGGATGTCCCTAAATAAAATACAAAACTGAGTTCTTTTTTTTTTTGGATTCGCCACTGAATATCTGCAATAGTTTTTGATTTATGTCAATACTCAGATCCACAGAAAAACTCATAACTTCAGAACTTTTCCAGATAACTCAACCAACTTTTTCCAGTCGTTTTTTTGTTTTTTTCTTTTGACGAAAATTGCAATTGTTATTAAAAGAAAACAATAACAAAAAAGGGGTTGAGTTTTTTAGGAATAACTCGAAAACTATAAAAGAACAAAAATATGAAGAGGAAATTTCCAATAAAAAAGTTTCTACTCCCGGAACTCTATCTCCATTATTTATAATTTTAATTTAATGCGCGCGACATCTCTATAGAGAGTACACCACATAAAATATTTTTTTATAGTATAAAATATCAATGAAAAATTTGAATAAATCATGGAGTGTTTTTAACACTTGAAAGAACAAGGCCACGCTGGAATGAAAAATGGAAGTTTATTTTTCAACAAGTTAGGCATTTGTTAATTAGTCCTTATTTTTTGGTCATCGGTTTTCATAAAAACGGCATAAATGTTTGAATAATAGCCCTAACAAATTTTCACGTTATACAAGTTTTTAAAAGTCGTTCATTTTGTTTATTATGATTTTTAAAATTTAACAAAAATAAAGAAATTGAAAAAAAAAAATTAATTTTTTTTATCAATATGTTTTACAATTGCTGTTTTTGCATCAAAGGAAGGCATTTGTAAAATTCGAAAAATAATCAGGACATTTGTTTATAAATTGTTTATAAACAAATTGATTTGTTTAACATTTTTGAAATTTTTTTTTGCCATTCCGTTTTCTGAAGAAATATAATTATTTTTAATGTTCCTTGATTTAAATTTTTTATTTTTTATAATGGTTTTTTTATATTTCCATTATTCAAATAATCAGTTGAGACATTTTTTTTTCTTCAAAAAACATGATTGGCATTTCTCAATAGAATAACAAAAAATGTATGTAGTTTTTTATTAAAACTTTAATTATTTATAAAGTTAAAAAAAAAGCCTTATTTTGTATGATACAGACATTCACGAATTGATAGAAATCTCAAAGGAAACAAGGAAACTGGGGGTTATGATGAAATTTCAATAAAAATTACCTCTGTTGTCATTCCCCTACACAAAGGCGGAGATCTGGATGATCCCTATAATTTTCGGCCCATCTCTCTTATGCCCCCCGCATTGCAAGATCATCGAAAAAATAGTCAAGAAACGTCTGTTAAAATTCTCAAACCTACACAAAATGATTAGTGAATATCAGTTTGGTTTTCTGAATAAAAAAAAATACGAATTATGCAATATTCTCATTACTCTATGAGGCCTATTCTGCAATAAATGCTATAAAGATAACAGCGGCCGTGTTTTGCTTTCTAACGAAGGCATTCGACTGTGTGGATCACAAGATACTGTTGAGAAAACTTCAACTGTACGTTTGCTGAGATGTGACTCCGACATGGTTCGACTCATACTTCTTAGGGCGATTTCACATGATACCACGATACTATGGAAAGGCATGGAGACCGGGGAGGTACATGATATAATAACAGCAGACAATAAAACTGTGGTGCGATGCGAACAAACTATCTTTTAATACAGAAAAACCTCATTTAATATCATTTTCGTGCAATCGCACGAAAAGTGAATATTTCGAGTTCTCATCACAGTCCGCGAAATTCAATTTCGCGGCCGTCACCAATAGCAATGGCCGCCAAACCAAACGTAAGTTCTAAATTTGACATTTCTGGAATACAACAATGACAAGGATAATTTTTTATTGAATTAGTTTTTGAATTAGCAACAAATACATACTCATAATATTTTTCAGGTATTAAAACGGAAAGCGTCAGGTTAACAATACTTGTATAGCTCTGGAGGAGTGCAAGATACTGAAATATCGCTATCAGTATCAGACATATTTGCATTTTGTCAAGAACCGTCAAAATATTTTGTATACATTCAAACAAATCATTTCCATAGCAACGCTGTGAGATTGTCCTTCAGATTGAACTGCTGTTGATTTTGAAGCAACAATATATTCATTTGCAATTATCCAGTTTGATAATTTTGACGATTGCAGGAAAAATAGTCTGTAGGCCATAGCCGCGAAACTTTTTAGCGACCTCAACATTATCTTGCCTCGGCCCCAAGCGGCCTTGATGATAACTTTTCTTTCGGTACGCTGAAGAGGTATTTCGCGGCCTTGACATACAAATAACTATTTCATGCAATCGCACGCGAAGTGAGTATTTCGAGTTCTCAACACAGTCCGCAAAATTCAATTTCGCGGCCGTTACCCATAGCAACGGCCGCCAAACCAAACGTTACTTCCAAATTTGACATTTTCGAAATACGGCAATGACTAGCATTATTTTTCATTGAATACACCAATACTTTTTAAATTAACAACAAATACATACTTATATTATTTTTTTGGTATTAAAACGGAGGGCGTCGAATTCACAATATTTTTCAGTTCTGGAGGAGTGCAAGATACTAAAATATCACTATCAGCATCAGACATATTTGTCAAGAACAAAATATATTGTATATAATCAAACATATCAATTCCATAGCAACGCTGTTACTTTGTTAATTACATGGAATTGCTGTTGACTTTAAAGCAATAATATATTTATGGGGCAATTATCTGGTTTAATAATTCCAGCGATTGCACGAAAAATAGTGTGTATGCCATGGCCGCGAAACTTTTTAGCGACATCAAGATTATACTGCCTCGGCCGCAAGCGGCCTTGACGATAACTTCACTTTCGGTATGCTAAAAAGGTATTTCGCGGCCTTGGCAAACAAATAACTATTAGAAGCTGAATCGATGAATTAGGCGTAAAAGGATACAAAGTCTGCTCTTAATTTCTTGGTGTGCTGATAGATAAAAATCTAAAGTTTGATGAACATGTTGAACTACTCAAAAGCAAGATCTCATCTGGATGTTTTGCAGTGAGAGTAATTCCTAATGAATTAGGTCCAGACACTGCCAGATTGGCAGATGATGCTCTTATAGATTCTCATCTACGTTAGGCATATCATTTTGGGAAATGTGTAGCTCAACACTACTAAATGAATTGTTTATCTCACAGGAAAGGACCATCAGGTACATATATAATATTAGAGCTCGTGAGTCATGTAGATATTTTTTCGCGGGTAACATATTACTAACGGTTATAGCATTACTGATATTGGAGTAGGCCTGTCTAAGACACAAACATAAATCAAAATTTGCCTCAACTCCTAATCAATATGTTACCCGCAGCAATAGTTAGTACTTGTGCAGGAATTCTTCCTCTCATTATATTAATTATATTATATTTACTATATTCCCATTACTTGTATTCTGATATTTTTTGATGTAAGTATTACACTGTTATATTTTTATTTTTTTATATTTTATACTATGTTTATAAAGTATATTTTTTATTATAATTAACATCGATATAATGATCATCAATTTGTTTGAGAACTTCAGTATTTTCAGTTTGCTATTTTTATCTATCAAGATATTGTGTCAATATTTTTTTGGTAACATATTGATTGAGGATTACCTCATAATAGTGATTTGAAGCTATTGAAATAATGATATTTCCAGGCGAATGTCCACGTATTATCTACAGAGAAGAATGGAATGCTTCTCTTCCTTCGAGTACAAGAAATCTCACATTGAGTCCTCCCCCTTATATGGTTGTTCACCATTCTGCGACGAGATCTTGCGAGGAAGAAGAAGAATGTAAAACACTAGTGAAAAGTATTCAAAGATACCATATGATTGACAGGCACTGGGAAGACATAGGATACAATTTTTTGGTGAGTGGGTGCACTCGCGGAATTTACATCTAGATGCAGAACTTCCATCATCAAAATAGGTGAATGGTCGCAGTTGTCCAACCGAAATCATCAACTGAACGTACTTCTGTTTAAATTTCCCTCTACCTAGGTGACGATGGTCAGGTAGTGAACAATTTGTCAATAAAATGATTCGATTCCCATTTATTCAAACAAATACATCTGCATCAATCAAAATCCAGGCAAAATGAATGGTGGGGAGTCATTCACCATCAAATTTAAACGCACCCTCACTCTCCTTGTAGAATAGGAATTTGAAAACATGATTATTGTTGATTATTCAATATTCTTAGAGTTCTCGTTTACATTCCGAATCAGATAATTGTAAATTGAAAGCTCCCAAATTCAGGGAGAACAAAACTTAACGGGATTATCAACTTGCGGTATTTTTTTCGTTATAATCTATCAATTAATACTGAAAAATTAATAAAAAGTGTCGGATTATTTTTAATTTATTGTTTTCACTCTTTTGAGATATGAGAAAGCTATTTAATTATATTTGATTCAAATTTTCAGTGATATTTGTTAAAACTTTTTTTTTTATACAAATGGATTAATTAAAGTTTCATTGTGATAAAAATGATCTGAATTTTTTTCAACGCTGTTTCAATTCATTCATTGTGTAAATAAAATATTGACCAAAAGTTTTCGTCTAAAAACCAATGATTTGCAATTATCTACAAGATACAAATAACAATATTCATATTTAATTGTGTTTCAAATAGAAAATTTGCAATGAATATGTTTATATTTCCAAGATTAAACAACTTAATAACTTAAACAACCATATACAATTATTATTATTTTTCTATTTTCTAAGCATTTTTTATACTGGCACGTTTCAAAAATCCAAGCGGTCAGTCGAGTTGTTTAGTTATCAAGGGCTATATTCTTTAAACTATCGAGATACGTTAATGAACATCTAAACCGATTTTATAGATTATAAAGGACCCTGCAACAAACCTTATGGAAAGTGGCACTCGGTGAAATCGGATGAAACTTCAGGATATTGTAGATATCGATGTCCTGATTAAATATCTCCATTGGTCCAAGGTCCAAAACTGGATAGTTTTTGAGAAAATCAAGGTCAAAGACCGTCAAATTGGCGTTTGAAGCTATCAGTGGTAGTTTCGTACGCGATGAACAGATCGGTTATTCCAACGACTCGATATCCCTGAAACTTGATGGAAACTTCACCGAGGGGTTTTCTCGGGTCGCAGATAACGAATCTGGGGGTCAGAATTTGAAAATTCACGTCAGTGGTCTCAAAAAAGCCCATTTTTCCATATTCTCAAAACTCGTTGATAACTTGACCCAGGAGGGTTTTTGGCGTCGTTCACGACGAAAATATTAAATCCCCTCCCAAAAGGCCCATTTTTCGATATTTCCGAAACTCGATAAAAACTAGAACCAGGGGATGACTGAGAGATATTGGGACATTGTAAAACCACGGTTACCACTATACGGGTGTAACATAAGTACGTTAAAATATTCAAGTGACGTATTTCTGAGACAATTTTAAGTAAAAAAAAGTCCGGAAATGCTTCATTTCGGAGATACAAGGTGTTGAAATTGGTTTTTTTAATTGGTTTTTCAAAAATGACTTTTGCAAAAAATAAGTTATTTGCACGAAATTTGGTACCCGAGGTTGTTTTGACGTGGGATATCATAATTTCGTATTAATTTTCATGAAAGATCTAGAAGGCGCTGCGTACGCTGTCATTATTTATTTCAAATGCCCTAACATTTTTGACAGTAAACTTTTGATACTTTTCATGAAAAAACCTTATTCCCACACCTTTTTCAAGTGAAAAACGTACATTTCCTCAACAACGCTGGAGGTGATCGGTTTCGAAATATTCACAATTTTCTATATCGATGCATGTTACTTAGCTGAGAACATTACAAAAACTAAGTATGTGGTAGGTCTCGTCAAAATAAACTACTTTTTTCCTATGAAATGTTTATCGAAAAATGATTTGTTTTCGAGATACAGATTGTTGAAATTTTTCAAAACATTGTTGGTTTTTGTCATAAGTTTTTTGCAATTTTAGTTATTTTCATCAAACTTTATACGCAGTATACCCGGACAGACTTCTTCTAAACTGAGCATTATCAAACTGCCTAATCAGTATAGCCAAATTTGATTTCAATAACTCTCCGCTTGCAAATTGAGTTAATTGAATCGAGTAGGCTATGAACGTTCGTTTATGAAAATAGAAGTTCGCTGTCACATTTTTAACTATTCTTCGACAAATTCACAGTTCGGAGTTTATAAAGTGATTTTTTGGTACCATGCCCTACTTTACGAATGCTGAAATGGCTGATATGGTTTTTGCATACGGCTTGGATGACGGAAATTCAACCGAGGCCAGACGCATCTATCAGGAAAGGTATCCCCAACGCGTCACTCCTTGTGCAGCGACATTTGCGAATCTTTTCCGGCGACTTTCCGAATCTGAAAGCTTTGAAAGAAATTCTGCAGTAGGACGGCCACGGACTACAAGAACTGTAGAATTGAAGGAGGCGGTTCTCGAAGAAATTAGTGAATATCCAGAGACAAGTACAATAAAAATTAGTCAAATTTTAAATGTGAGTCACATGACCGTTAACAGAATTTTAAAGGAACAGCAATTATATCCTTATCATATTCAGCGTGTCCAGGCCATTACGCTACGTGATTTTCAACCACGTATCGAATTTGCTCAATGGCTTCAAAGAAAAGTCGAACAACATCCCCAAATTTTATCGAAAATCCTCTTCACAGATGAGGCTAATTTTTCAAGAAATGGTATCATGAACTTCCATAACAACCACATCTGGGCGGAATATAACCCACATGCGAACCAAAAAATTCAATTTTAACACCCTGTATCTCCGAAACGAAGCATTTCCGGACACAAGTTTATATATACTTTTTTTCTTGAAATTGTCTGAGGAATACGTCACTTGAATATTTTAACGTACTTATGCTACACCCTGTATGGCTGCTATAAGTTGGTAAGTTGGAGGTTGCCAATTCTACCCTACACATTATTTGGCCGGTTTTGTAGTTGATGCAGAAAAGAATTATTCTTGCTATTGGTTCTTAAAAAGAAAAATTCATTGAGTCACTTTAATTATTATTGCATGAAACTGTGGTTTTATTACTCGACAACTGCGGGTTTTTGTTCCATATTCACATAAGCATCGTTTATAACGTCCAATAAAGCTCTATAAGAATATTTTATATTCGCTTGATGTCGAACGTAAATTAGGTACCATAATGCACTAGCGATGTGTGCACAGGTACCTACCTGAAGTTCGAGCTCCTGACTGGCAGGTACAGTTATATCCAGTTATAAGATCACCTTCATTCTCTAGGGCATTAGCATCATTACTCCTATATGAAATAAATAATTGATGGATACTGGCACATATTTTCATCGACTTGAAGTTCCTCATCGCCATCTCTATCGAGCTTATCTTGTATGTAGGAAGGAGCAATATTAACTTGGTAAACACCGTAGGTAATGTCTTTCAAATATTGTAAATCTAAAACTGGCAAATCTGGAACAGCATCATTGACAAGTCGTCTCCATTGAGCGCAACTCATACGGAGATTCTCTTCTTGTACTCGAATTTGGACATGGTTTGGCGTTCAAGATCTCCGAATCATATCTCTGTCGTAGCATTTCCATGACAATTGGTGGATGAAACCTGTTGATTATAGCTGCAGCAATACAGTTAAAATCGTGTTCATTGTATAAATGTGGCACTATAACAACTTCAGCAAAAAATCTGAAAATTGATCGGAAATGTCCATTTCTTGCTTCCACAAATCACCGATCCTTTGTCACAAGGCGTGTTCTGTTAGCATCTTCCGTGGTTAATTGGTATTGTCCATTTGTAGCAGGCATCCAGCAAGCAATACCTAACTGTTGCAACCATGGCAGGACATCGCGATACCCTCTGTCAACAAGAAAAATATCTCCATTTTGAAACCACTCACGCATGTCATAAGCATCTCTATTGAATTCTCTTTATAAAATTGTAGCATTGTTATCGCGACTATCAGCAAAATACGAGCCAAATACGCTTAAAATGTAGCCGTAAGGTGCAACGATCATAGTAGGTTCAATCATATGCCGATGTTTATGCAAAGAATAAGACTGTCGCAACACACGGAAATTGCTACTATTTTCAATGTACGTATATGTTGCATCAACAGCAGCGATGGCCTTTGGGTTCAGTGGCTCCGTATTATAGAGCTCATTTTCAAACTCTGTTACATGCCTTTCAATATAGTTTTGTCGAGTTATGGCATGAAAACCTACATTTTGCGGTTCAAATCTCTGCAATAATGATATTCTTACAAGTTTTATAGTAAGACTTACAGCTTGTCGGCTATGGTACTTGAATATGACCTTCAAAAATCCTTGGTTAAACCTTGTTTAAGTTTACAAAGGAACGTTAATGAATGTTTTTTATTAATGAATCTTCTGACCCCTTGTATTTCAACTCGATCACAATACGCATGAAGCTGACAAAAATCTTGTTTAGTGACGGGAGGAAGGCACTCGAATTCATCATCAGTTAAACTTTTTTCATCGTTAAACGTACCTTGATCATTACCTGCATTTCTCATTTGTTCCAAAAAAAGTTGCAATTGATGTCCGTTGATAGCGTAAGGCCTGTTCACTGATTTGAGACCTTCTAGTAACAACCTTGGAAAGCATTCATTTTCATCTAAATGGATTGCAAATGACCTAACGTTCTCTGGTATGTAAATGTTTTTAATCACAAATGCGTTCACTCTACACGTTACTGATAGCCTGTGCACGTCATTGATAGCCTTACATATAACGCACGATCTACTACCCGTTTGTGTTAGTACGTTCAACCGCAGTACACTTGGATAAGCTTCAATTTCAGCTATTTCTGCATTTTTCGACCTATTGCGATTCAAACAAAGTCTGCACTCATCATCAAACTCAAGAGGTGGATGATTATTCGCATCCCTTCGAACGATAGCGATTTGCCATTTATTTATGTTTTCACCACCAATCACTTTCGCTGTTTGCTGTAATTGAAAATTACGATTGCACCCAAAACGTGTAATTGGTTGTCTGAAAGTTATTTGGGGCGTATAGCGTCGTATTCTTGTTGTTCAACAATGAATGGATAACATTCAACAGATATATCTGACGTCTCTTATTTCCCAAGTGACACACGGCTCCTAGATTTTTACATCCTGAGTTTACATTAATTCAATGGAAACGAGTATCAATATTAGAGTAAAACCAGAAAATAGTTGTAGATGTTTATTAATCTAAAAATGTACAGTTTTTGAGATAATCAAGGTCAAAGGCTGTCAAAGCGTTTTCAGCTATCAGTGGTAGTTTCGTACGCCATGAACAGATCGATTATTCCGACTCGATATTCCCAAAAATGGAAGAAACTTCACCAGTGTTTTTTCGGATCGCAGATAACGAATTTGAAAATTCACGTGGTCGGTTGTCACCATGAAACCTCCTAGAGAATACCGAATTTTCAGGGAAAATAAAAAAATTGCCTTTTTTTGGGGGCCATTGGGATCACTGCGTCAATTTTCAAATTATGTCTTCAGATTCGTGTTCAGCGATGCCAAAAACCACCCGGGTCAAGATTTCATCCAGTTGTGGTAATATCGAAGAATAGGCCATTTTGGGGGGGGAGAGCATATTGGGATCACTGACGTGAACTTCCAAATTCTGATCCCAGATTCGTTATCAGGGGCCCAGAAAAACCCCCTGGGTCAAGTTATCATCGAGTTTCGAGAATATGGAGAAATGGGATATTCTGGGGGGGCTTTATTGGGACCAGTGACGTGAATTTTTAAATTCTGACCCCAGATTTGCTATCTGCGACCCGAAAAAATCCCTCGGAGAAATTTCCATCAAGTTTCGGGAATATCGAGTTGTTGGAATATTCGATCTGTTCATGGCGTACTGATCTATGAAAACGCAAATTTGACAGTCTTTGGCCGTGATTTTCTCAAAAACAGTCCATTTTTGGACCTTGCGCCCGTGGAGATATTCAATCAGGACATCGATATCTACAATATCCCAGAGTTTCAGCAGATTTCACCGAGAGCCACTTTCCATAAGGTTTGTTGCAGGGTCCCTTGTTTTCTATTTAGCCCAAGAACAAAATGCATTTGTTTATAAAAATCGATGATCTTTTTTGTATTTTCCGATCTTTCATGGCTTATATCTCATCAAATATTGAAGATTCAGTGATAGATTTTTGGACAATTTCACTAAGGAATATACCGGGTGTCAACCAATCTATTAGTCAAGTCATAACTTCTAGAATATTAGGTGTATCGAAATGAGATTTGATGTAGTTGAATGGTATGTGAAGAGAAGAGTTTTCGCATATTTTTAAATTTTCAGTCCCTTCCGGTTTTACCGGAAATGGAACACCCTGTATATTGTAACATTTTTGAATTTCTGAGACAGTTCTGAATCAGAATGTGACATTTCAAAAAGTGTTTACTCCTACTTCATTCTTTTAGAGTCACTTTCAGTATTGCATCTATGTGGCCATGATCAGACGTTAACTAATCTGAGGACCTCAGGTGATGTCAGAAAATTACAATCGCAAAGTTTTAGTGACTAGTATGATAATAGGAATACGATAAGTTACATTTTCGTGTCCAACGAATCTAACGATACTAATTCATTTGCGATTACATTAAAAATAAGAACATAAATGAAATATTACCAAGGAAAATACTGGATAATAGATAATTTACTTTTGTCAATTGTGCCATGGCTAATAATTTATTCACTTTCACTGTAGTCAATTTCAAAAGTACATTCCTCTTTGTTCAAGACACATTTCAGCTCGTTCAATTGTTTGTCTCAACACGATTCGTAACATTTGAGGAGTTATACTTCTGAATGCCCGTAGAATTCTTTCTTCTGAGATTTCAAGAGTGGCTGGACAACTTGAGCACAGTGAGATCCGGTGAGCGGGTAGGCCACCGTACTGGACCATTGGTTGCAATAACTTGATTATTAAAATGCTCTATTTAGTAATTACGAACTTCTCTGGTATCATGAGAGGGTGCTCCATCTTATTGGAAGTGAATTCGCATGAAACTGCTAAAGGTAGATTATTAAGATGATCCTCGATTTCATTTTGAAGAAAACCCAAGTACCTGACCCCTGTTAACTTACCTTGAAACAATATTGTCCCAATTATTCTGTTTCCAACGATAACAGCCCAGACATTGATGCCAAGCCTTTAATGAAAATTGCCCTCTATCATTGCATGTTGATTTTGTTGGGCCCAGTACCGAGTATTTTGCTTATTGAACATACCTCCATTTGTAAATCGTGATTCTTCGGGAAATAGAATAAAGTTGATGAAATTTGGGTTAACTCTATGATTTTGGAGCAGTCTATCCCATCGTCAGCATACAAATGTTGATGTAACTGATATTCGAATGGTCGATATCCGTGCTTTTTCAGTATTTTTCTTGCTGATTCATGACTAATCTGCATTTCTTGACTAATTTCTCTTGGAGAAACCGTTTTATAAACCTCAACCATAGCAAGAACGTTAATTTCAGACTCTTCATTTATGATAAACCTCTGTTCCGCCTCTCGATTTTCTTCTTGCCTAAAACGATTCTCAACATACGGAAAATACTGATGGGCTGGATGTTGCCGATTGGGATATCTCTGAGCATACAACTCAGCAGCATTCCTTGAATTTCTATGACATTCTCCAAATATCAATAACATGTCCACTTTTTCACTTTGAGTATACTTTATTTTGAAGAAAAATCAAACTGAAATTTAACGAACATTTAGAAACTTTTTCTGCTTGCTCACAAAGCTTATGTCACTGTCATCACCTGAATTAGTTTTTGTTTTCCAAAGAAGACTTGATAAAAATTACTGCAAAATATGCATCATGGCTATCCATGGCACACTTGACAAAAGTAAATAAATTATTATCTACTATTTTTCTTAGTAATATTTAATTTATGTTCTTATTTTTAATCCAATCGCAAATGAATTACTATCGTTACAATCGTCAAAAAATCCTTTTTTCGGAATGTGCTTTTTAAAAAATGGTCGCCATTTTAAAAATAATAGTTAGGTACTAAAATGTAGGTTTTCCAACTTGTTTTATTTCTATATATCATACTAGTAACTAAAACTCTGCGATTGTAGTTTTCTGACATCACCTGAGGTCCTCGGATTAGTTTAGGTCCGATCATGGCCACCTGGATGCAATATTAAAAGTGACTCTAAAAAACTGAAGTAGGCGTAATTTTTTTTTTAAATGTCACATTCTGATCCAGAAATCCAAATAGTCTCAGAAATCCAAAAAATTTACAATATACAAGATGTTCCATTTAAAAATTCAAAACCGGAGCCATTTCCGGTGAAACCGGAAGTGACTCTCCTCTTCACATACCATTAACCTATACCAAATCTCATTTAGATACACCCAATATTCTAGAAGTTGTGACTTGTCTGATAGATTCGTTAACACCCGCTATATCTACCAAAAAATGGTTGGAACAATTCAATAACTCTGATGCTGCTGAGGTCGAATGCTGATTAAGAAGGTAATTATAGAGAGGATATCTAAAAATTTATAAAATTCAATAAATATACAGATAAAGCTGAAACAAATACAAAAATCCGACATGTATTGCATGATTTTATTATAAAATCATGTAAATTAAAAAAAAAAATAGCTGCCATTAAGGTTAAAAAGTTTAAAATACGTTGAATATAAATATATATACATATGTAAATATATATATATATATATATATATATATAAATATATATATATATATATATATATATATATGCATATATATACAGTGCTTCTCAAAAGTCCGCTCCCCCTCTTATTTTCGGAACCATTATACATAAACAAGTGAAATTTGGAAACTGAATATTGAAGGTTGTAAACTTCCCTACTAGTGATGATAGATGACGAAATCGTCAGAGATGACGTCACAAGGCCATTGTGACCAATAATTTCAAATGGAACCCAACGGCAAGCGACTCCTCTTTTAAAAGGTTTCGAAAAAACCTATTCGATGATACTAATTTTGTTTGTGTTTATGGCAGTTTTGGCAACTCGCTTTTAAAAAACGCAGAGCTGTGATGAATTAAATCAGTTAATACTAAAATTCCAAATTTGAACTCCGCCTCTGGCTAGTTGTCAAATAAGCTGACGTTTTTGTTAGTCTCCCTACTTCGACGTTTTTGTAATTGTCCAAGTTTATGTACATTTAATAATTTGTGTATTGTTGATCGAACATTTAACTGTTTTAGCAGCTTTTGGTACTTTTAATATTTTTGTACATTTCAATAAATTGTTAAACTGTTGTGATCCGAACGTTTAAGTGCTTCAAGAAGCGAAATGGTACGTGCTTTAGGTGATAAAGTAGCAGCGATTCTAATTCTTGGTGAAACTGGACAAAATATTTATGCAGCAGAATGCATTTACAATGCGAGGTTTCCCGAACGCCCCGTTTCGAGGACTTATTCAAGGGAGCTTCTTCGTAAGTTTGAAACAACGGGTAGTATTAATGAAGCAAAACGATCTGGCAGACCACAAATTTCTGATGAGAAAAAAATTGATATACTGGCAGACTATGTCAAAACAATTTGTTTTAGTGACGAAAGTACTTTCTATCTAAATGGAAATGTAAATACACAGAATGTGAGGTATTGGAGTGACGCAAATCCTCATCTGTTTCACATACCCAATTTCCCCAGAAGGTGAATGTTTGGGCAGGTATCCTGGGAAACCACATCGTTGGGCCTGCTTTTTTAAATACTGATTTAACTGGTGAGGTTTATCTGGAGCTATTGCAAAACTTCATAGAACCGTTAATCCTTGAAATTTTGGAAGATAATCCAGATGAATTCGGCAATTTGGAAATAACATTCCAACAGGATGGTGCTCCTCCACACTATTACGGTCGGTGCAGTAAGACGGTATTTGGATGAGGAGTATCGTGGTAGATGGATTGGACGACGAGGTTCAACGGAATGGCCAGCTCGATCACCGGACCTTACACCTTTGGATTTTTTTCTGTTGGGGTACCTCGAATCGAAGGTTTACGCCACTGAACCTGAAAATATTGACGTTTTAGAACAACGTATTGTTGCAGAATGTGAGGCTGTTTCCGCAGACACATTTGCAAAAGTACGAGAAGAGTTTAAAATAGGATATTTCACTGTCAGGAAGTAAATGGAGGTCACTTCGAGCAATTTCTTCAAGTAGATACTGATCCTTAAATCTGTAATTAATATCATACTGAATGGAATTTAAATTTTAATGTTTACTAATGAGCCATTAAAACTGCCATAAACACAAACAAAATTAGAATCATTGAATAAGTTTTTTCGATACCTTTCAAAAGAGGTGTCGCTTGACGTAGGGTTCCATTTAAAATTATTGGTCACAATGGCCTTGTGACGTCATCTTTGACGATTTCGTCATCTATCATCACTAGTAGGGAAGTTCACAACCTTTAATATTTAGTTTCCAAATTTCACTTGTTTATGTATGATCGTTCCAAAAATAAGAGGGGCGTAGGGGACTTTTGAGAAGCACTGTATATATATATATATATATATATATATGAAGTATGTATTGATAGCAATATTTCGATTTGTTTGGACATATGAACAGAAACTGATATTCATAAAATCAGATGTGGGGTCGTCTGCGACTCAAAGTAACATTTTAGTCCCTATTTTCTATTATTTAACATAACCTTTTGAAGAAAATATTCTCAATTGAATATTGAATAGAAACACTCCCTGAAAATTGAAAAATCTATGACAGAAATGGAATTATTTTTTATAATATCTATCAGAAAACAACTACTTCTTCAGCTAAAGCCACGCTGGACATTGAACTACATCTATTCAATTGAGAATATTTCCCTTTTCAGCAATATCTTATGGAATATGAGAATAAAACTGAGTAGAAATTGACTGATTGTTAATAAAAATGCATGAATGTTCTATTAGAGTTATTGGTTTGGCACAAAATTTGTTTGGAAGATATTTCATTACGATTACGATATTTCTGATAGTTTGAAAGATATATCCGGTAATCATCACATCAATACAAACTGAAAACGGCATACAAACTATGAAGAAATAAGGAATAGATCGACCAACACGATTCGAACGAAGTAATGAGTACTATCACACAACTAAAAATCGAAAAATCACCAGGACCCGACGGTTACCAATCAAAAACACTAAAAATTATTGTCAAATATATAGCTGTACCACTAACATCCATAATTAATAGGTTGTTTACAAGGGGATACTTTTCTACTGCATTTAAACTATCCACAGTTGTACCTATTTACGAAAATGGTGAGAAAACCGAAGTTTCAAATCATCGACCGATAGCTCTTGTCTCTAACCTCAGCAAGATCCCGGAGAAGATAATCAGAACAAGATTTGACATTTTTTTAATTAAAAATAAATTGCTATCAGAAGCGCAATATGGCTTTAGGGAAAGAAATCCACGGATGATACCATAAAACAACTTACAGAAAGAATATATAAAGCTATAGATAACGAGAAACCAGCTATGGCAATTTTCCTAGTCCTGACAAAGGCGTTCGATACTGTTGACCACGCTATTCTCCCTACAAGCTTAGACGACCTAGAAATAAGAGGCACAACACAAAACCTCCTCAAATAATATCTAACCGATAGAGAGCAACAAACAAAAGATAACACAACAGTTAGTAAAGAACAGATCATAGCATGCGGATCACCTCAAGGAACGGTTTTGGGGCCTTTGTTTCTCAATGTTCATTTGAACAATCTTCCGTAAACCCACAAGGTAGCGTAACCAGCTCTGCAGATGGAACTGTAATATTTAACGAAGATGACAACTGGAGCGACCTGAAAAATGAAGTTGAAAACGATTTTACCCAAATAATAAAATGTTTTGATAACAGGAAACTATTTATCAATCTAAAAAAAAATGATATATCTATCAAAATTAGTACATATTGCGTTCAACGACAAAAGGGTACCCACGCACAACTTCGGTTTTAGTGGGATTCTCCATGTTTGTTTGTAAGTAATTGTCTAATTTTCATCATGTACAATTTACACTGATTTTTTTCTGAATAAACATTTTTATTATTATTATTTATTCTGTAGTTTATCTAACAATCTCCCAGGATTAGATAAAATTTCATTAAGAGATGACTTCAAGATCCCGCAATCAAAGAACATAAAATATTTAGGAGTAATGATAGACAGCCACCTCAGATTGGACGTCCACGTAGACTACCTACTCAAAAAACTTCGAAGAGTCCTTCTCAAATACAAACGAGTGTCGCCTAAACAGAAATAAATACTTTACCACATTCTGACCGAATCTCTTCTAAACTACGGCATCATCGGATGGGGTGGTGTATATAAGACATTCTTGAAATCTTCAGAAGCTACCCAAAGGAGATTTTTTTAAATAATGTTCACCAAAAATAACCGATACCCAACCGAAGCACTCTACAAGTTGGCAAACATTTTCGATCTAAGAGAGATGAACTTCGTAAAATTAGCGGCAACACAGTACTCCCACCAAATGGAACTGATCACACATTCCCATAGATATGAAACACGAAAAAGGATCAAATTCATCCTTCCATTTATGAATTAATCAAATGGACAATGAAGCTACAAGTATCTGGAACAGAAAGCATTCAATAACATTCCAGACAATATAAAAAATGAGGCAACAGGTCGTCGTTTCAAAAAATCTCTAAAAAAATTCATTCATGAATCACATTATGTTTGCTCAGTTCTTGAAAGCTGAAGGTGTGCTTCCTACTCGCCAATCTCACATCTTACAAACCAACCTTATATATTTTAAATTTTTCTAGACCTATATCTCATCATAGATTCCTTAATTCTTATTTATATATATTCTTGTAATTTACTACTAACTGTACGCTTATAACTTCATCTTAGATCAGAACCATATGTGTTTTACAATATATTATAATCTGAAATCACTTTATATACTAATATTCATATCAATTGCTGAAACCTACATACATATACATGTATATCTCGTAGGTATTTCTCTATTTATTCATACACTCATTTGTATTTTGTAATTTGACTCTTCTCCTTTATGAATCCACTGTAACTGTACGTGTGAATAAATCATTTATTATTATCATTATTAATAATCAAACACATCAAATTTCCGCTTTTTTCACATTATATTGCATATGGTTGTTTTATTATATCTGAACAAAAAAAACTATTCAACAATTGTTTAAAACAAATCGTTTATTCAATAAACAAATTAGTTACATTATTTTTTTTAATATTCTAGACAATTTCAAATCAATATTCCTAAGAAAATTTTTTCTATAACAAATAAGTTGATAATCCTATTAGGTATAGTTCTCAAAAGATCTCCACGCTACAAATAATTTTAGGAGCTTTTGTTTAACAAAGATCTGTCTTGGAATGGAATATATGCTCATTGTATAAAAAATCTGTGAAGTTTTCTTTTTCGGGTTATTTGCAGAAATCAAGACCCCTTTTTTGGAATCTTCAATTGTTTATGTGCAGGTTTGAAACTTTCGTACAATTTTCTTGATGTCATTACGAGTCCAAGGAGCCTTCACATATTTTGATTTGCAGTAGCAAGAATCAATCATCTTCAGTAAGGGAGACATTACATGACTTTTGACAAAATGTCAATAGTTTTTGCATATCTGACCGGTTTTATTATTGTTGCGTCTCCCTTCTGGCAACTAAAAACAATAATTTTGTTTCTTGTTGCGCAGTTTTGTGTGTATATTCATAGTGAATGGTAAAAGGATCAGTTATACGTGTTAGTTATGAATGGTAAGTATTGATTAGTGAAAAATAGTTTAAGAAAATCTTGAATTAAACTAAGTAAATTGTTCAATTTATTAAAGAAAAAAGAGTTTTGTTTTATTTATTTGGTGAAACTTCTTCCTAAAATTAAACTTTTTGTTTTATATGTCTTGGGAAAATGAAAGCCTTTCGTCAACTGCAGAATTCTTGGCTTTATTGGATGAGGATGAAGATTTATTGCAGGCTGATACTATTGATGTGTACATTTCGCCGCCTGTAGACGAACTTACAGGCGAAGAAGGGCTTGATTACGTCATGATATGTGAGAACCAGATGTCGCAGGGACAACCAATCAGATTTGGCTTCAAAATATGGAGTATATGTAGCTCCAATGATTACTTGTACAAATTCAAACCGTGTGGTGGAAAAACAAGCAATTATGAAAATACATTGGGACTGGGAGAGAACTTTGTACTGAAACTCTTGCAGTTGTTCAGCAGCCATCTGTTCATCGCGTATTTTTCGACAACTTTTTCTCATTCTTCAAGTAATTCTGTTTGATGAAAGAAAAGGGAATTTACGCTATTGGGACAATATGAGGAATATGAGGAATATGAAGAAAAAAGACCCTGGTGCTTATGGTTTTTCTTTTGAGAAAAACTTTTTAACAAAAAATTAAACTGACGACAAAATCAACTGAAAAGCAGAAGATGAAATGAACCTTCTTGATCTAAATGATAATTGAGCTCCTAAACTAATGTAACTAATTTTGAGTCGGCGCCAAACAAACAATTATCGAAGATCATTATATTACTTTGAAGAAGTAATCAAAACGCCGCTGTGCATCTCGCTGCCATCATTTAACTCTTTACCTAATTCAATTTCTAGTTTGTTTGGCACCGACTCAAAATTAGTTACTCACATTAGTTCAGCTCAATTATAATTAAGACCAAGAAGGTTTATTTTATTTTTTGCTTTTCAGTTGATTTTTTCGTCGGTTTAATTTTTTGTTAAAAAGTTTTTATTTTTAAATTTTTTGTGGCTGAAATCTACTGATTACTATTAACTAATTTTTTTATTACTTCCAATATACTTACTTACTTAGCTTACTTCAACTATTGACTGGTAAATAATATGATTATCTACTTCAACTATTCATTGTTATATAATATAAACTATTTTTAAAAGTTCTGGTTAGTTGATGTCATCACTTTGTATATGGTTTCAACCTTTCATAGAATATAATTATTGTTGACGGATGTAGGAGGATCTGTCAATGTCAACTACATATGTGCCAATGTTCACAAGTGAAAAATCAATTATCCCCTATTTTTCTACACATAGAGGTGGATGATCTCATTCCAAATTAAAATATGATCAACCATAAGGTATACTCTATCTAATGAAGAGAGGATAATCCAAATCGAAAAACCTACTACAAAGTTATGCCTGATAGAATCGGTTAACGGACAGAAATTCAGAGGGAGAACGATCAATTTCCTCCATTTTGCTACCGTTAGGGGAGGATTTTTCAAATTCGAACGCGACCAACTTCGGAGTACGCCCTATCCAATGAAAGAAGAATAATCGGAATCGGATTTCTCTGTAAAAAGTTATGCGTGGTCATACATAAAAAAAATATACGCGTCGAGTAGAGAACCTCTTCCTTTTTCATTTCGTCGGTTAACAAAGAACAGAACATTTTATTAGTCAGATGGAACGGAAATTCTGTGGTGACAGTGACAACCAATAACTGCAGCATTGATCCTCTAGTAGGTGCAAAAAGGTTCAACAGAAAAGAAAAAAAGGACGTTTCAATACCTCAGCCAAAACTTTTAACCAGCATATGAGAGGTGTTGATTTGCATGATAACGGTATATCAAACTACATAATCAATGTTAAAGAAAAAAAGTGGTGGTGGCCCCTCTTTGTAAATTTGATCGACAGTGTTATTGTGAATTACTGGAAAATATGCAATTTGGCAAATACATCGAAAATGTCACAGTTAGAATTTAAGTCTTACATACTCAAGGTGAAAATATAGCGGAACCAAGTGACCAAGTAAACTTTTCTTCAATATCAAATTGAGGACGACCATCTTAAAGCGCATTACCCATAGTAATTCGATTTGATAATGTCGGTCACGTGATAGTAGAGGAGGAAAATAAAGCAAGAAGGAGATGTAGGCAATTCAAAAGCAACAAATTATTCATGTGTGCATCTTCACTCAGACTGTTTTATGTGATTCCACACTACCTAAATATTTTTGTTCCGAAGAAATCCCCACGTTGAGTATACGCAACCTCTTGTTGCGCTTTTTTTTTAACTTTGTATCTGTATATTTGAATGTATTTTCAGTAATGAAATACAGTAAAAACATCAAAATAATTTTTATTTCTAACCTTGGGGAGTAATGGGTTTAACGGACCTATGAAAATTAAATTTTTCCTCCTACCAATGTACGGAACCCTAAAACTGAATTTTTGCTTTTTGAAATATTGAATTTTTGTCTGAACCCTGATTCACCAGTATTTTTAGAATGAAATTAATAACGCTGCGATCGAAAAGTTGAAGTAAAATATTACTGATCACTGATTCTGAAAAAATTTAAATATTGTGTTTTACTGAAAAAAATCTAACATTTTTCTTTACTGCCATCGTGAAACATCTGCTAGAATTGAGTTTTTTTTCAATCTAGCAGCAGGATTATTTCTATTATATGTACTTGAAAACTGCTCATAATATCTAGACTAGTATTTATGAGATAATTATTTTTATTTTGATAATTAACATTATAAAAAAGTTGAAATCCAAACAAAACACATGTGTTGCTGATAATATTGTTCCGGTTTTCAGATTGGTGGAGATGGTAACATTTATGAAGGACGTGGGTGGGGTATACATGGTGCTCATGTCATCAATTATAACGCAAGAAGCATTGGAGTATGTCTATTGGGAAATTATGAAAGTGAGTATAATTTCCACAGTATGAATGATTGGATTGAACTGCTTTTCCTCTGGAACATAAGCTCCAATTTTATATTGGTCAAATTATAACATAAATGGGAAAATATTTGAAAAGTTAATATTTCTCGCAATATTCGTCTCACCATATTTGTTTTTTGTTTATTTTCTGTTCATTGCAAAATGTGATGTGATAATTATAACGAATGATTCAAAAAAAAATTATCAAATACGATCCACCTATTTCGAGAATTCACTCTTAGCGCTCACTGCTGAATGGATACTGGCCCATACATAAAAAAATATATGCGTCGACTAGAAGACCTCCTTTTTTTTCATGGGTTGAAAAAATATTATACATCAAGGTTGAGAAGAATAGTCTTGTAGCCTAAGCGTCAAGTTTAATTAAGGGCGCGTTAACTACGCTAGTATTCGAACCAATGGTGTTTATATTATTTTATCACTTCAAGCAACATACCTTCAGTTATCATTCATCAATATTTGCACCCCCAAAACATTCATATTATGGAAACAAAAATATGATGGAAGTTTATTCAGTTCGTTCCTTAAATCATGAAGCAATATCTGGAAATGAGCATATATTATATGTAATTTAATTTTTTTAAATTTTCAGTGGAAATGAACAGTGAAGGTGACACAACGACGTTCTATTCTACTCTATTCAGTAGGGGTGTCAATACACTGTGTGACCTATGAGGTCTATTGTGTCCCCTTCTGCTGCCTAGCTGTTTGGGATGCTTCAACGACTAGAGCAGTTCCTCCAGTCTTATGGCTTTTAAAAAGTTCAGGATGTCGGATGGCTTCAGGTTGGATAGATCTCCCTCTTCTATTTGATGTCCTTCAAGGTATCGTGCCCTCGGATTTTGCAGGATGTTGTATTCTGAGAGGATGATAGAAGTTTTGTCCTCTTTTTCGCAGAACCTTATTCTTCTCCCTCTAATAATCCGAGTTTTTCAAGGTACCCTCTCATTCAAGAATTCCCGTTAGTATTCTGAGCTTATTTTTACTCTTGCTGGTGCAGTCATTTCATCTCTTCTGGTTGTGGTTTCCCAGTAGTATTTCGACCTGCCTCATTCCTTGTGATTCCATCCAGTATTGGGATCTTTTGTTATGTACTTCTTTCTCAAGTTTATCCAAATTGGGCTGATACTTATTCTGCAGAAGGGCTCAGGTCACAGAAATGGTGTTTCAGCCCCTTTTTCTGCAAGTACGTCTGCCTCCACTCCAGTGTGTCCCGGAAGCTATAGGACGGTAACAGTGTTGTTCTTGCCCAGTTCATTTAGTTTCTCTAGGCACTCCCAAACCATCTTGGAATCGATTATATGGAAGTGCAGAACATTCATGGCTGCTTGGAGATTTGCCTAGGCTTTCGGAGTATTCGGTTTCTAGCCCATATACTCCTATTACAGTTCCTCTGTTGTTCTAGATCCAGCTGTGTACCATTTGATGGGATGTGTACCATTTCCTTTTGCTACTCAACTTTGTGTTGAATTCTTTCACAAAGCTGAACTTTTTTGTCTTCTCAACTTACGGCATATCCCAGGTTTGGTGATTTCCAGGGAGGAGTCGAAACTTGCGTTCAGTGGTTCCCTCTCTGGTCATTCTGTAGGGTTGTCCTTATCGCTATACTCTCCACTCGTATATGGAGGGGTGTAAGGCTTAGGATTATCTCCATGACTGCCGTTGGGCACGTGCTCATTGCACCTGTTATGCATACACAGGCTAGTCTTTGGATTCTCGATAATTTCCCCTGACAGCTAGCTAGTCTGCAGCCCAGACCTCTGCCCTATAGGTGATGGTCGGTTTACTATGACTGTTAATCCATTGCAGGGTCTTTGGGTTGCAACCCCCGTTCTTTCCCGCAAAGTTTCTGCATACCATTAGGGCTTCTGTGTCTTTGTTGGTTACTTCTTTTTCGTGCTTATTCCAGACGAGTTTATTATCTCGTACAAGTCCCAGATTGGTGATTTCCAGAAAGGAGTCGAAACTTGCGCTTTAGTGGTTCCCTCTCTGGTCATTTGTAGGGTTGTCCTTATCGCCATACTCTCCATAGTATATGGAAGGGTGTAAGGCTTAGGATTAATTCCATGGCTGCCGTTGGGCACGTGCTCATTGCACCTGTTATGCATACACAGGCTAGTCTTTGGATTCTCGATAGATTTGCCCTTGTACTAGCCAGTTATTTCTGCGCCCCAGACCTCTGCCCTATAGATGATGGTCGTTCTTACTGAAGACGTGTTTAATCCATTGCAAGGTCTTTGGGTTGCAACCCCCGTTTTTTCCCGCAAAGTTTCTGCATACCATTAGGGCTTCTGTGGCTTTGGTGGTCACTTCTTTTTCGTGCTTATTCCAGACGAGTTTATTATCTAGTACAAGTCCCTGACTTCCATTCAATAACTTTTCCATCTAATTCAATGGCTTGAAGGTTAATGTTTCTTTCCCTTATAAAGGCATCTGGGGTAGTCTTGGTGGGGTTGACTCTAAGTCCCATCGATTGACACCATTCTTTTGTGAAGTGAAGACCTCTTTGAATTATATCTTAGAGAATACTCTCGAATTTGCCTCTCGCGATCATGACTATGTCATCTGCATAGCCTTGACACGATATACCGATCTCAGTCAAACCGCAGAAGAATCGATCAACTGTTGGGCTCTACATAAGTGGGGAGGCTATTCCTTCTTGTAGGCATCCTCTGGTAGGGCGGATGGAGATGTCTTGTCCCATTTTAGTCTCTGCTATTCTGATAGACAGTAGATGGGACTCCTCTATCTTCTAATGCTCTTTTGACTGTTTCGTGGTAGTGACTGTCTGAAAACTCTACTGGGACAATATGTAATGAACTGAGAATATGTTTCCAACCTCCTGAACATTTTGAATGTTAGGAGAATCGGAAACATGGTACGGGTGTGTCAGGATGAGACCGATAACTCCATTTTTTCATTCAATCTATTATTTATTCCTATTATATGTTACCATACTTTCATGTTTATGATTGTTTTGACAGATCATTGATTCGTTGAAAATGGGCCGGTGCTCCGTCATATTGATACCACATTCTTTGACGGACCAATAGAGGTACGCCTTCAAGTAGCCCAGGTGAAAGATATTCAAGGAACAATCGGTAGTTCTGCCCATTCAAACGGGGAGAAAGAAGATATGGTCCAACGATACAATAATTTTTACTCTAATATTCACTGAAAACTTTTGTTGGTAGCCTTTTCGAAACATTCCATGCGGATTTTGTTCATCCCATAAATGTTCCTTCTATTGAAAAATACATCTCTTGTGAAACATGCCTCATACGTGGATGGGAACATATCTGGTAAAGTCGTCTGCTCCTTCATACATAGGAGGGCCATAATCACCAGCATCTAGGGCCATCACCTTCTGTAGGCGGAATGGATACAATAGTTGTTCACGTGCTGCCCAACTCACTAATCTGATCTGCTGCAAATCGTTCAAGAATTTGTTTTTCCGGAAACATTATCTCTTCTCGTTCTTTTCGCATCACCATGGTGTTTACTGAATTCGAAGGACCCAGTTTCCTTCAATCGTCGATGCACAGCTATAAAAGTAGTAAAATGTGGATGATGTCCGTTTGGATATCTATGTTGACATAATTCAGCAGCGACTCTGGCATTTTCTCCTGTTTCATCATGAACGAAATGCATATCTGTATATTCTTCAAATGAACAATCCATTTTGAAACGATGTTCACTGACTGAAATGATGACAGATGACTTGACAATAATAGAAACTGTTTTGGGTTACTGTCAATTATGTCTACTGTAAGGCTACGTTTCTTTTTAGTTCCAAATTTCGTGTATGTTTTATGCGTTGATCAGTGGTGTACTGAACAGCCTACTACAAACTAGCATGAAAGGCTCGACCTTGCAACAAGTTAACACGAATCGAAAGAAATCATTAAAGTAGATATTAATACACAATAATTGTTTTTCCTTCATCAAAAAATGTTGATTGGATAATATTTTCCCAGATAATTCAATCAGAAATGGCTTTGATGATGATACTCCAACATGAACTTCAACAAATTAAGAGTACTTATCTTCAGTTTTTCGCAAAAATTATTTCAGATCTTAACTCAGTGGAGTATTATGAATTTGAGGTTGGGTTTGTTTTTCAGTTGATCTGTCAAAACAATCATATGCAAGGTATGGTAACATATCAGTGAATCCACGACATCGATTCGATCAAATAATATGATGAATGAAAAAACATTAAAAATCTTCAGGAGGTTGACACATATTCCGATATGTTGTAAGAAATTAGTATTATGCGATTATTGCAGATAGGAAATTATGTCTCTACTGAGGACATATCTTCCGTTTTTCAAAATTATCTCAGGAACCTCCACTTTTAGGCAAATGGAATGTTATGAATTTTAGGTTGAGTATCGATGAGCCGAACTGATGTGAAATGCTTATTCGTCCATTCATTCATATGACCACATCGTAACTACGCCACTGGTTTACGAAGATAAAAAGTTATAACTTCAAATCAGCACGTTGATAAATCTTGATCAGTGTACCAAGTTTCAGATTTTTTCCTTCAGGAGTTATGGAGAAAACAAATTAAATCTTAATTTTTTTTGACACCCTGTATCTCAGAGGGGAGTATTTTATGACATGCCTTGTTAGCAACTTTTCGCCTCGAAATGAGGTGAGGGATCTGTTGTCGGAGTTAGCCGGTCTTATTCTGACTCACCCTGTATATATAAAAGACAACTGCCTACGAACAATCAGGTTACCCTGACGTGGGTGCCAGGTCACAAGGGAAATGAAAGGCAATGAGGAAGTGGACATCTTGCTAAGCAAGGGGCAAAAGTGAGTTTTCTGGTTTAGAACCCTTCCGTGGTCTGCCCAAGGAAGAGTTTCGGCGCTGGGAAGCTGACCAAATGAAAATCCACTGATAATGTTCCAGGGCAAAAGACAAGCGAAGAGGCTTCTGAGCCCATTGCCGCAGGGAAGCTTAACAGCTTCTCAAATTGGACAAGAAGGACGGGACAGCTCACTAGACATTGTCCTATCGGGTATCACCCAAAAAAATGCATAGATCACACAGTGAACTGTGCAGTTACTGCGAGAATTGCGCTAAAACTGCAGAACACCTGCTCCTCGAAGGAGTTTCCTTAATGCCCTCAGACATCAGGAACTCATCTCCCAGGAAACTGATACGCTTCGCAAGGAGACTCGGAATCCCTGATCTTGAAAAGATGAAAAGTAATGTACAAAAGACCACTTATAAATCGAGGTACGGAGAGGCTGATGAGCCCCATAAAATCTACCCGATACTACGTTTCGACATTGTCATTTTGAGGTAAATTCTTCAAAATAATGTGAAACATGTGAAGGTAAAATCATAATACGTTACTTACAATATAATTCCACAGTTATTCATTCATTATTGCGTGTTCATGTTTCACGATTGCTGGTATCGAGTTTGTTTTATCTGTTATCGTTTTTTTAATATTTTTTTAAGTCATTGGAGTGTTCGACATATTCAGTTGTAGTATGTAGGCACTATTGTTTCAATTCATGCAAACTTTTCCTTGTAAAAATATAAAGATCAGTTCACTTTCTCTTTTATATTTTTCGTTGTGGTGAGAGTGTTTGAAATGAGTAATTGTATATTTGATTGAAGTTTCTATTGTTGATACTGTATCTTTTTATGGAGGAAATTTTCTTCTTTTTGATTTTTTTCCTTAGTCAAAATTTCAACCTTGACAAAATCGAATTTATGTTGATTTTATCTTTATGTTTAGACAATGCTGTGATGTCCGTTTTTGAGTATTTGTAGGTATTGTTTGGATTGGCTTCTATATGTACTTTCGCAATCGTCACATGGTATTTTATATACGTATGGGTTGTTTATTTTTTTGGAATTTTCTGGTTTTAATTTTTTTAAATTTTTTTTTTTTTTTTTTGGTCGTTTTTCCGAAGTTATCTGGGTAGTTATTTTCTTTCAGGATATTTTTATTTTTCCTAATTACTTTTTCTGAATGTTGGGTGAGCAAGTTTTATGGCTCGGTCAATTGAGTTCTGAATAATTTTTTTTTAAAGCATTTGACAAGTAATTTGTGTAGCGATGTGATGAGTTGGGTTAAGTGACCAGTTTGTGAATTTTTCCAAAATTGTTTTGTTCAGAAGTTTATTTGTTGGTTGGTTACTTTTTCTACTGTAATTTTAATCTGGGGTGATAGTTGTTAAATTTTTCTAGAATTTCATCAAGTTTGTCATTAGGTATACACGTTAGGCAATCATCAACATATCTTTTCAAGAAGACTGGTTCAAATGTTAGTAAGTTGACGTTTTCTTCTACATACTCCATTACGAGATTTGCTTTGGTTGCAGCAATTGGAGAACCCATGTCATTCCAATATTTGTGAATAATATTTGTTCTCGTATTGAAGTATGTTGAAGTTAGACAAAGTCAATTCCTTTCAGAAATTTTGCAATGTTAATGTCGTGTGATTTTTTATTTCGTGCCCTTTTCTTTACATAACGTTTATTGCTGATTTTGTATCAATGTTTGTTGGTATAAGGATACTATGTCTAGTGAGGTAATCATATATTTATATATATATATATATAATATATTATATAAATATATATATATATATATATATTTATATATATATATATATATATATATATATATATTGTTATGATATGAAATATATGTTAAATATAAAAATAAAATTTATATAATGATATTTATACATTATATGAATTCCTGCTATGATTGTTTTCACAATCGTTCTGTGTACTTTGCATCTCTGAAACCTCTGGCCATCTCATAGTCAACATAGATGATCCAAGAGTTCAGCAGTGGAGCATTTCTATTATCATCTGAGTGTTCCCAACAATCCATTCAATTTGCACAACCTATAAAAGTATGGAAATCAAAATCCACAAATAAAAACTTTAGAATTTAAATAGACAAAAATAATCTACGAGCAAGAACATCCTGTATGCTGATCTTGAGTTACAAGGAATATGACATGGACATGTCGAACTATTTTCCATTGGAAATCATCAAAATAACAGATTTGAGAATAGAAAATGGGTTAATATGAATTTTGAACAGTTCTGTATAAATAATGTTAGGAGCAGATATAGAAATTGTAAATAAAAATTGTATCATATGTTAGAATTAGAAAATGTGTTTCAAGAAAGTGTGCAAAAAGTGAAATTCAGATCGGAAAAACAAAAAGTGATGGTTGCCTGGGGAAGAAAAAAATAAGGAGTCGAAAAATAATTTTGGAGAGAAGCGGTAACAAAAATTTTTCATCATTGAAAATCAACGCAAATAAGCAGACAACAAATATAACAACATATTCAACCTTGAATCCAAATCAAGGAACCGCCTAGCAAATATTCGACCAAATAGCCAGTTACCTCCAATCCAAATCAGATCATATTTCCAGTATATGACATAACCAGCAACAAGGGGGCCAACATAAGTTAACTTCACTCCCAGTTGCCATTGAACACCTACTCGAGGATTCTCGTGAGTGCACGAACTGAATTCACAAAAGGTATTTATTTCATCAACAAAAACTAAACACAGTGATACGTTTCGCACTCGACACTTTTTATGGTTCTTTTTAATAACATCGATTCACAGTGGTGAACTTCCTTCCGTACTCATGATCATGATATAAATATAACCTCCAAATATTTACTTGCAATATTCACTGATTGTGAAATTTGATTTTTGAATTTTTTGTTTCAATTACATTAATCATAAGTAGATTCGCAGGAATAGGTATTTGAAATATTTGAAAAATTATTTAATAAAAAAAAAATATTTAACATTTTCTGACTCGTTATTTATCATTTGATCATATGACAAACTATATTTCCATGAAACAGTGAATTGACTTCAAGCAAAATAACTAGAGACGATCTGCTCTACATAGGCGTACCGACTGAGCTGGGGAAAGGTAATGAAAAAAGGTAAATGGTATATTGAAAAAGGGCAAGAATGTCATAGCCGGAGTTTATTGTTCTGATGAGTATTTGAAAAGCAATTATACAGGAAAAAAAAATACAAATCTTCATCATTTTATATATATATATATATATATATATATATATATATATATATATATATATATACATATATATTTATACAGTGCTTCTCAAAAGTCCCTCCCCCCCTCTTAATTTTGGAACGATTATACATAGACAAGTGAAATTTGGAAACTGAATATTAAAGGTTGTAAACTTCCCTACTTGTGATAGATGACGAAATCGTCAAAGATGACGTCACAAGGCCATTGTGACCAATAATTTTGAATGGAACCCTAAAAGAACTATTTTAGCAGCTTTTGTTACTTTTAATATTTTTGTACATTTTGATAATTTGTTAAACTGTTGTGAGCCGAACGTTCAAGTGCTTCAAGAAGCTAAATGGTACGTGCTTTAGGTAATAAAGTAGCAGCGATCCTAATTCTTGGTGGAACTGGACAAAATATTCATGCAGCAGAACACATTTTTAATGAGAGGTTTTCCGATCGCCCCGTTTTGAGGACTTATTTGAGGCAGCTCATTCGTGAGTTTGAAACAACGGGTAGTATTAATGATGCGAAACGATCTGACAGACCACAAATTTTTGATGAGAAAAAAAAATGATATACTGGCAGAAGTAATAGTTAATCCTACTTCTTCAACAACTCACGTTGCATCTACCTGTGAAGTCAGTCGAAGTACAGTACACAGGGTGTTAAAAAAAAACAAATTTCATCCATACAAATTAAAAATGGTTCATCAACTCTCAGACGACGACCCAGACCGAAGACTAGAATTTTGTGAAAATATGGAAACTAAAATCAACCAACAGCCAGACTATGTCAAAACAATTTATTTTAGTGATGAAAGTACTTTCTATCTAAGTGGAAATGTAAATACACAGAATGTGAGGTATTTGAGTGACGCAAATCCTCACCTGTTTCGTGAAACACATACCCAATTTCCCCAGAAGGTGAATGTTTGGGCAGGTATCCTGGGAAACCACATCGTTGGGCCTCTTTTAGTACATACCAATTTAACTGGTGAGGTTTATCTGGAGGTGTTGCAAAACGCAATGGAACCGTTAATCCTTGAAATTTTGGAAGATAATCCAGATGAATTCGACAATTTGGAAATAATATTCCAACAGGATGGTGCTCCTCCACACTATTACGGTACAGTAAGACGGTATTTGGATGAGGAGTATCGTGGTAGATGGATTGGACGATGAGGTTCAACGGAATGGCCAGCTCGATCACCGGACCTCACACCTTTGGATTTTTTTCTGTGGAGGGTACCTTGAATCGAAGGTTCACGCCACTAAACCTGACAATATTGACGTTTTAAAACAACGTATTGTTGCAGAATGTGAGGCTGTTTCTCAGACACATTTGCAAAAGTACGAGAAGAGTTCAAAAATAGGGTATTTCACTGTCAGGAACTAAATGGAGGTCACTTCGAGCAATTTCTTTAAGGAAATACTGATTCTTAAATCTGTAATTAATATCATACTGAACGGAATTTAAATTTAAATGTATATTAATGAGCCATTAAAACTGCCATAAACACAAACAAAACTAGTATCATTGAATAGGTTTTTTCGATACCTTTTAAAAGAGGTGTCGCTTGCCGTAGGGTTCCATTTAAAATTATTGGTCACAATGGCCTTGTGACGTCATCTTTGACGATTTCGTCATCTATCATCACTAGTAGGGAATTTTACAACCTTCAATATTCAGTTTCCAAATTTCACTTGTTTATGTATAATCGTTCCAAAAATGAGAGGGGGGGAAGGGACTTTTGAGAAGCACTGATATATATATATATATATATATATATATATATATATATATATATATATATATACTAGCTGGTACCCGCGACTTCGTCCGCGTAGAATTTGTATTTTTGCCTATGTTGTTCCATCTAGCTTATGCCTGTGGCTTTGCCCGCTTTCCGTTATTGTTTCCCGTTATCCCGTTATCCCATTTCCCATTATTCCCATTATCCTGTTTTTCCTTATCCCGTTACCCCGTTTCCCTCGTTTGGGTGCCATAATCTATTTGACAGCAAAAGTAATGCATTGTGACGAATATTGAAAATTCACTAACTCCCCCTATAAGGACTGAATTTTCAAATGAGGTTGAACATAATTTATTTATTCGTAACAAAGAGCCAAAACACGAATTCACATAAACCCAAATTAGAAAGCGACCTCCATAAACATTTTCATCCCCCATTTCACCCCTTAAGGGGTTGAAGGGCTTCATATATCAATTTTCATGACCCCAACTCAAAAAACTGCGGAACCCTCATATTAACTTTTACCTACCAGTTCACTCCTTTATGGGTTGAATTTCTAAAAACACTGGGTACATATATATATCGTAATTTGTTACAAAGACCTCGAATACCAATGTATATGCCCTTTACATAAAAACTACCAATCCCTATTTAACCCCCCTCAGCCCTTCAGGGATTAAATTTCCAAAAACACTGAAACACGTAATTCTTCATTTGTAGAAAGACCTCAAATAGTCAAATTTCATGACCTCAAAAACGGTACTCCTTATACAAACTTCAACACCTTTCAAACCCTTTGGAGTTGAATTTTCAAAAATATTCTTCATTTGGAGAGAAAAAGCACAAATACCAACTTCAAAATTATCGCTGCTTTCACCCCCCTTCTCACACCTCTTCTCACTCCTTTGGGGATGGAATATCAGAAAAACCTTTCTTGGTGGTTATCAATGTCTTCATGGGAAACCGTCAAAATTTACTCCTTAAATCCAGTGGTTTGGTCTGGGCGTAGATCGTATGTCAGTCTGTGAGTCAGTCAGGACATGTAATTAATATATTAATATTGATAATTTAAAACTATTTGCTTATTTGAATATTTTGGTCTTCAATCCATACAACAAAATCCATGCGTACAAGGGTTTCTTCTCAAGTTATTGATTGCGAATAACAGTACGAATGTACAGCTTCCTTCCTTCGTTAATAATCCTGCCCAAATAATCGAATCAGCCTTATCTACTTTTCAAAGTAGAACAATTTATTGTCATAAAATGATGTCAATCATGAACTTTTCTGATAGAAATGTTGACAAAAAAAAGCTTCAAATCATTTTTCAGATGAAAATTCCTTAGTTTTGAATTTTCAATATGGTTACTGAGTATAAGTTTCTTCCATCTCTGAAAATTATTGTTTATTTCAGGTAATGAGCCACCAGATCTGCAATTGCAAGCTTTGAAAGATTTTATTGATTGTGCTTTAGATGTGGAAGGAATCGAAGAAGAATACCAGCTCATTGGTCACCGGCAAGGCAGTCCCACTTTATGTCCAGGAGGAAGTTATTTAGAATTATTGAAAAATGGCCTCATTTCGTAGCAGCCTGTATGAATGCAGTGACGTATTCCGAAAAGTGCTGTGATCTCTTTATTTTTGTGAAATGTTGAGATGCTATCGACTAATAATTATTTTAAACATTTTATACAAGATTGTCCATCGTGAACAGTACCATAGTGCAACAAAAATTCATAGAAATGATCTAGATACTAGCCAAGCTGAGTTCCTATACTTTGTATAACTTCTAAATATCAAAACTGGAGAGCACATCACTCGGCTCTTGGAAGAAAAAATTCCCAGTCTTTCATTTTCATATCAATATCGGCAAACTATATGTCGTTCGATCCACAACTCTTGTTAGATCTTTCTCCCATAAGATGTACACATAGACAGAAAATCGCTGTAAATCAACGCTAATGTTTTTTTTTATTTTTTTTGCCCTGTATGATTCTATCATTTCGTGAGTGAAAAGTGATCTATTTGTCAGTAATAGTTTCGATTGAATGTGCCATCCAATTATATATAATTCCGACTGTTTTCTTTATTGAATTCATACCTCCGTCTCTGGCTGATGATGGAGCTTTATAGGTCCGAAACATGTACCATTCCTGTCTAAAAGAGTAATAAACAAAATATTGTGAGGTATGACAAAGAATTTTCTTGAAACATCCCATTTCACTCCAATTTGAGATACAATGGACTTTTATCTCAAATTAAATTTTTGTAGCTTTATTGTGAAGAATTTCACATATTCTTTATTGAAATTGAAATTGTTTATTGAAAATAGGAATCCTAATATACATAAATTTTACAAGTCCTAATCAAACATAACTATGAATAATTACGAATTGCGAACAAAATGAATTGTCTAGTAGCATTTATTCCTCTATAAACAGAACTGTTTATTGGAAAAAAATAAGTAGAAACATAATAAATAAACAATAAACCATATAGGTATAAATACAATAATATAATAATAAACAAATTGAAATTATATGGGATTATTCTAGTAATAAGGTAAATATCAAGTGGTACACTGTTCAAGTTGTCCTTATCTGTTATTTTGATTTCAAATACTCAACCAAAACATCCTTGAATTTTCTCACCGAACAAGACTGCTTAATTTCTAATGGAAGCTTATTAAATTCAAGCAAACCTCGCTGGAAGATGGAGTTCATAGATTGAGAATACCGTGTACGAGAAACAAAAAGATTGGTACTGCCTCGCGTAGGATAATCGTGAATTTCACTGGTGAATGTGATAAACTGATCAAGGTATGCAGTTGCTTCGCCACATAAAATTTTGAAGATGAAAATCATGGAGGAATAGAAAATTCTATCTTTAACTGGGAGCCAATCCAAAACTTGAAGCATAATTGTGATGGGAGTAAATCTGTTGCATTTAAAAATAATTCGCATTCCTCTATTTTGCAACTTCTGCAAAGATTCAATACTATTACCATCGAATAATGATAACAGGCTGGCACAGTACACGTAGTGGGGTTGGATTATTGTGTTATAGACCCGTTGGGAAGCTAAGATGGCTACTGACACGGGTAAAGAAAAATAATTTTTCAGCTATTTTACTGTGGATGTATTGAAAATGATCCCTGAAGTCTGATGTAGTATCGATCATAAAAAGGTATTTGATTTTTTTAACTATCTCAATGGGCTCATCATACATTTCAATTATAACTGAGTCGATGTCAATTCGATTGATTTTATTTTGTGTGGAAATAATCATTTCTTTAGTTTTAGAACTATTAAGTTTCAGTTTATTTGTTTTGAGAAAAAAAGATATTTTATTCAAAATATGATTGACTTTCATAACAGTATGAGATAATTATTTATCACTTACAGCCAACAGAGTATCATCGGCAAACAAATTCAGAAACTCACAGTCTTCAATGTATTGTATGTCATTTAGATAGAGTATAAAAAGAAGAGGTCCGAGAACACTCCCTTGTGGAAGGCCTGTATCAACATATTTCGCAACTGAGAGTGTACCATTAACTTTGGTTCGTTGAGATCAATCTGACAAGTAACTCTTGAACCAATCAAGAACCTTCCCTGTTATACAGTAATACTCTAATTTAGAGAGCAAAATTGGAATATCAATTGTTTCGAATGCCCTTTTGAAGTCCAAGAAAATGGCAACTATGTATTTATCTTCATCGACAATTTTTTCCATTTTGAAACTGTGAGCTGCAGAGCTGTTCCACAAGAATGCTTATTTCTAAATCCTGATTGTAAATCCATGAAGAGTTAATTTTTCTCAATATATTCACGTATTTGATCGTATACTACTAGTTCAATAACTTTTTCAATTGGAGGAAGGGTATTAATAGGTCTGAAATTAACAGCTTCATTTGTGTTATTGATTCTTGGTATAGGAATGACTATACTAGCTTTGAGCTCATGCGGAAAACAAGCTGTTGACAGTGAACTATCGACCAAGTTAAGGATTATATGACCAACAACTTCAAAAATATTTTTCAATACTCTATCATTCATGAAGTCAGGATTACATCTTTTATCAAAGTAGTTGATTACAATCCTCAAATCTTTCAAAGTGACTAATTTGAATTCAGATATGGAGCTGTTAACGACTGGAAGACTGTGATTAGACCAATCAACCGATTATGGTATAGTTGTTTTGATATCTAATATACTTTCAACAAAAAACTAATTGAACCGCTCAGCTATGTCTACATCCGTATTTGCCCTGATAATTGACTGTTGGTCCTGAAATAGAATTTCATTAGGTATATTATTATGGGATGGTTTCAACAACGTTTTCAATGTTTTCCACATTTGTTTTGCATCATGAGAACAATTATCAATTTTCCTTTCATAATATTCGCCTTTTTTTGTTTTTAACAAGTTCACCATTTCGTTTCTATATTTTTTGTATAAGGCCCAGCTAACCGATTTGTCATATTCTGTTATGCATCTTCTGAATTCTTTATAGGCAGTGTCTCTGTTTTCTTGAAGATATCACATCAAAGTCATACCAAGGCATTTGATTTTCGCGAGTAGTATGAGATTTTAACGGGGATATTAATTCTACCTGTGTTTTTACATCGTATATAATGTTAGAATATATCAAATCAACATTATTGGTGTTCAAATTCCATGTAGCAGGAATCAATTGTTCATTCAAAGATCAAGGCTGTTTTGGTTGAAATTTCTGTATGATTTACTAATCGTATTAGGTGTAGGCACAGACCCAATTGATATTGTTAATATAGCATGATCTGTAATTTTAGGAACATCATGAACTTTATGAATGATATCGCTTTCATTACTCAGAATATAATCAATCAGTGTACTACTTGTATTTGTTATTCTAGTGTGCTCATTAACTAATTGCTCAATGCCTGCAGTAAGGAAATTTTTGAATTGATTCACAAATCTATTGTTGGTATCCAGGAAATTCAAATTGAAGACACCTATAAGTATACATTTAGTGCTTTCAGCGAAAAAAAATTCAGACCAGTTTTCAAAGTGTTCCATGAAACTTCGATAATCTGAACTAGAGGAACGATATAAACAACCTATGAAATAATATTGACCATGAACCTTAATTTTTAACACTACTAGTTTTTTATGAATTTTCAAGTTATAATCGTTACGTACATAAATCACCACTCCTTCTGTGTGTCTACTGGATGAATCACATCTAACTACTTTATAACCATGGATGTCTATTTCAAAGTCTGAGATATCTGCAGTTGTACGAGATTCACTCAACAGGATGATCGAAGGGTTGGTGAGGTACTATGTCATGTATTAGTTGGTTGTGATTCGCAAATAGACTCTGGATGTTCATATAGATGATATCGGAGTTAAAAGGTGTATCATGTTGGATCATCAGTTTTCTTCCCTTGATGTTTTGTCCACTATGGTCTGTATACCATATATAAATTTAATTGTTTTTTTCATATCACCATTGTTTGTGAGCTCGACGAGTTGAGCCTTGATGGATAAGTAGTATTGTTTCTGCATAATGGTTTGGTCTCCAAAAATCACTATACCAGGGATATTAATTCTTGTTTTATTCTTAAATACATGAATGGCTTCATCGTTGTTACCCAGTATAACTTTAATGGGCCTGTTTTTCTTACCAGTGTATTTTCCAAGTCTACATGTTTTTTTAATAGTCACTTCATCAGCAAGATCAGCGAGAATCTTTTCCACATTTTTCTTATCATCCTTGGCTCGTCCTAATGGTTTTTCTCGTTGGATTCTTGTACATTGCACACTATTATGTTGGATGCTTTAACTTTCCTTTCATTTATTTTATCGACTTCCCAAACTGAGATGTGGTATTGTAGATGACTATAAATGTTTTATAATGAAAAGGGAAACATTCTCGATGGAACATTGAAACAGGAGATTTTTCTAAACACTGGGAAATTTACGACAAAAATGAATCGGTTTCAAGTAGTATCTAAAAGAAAAACAAAACTATTTCCTCGGTTGAAGCACATGCTGGACGTTGGACTATATCCAATGAATATTGTAAATGACCCTTGCTCGAAATAAAAAAAAATTAAATTGAAAATTTGCAGCTTAATTCAGTTAGTTGTTTGATTTCTCAATCCAGTTCTAATTGGGAGCTCAAATAGATGAAAATGAGTCAAAGACGAATGTTTTCAAGGAGTGGTACTCAACAGAATGCACTCGTAACATGGTATCACATTCACTAGACCTTCAATGAACTTTGGTCACAGAAAGTCTGTTCCATATTTCCACGATTATCGGCAAGACAAACAATTGTTTCGGAGTCATACTAATAATCTCTGTTTTTTCTTTGACAATTATAACCAATAATGGTGTAGAACATATCGATTTATTCGGCAGTATGAACAGGATGTTCATTAAATCACATGTGGATTCATCCGCGATTGAGAGATAAACTTTAGTCACTCCATCGTTCAACGAAACATCTTGGGGGGTGTTCATATTTTTCGGATTGGAATATTATTCTAGGCATATTTGCATTCATATTACCGATATGTGCTAGTGCAATGAGAAACTGAGTGCCATTGACATTTGCTAAAACAAAACAAAAAAAAATGTTGCAATACTAGATAATTTGAATATTAGCATTTTGATACCAACTTTGATAACTATTCCAGAAAGCAACGCGATAAAATGAAATTATATCTTTGGCATAATTTTTTTATGTATTTCATTATTTTATTTTTTAATTGATATTGAAATCAGAATTCTAGCTACCATAGAACTCGAGCTATCGGAGTCTGATGCCGCACCCTGTATAAAGTGGTGGGTGGTTTGTTATAGACATAGATTTTATACGTTTAAATTTTTCCATTGTGACTGTCCACTATTCTTTTCTTCCTCTCTTTTTGTCTCAAGGTTCATTTCATATGAGTTAAAGTGAAGTTTTCTGTTTTTCAATCAACTGTTCGCAGCAGATTTCACTTGATTGAAATCCTAATTTCCTGAGAAAAGGCTCTACAATCTTAATGACAAAAAAACATGCTGTATAACTACTGTGTACGGAACATGCGTTTTGCAGGGCTTGCGCTTGACGTCTTCATTTGTGATGTCATTCTATTCATGTTGTTCACAAAATGCATATAAATATTCCCCGGTATCATTTTTATTATCGTTCCAGACTTTATCTGTCCCAGACGGGATATTATTCACATGTAATAACACCAGAATACTCCTTGAATACATTAGAGCATCCCATTGTAGTGTAATGAGCCGAAACAGTGATCAATAACTCATAGCGAATAAGCAAAACATCAAATAGCCATTCCCGTTTAAAAAGTAAATTATCCTCCAAGAGAAACATCTCATGTTTATTTAAAGGCACTTCTTTTGATTTTGGCTTCACTCACTGGCATCTGATTACATATTCAGCTTGGCTTTCTGGCTAATGTAAAAATGCTTTTTGCTCTCCTTTACTAATAATAAATGAGCAACGGGAAATGGATTATTTTTAAAGAAGACGTTGCTGCCCGAAATGCCCCAGAATGGCGGAGGTCGGTGCTCCGGATCACGCCGGTAAAGTAATTTGAATTCATTGGGAAAGTTGTAAAGCGGATTTCTACAGGGCGATGCATTTCTACGAATGAATGGAATTCTATACGTGAAACTGCATACCTAACGAATCATTTCATGCAATCGTATTCTGAGTTTATGTGAAACTTCATAATATGCAGAAAATTGTTTTTTTTTTTTTTTTCAATGGCTTTGACATTTCGTCATTCGGCCAGTCACAAGTTGAGTATTTTTATGTATCATTTCATAGTGTTCTGGGTAGGCCTTGTTACTAACTCCATACGCCACCTAGGAGCAGCACTGTTAATTTGAACGCAACAGCGAATCGTCGAGGACCATCCTCGGCCCGGCTACGAAATATAACATTTAATTCTCTCAAATTAAATAGAAAGATTCAGAAAACAGTTACCACCAACACGAGGTTGTTATGAATATGGATATTTCTTTGTCAGCAATTTGGGATGATAATTGTTTGAAATTCTGCAAGTGTTCCTATGTAACTAACTGCAATATTTTGAAAATGTTCTAAAGATATGTTGATGACGTATTTGATATTTGGAATCGTGATTTCGGTGAATAGGGGATTACCTAGGATTGTATGTAGTTGACCATTATTTTCTGAAATCTACAAAAAAAATAGGAATAAACAAATAAAAAGCCAGCGCGTGGTTGTGTAGTGTTTTCATATAATATAATTTGAGTTTTTCTACTTCGTAAAATATAATTCAGAGCTTGTACGGAGTACGTCAATTGAGAAGGGAGATGTCATTACAAGCGAGAAATAGAACAAAAAATAACGTATGTGGTCGGGGGACCCCCATCAGGAACGAAATTGTTGACTGGTAGAAATCGTCACGTAATACCAAGCAATACTATACCTATATATCCTTTTTCCAAACTCATCCGCCACAGTAAAAGGTATTTTATTCCTGATTATACGATTCGTTATATTATATCAAATTGACGTGCCACATATTCAATATGAACCATTAATCCAACTTCGGCATACAAAAAACATAAGAAATTATAAATCATCTAAATACACGTTATATTGTTTCTCAATATTTTTCCCTTTGAAAGTTGACGTTTTTTATTCCATCACATATAATTGTCATTATACCATGCAATACTATTAGAGTACGATCCCAGAGCCGGCAAACCTACGTCATTTCAGAAAAGCTGAAATTTTGAGAATGAATAGTGTGAAATTTAGTTGAGAATGTATACGTTGAAGTATGGTAATATTTTGACAATAAATATAGCGAGGCACCAGCTTTAACTGATTCGAGCTCTGGATCTCGTTGGTTCAAATCCCACCACTGACGAACTTTTTCCCCTTGAAATTGCGAAATGACTTGCTTTGGAACTAATATTCAAAGAGAAATGATCAAAACAACCCAATTCTCAATTCTGAAGGGAAAAAAATGAGAAAACCTTCACGTGGTGGGATTCGAACCCACGCATTTTTTCGAACC
This sequence comes from Gonioctena quinquepunctata, assembly GCA_018342105.1. Taxonomy (NCBI): domain Eukaryota; kingdom Metazoa; phylum Arthropoda; class Insecta; order Coleoptera; family Chrysomelidae; genus Gonioctena; species Gonioctena quinquepunctata. Next base: position 303,776 of record JAFIRS010001116.1, read on the forward strand.
CACAGATCAAATCTTTTATATCTGGCGTCTCAGACCGCTCGGCTGTCCCAGTCTATTGAGAGTCAGAATATTAGCATACTTTAACGTAGCTTTGCTGAAATGACGCAGGTTTGTTGGCTCTGAGATCTTGGACTATATACCTATATGTATATCCTTTCTGCCATACTCCTCTGCCACAGTAAAACCTAGTTTATTCCTGATAATACTATTCGTTATATTATATCAACACATATTCAATGTGAATCATCAATCCAACTTCGGCATTCAAAAATCATAAGAAATGATGTCCAAAAAATTATATAATCATCTGAACTCCAATTATATAGAAATATAGAAGAAACAAAATCATTTTAGATTTCCCGCGAGCAGAACAGCAGTTTGGATGGTTACGTACACCTCCGGAATCGAATAAGCAAGAGCTGAATGCTTGTCACACTCATGGTTGGTTTATGCAACATTTCCCATTAACTAAGACTAATAACTAGTAACTAAGAACTATACCTAAGAATGCTGTGGTGTTTATGCACTCTCTTGGTTAGTTCTTAGTGGAGAAATTCGCGCATGCTCCAACCATATTTGATCATTTGAAGTTTGACAGTCATAAATGTAACTATTAAATTAAAATACCCTAAGCTGTCGAATTGAAAACAACGATTTGGAAAATGACTTGTAATAAAGGGAAAACGTATTTTGCACTATTTTTTTTGCTCATTAATACTTTTGAAAAGTCAACTGTAAAAAATTTTCATTCGGCGCATGCGCACATCCTTTTTTTACTAGAACTTTGGTTCTTAGTTAAAAGTTGGGCAACTTTCTAGTCATGGTTCTTAGTTCTTAGTACTAGTAGGGATTCCTTGAACGCGCTCATTGATTTGCTAGTGTTGAATCCTTAGTTATTAGTTCGCTTAGTTCTTGGGAACGTTGCATAAACCAAGCAATACACGTATATAATGGAAAGGGACAGAGAGAGAGATAAAGAAAATCGCATAGAGGGGCATAACGCTTTTTTCTTACGTGACGCTTTCTATCCGTCAACACCTACCGCAAGCCGCGTAAAGCAACTTCGTTCCAAAAACAACAAAATGAAGGATCACATTCAATATTAGATAACAATAATAATATACAGTAAACTAATTATTGGTATATAAAGACTGTTTTCCTATACTTCAATAAATATATTTATTCGGGTCTATCAGATTGTATATTTTTTTTTTGTGTTGTGATTGTACAGTTATGTATTTTTTTCTAATAATTCTATATACAGGGTGTCCCATATAAAATTCCGCAGGGCAAATATCTGGGAAATGAAAGATAACATCCGTATTTCGTGAAAGTAGATGATCTTGATGTCAAAGGGTCCTCTTATTTACGTAGAGATCCATCACTAGACGTCATCCGTTAGGGCGTCACGACACCGACGCTAATTTTTCTAAATGGCATTCCAGATTTTTCAATGCTTTTTGCGATTGTGCATCAAATTCTGAATTCAGCCATATAGTACACTCATGAATTCCCTTGAATAATGATGAAAAACAGCAACTTCATTGCATATTATGAAGAGGGACATCAAAATAAATGCAAAATACGAAAATTCATCGATCTGTCAGAAAACCTGTCAGATTTTACGAAAGTGTATCCAGTTTTGTGTTGGTTTTTCGTAAAATTGAAAAATGTTTCAATTTTCTAATGCAGAAAACTTGGATATGATAAGTACTTATGATGAAGCAAGGAGTGCAAAAGAAGCAGTGAAAATATACGCTAATCGGTATCCCGACAGAAGATTACCGTCAGACAAAACATTCACTAGCTTAGCCAAATTGTTGGCACAAAATGGATGTTCTAATGAAAAGAAGCGAAAAAACAAAAAACGGCTACAGATGAGAATCACACTATTGCAGTGCTAGGTCAAATGGTAAAAATTGGACCACAAAATAGTTCTACCAGACAAGCCAGGCAATGGATTGTGATATTTATAAATCAATACAACGTATTTTGTCAAAAAACAAATTCCATCCCTACAAAATACATCTGGTTCAAGTACTACAGCCAGGTAATGAACTTTATTCCTTATTGTTCATAACTATAATCTATCCCCTTATTTAGGAGATGCTGATAGGAGATTGAACTTCATTACATGGTTGTCCACCCGTATTCATGATGATGATCAGTTTCTGAACAAAATATTATGGAGTGATGAAAGTCGTTTCCATAACAAATAACAACGGTATAATAAACAAACATAATCGTCACTATTGGTCTGACGTGAAGCCTCATTGGATTCAAGAAATGAGATATCAGTCTGTGTGGGAGGTTAATGTTTTGTGCGGAATCATCGATGGTTATTTGATAGGACCTCATTCTTACGAACGAATTCTCAATGGAGAAGGGTACTTTTCCTCCAACATGTGCTACCGAATCTCTTGGAGAATTTACCAATACAAACTCGACTGAATATGTGGTTTCAACAAGATGGGGCACCTCCGCATGATAATAGAATAATTACCCAATATTTGGATGACACTTTCAATGAGAAATGGATTGGAAATAAGGGTCCAGCACCATTGCCAGCTCGAAGTCCAGATATGACTTCACTGGATTTCTTTTTGTGGGGATATATTAAAGACTTAGTTTATATGCGATGTCCACAAAATATAGATGATTTAAAGATAGTATCATAAATGTTTGTTCACATTTCCGTTTATTTTCATAGAATGGTTTTTCCGAATCATGTAGTGATGGTGTGTTCAATGCATATAATACAATGGAATAGTTTTTGAAAAAATTGAATATGATTAAATATATAATGAAACGTAGATGAAACGTACCTTGATGAACTGACATACGCTTCATAAACGCCTTAAATGTTGATTTTTGTATTTAAAGAGTGTGTTTCGAGTGAATGACTCGAGAAGACATGAACTGAAGGAAGGCTTCAAAGATATGTTGAAAAAATCACATAAAAGCGTACCTTTAAGAATTTGAGGATACCTCGTGGGATAGCGAGAAGTGATCATATGTATATGAACTGAAGGAGAGCTTGGGAGATGTGTCGAGAGAACGACCTGAAAGCTTTCCTTTAGGCAGATATTTGTGTGTATTTTTGCAATGAGAAAAGTGATTATCTTGTATTATAGTGTCAAGTTAATCCTCTTACGAATATCAACTGTAGAAACATGTTTCTGGAAACGAAATATTGAACATACCACATCTATATGAGTAAATTTTTGAAGAATTTTCAAAGGGAGTAAAAATATATCAGTAAAATATGTTTCAGTGATATTTCCATATACGAATGCCTAATATTTCAAATTGAGTGAATGTGAATTTGAGAATACAGAGTTCCGTAGTGGTTATGATTTGGGATAATTGGTCTAGGAGTGATTTTGAATACATAAGTAGTCTCATTTTCTTGAAATTATAAGAGAATGTTTTCTAAAAATGCAGGCTTCTGTGAAATATGATTGGTATTATTTGATTCCATAAAGTATAAAAACAGTTGAGAGTAGGTCAAGTACTGATAGTTTCGCTTTGAGGAATTTTGCTGAGTGGACAAAAAAATCATGAGTAATGTAGACTTGTTTTATTTTCAATCACTTCCTCATTTAAATCAAGGTTTGTTGAATTCTTGATTGGAATTTATGCTAAAATATTCATGAGGGGGACGGTCCACTAATAATGTTTTTTCAAGCGAAAGGGAATTATTTCGACGAAAATATGTCGATATGTTGGCCTCCATACGTACAGGGCGAAAGCATCGCCACGAATTATATTATTATTACGGAAAAGTTTTATATATATATATATATATATATATATATATATATATATATATATATTTTCAGGTTGTTCCCGATTGTACACCCTATTCAGTATGTACGTTTTCGTCAGAAATATCTCAAATGAATTTTCATTGAGTATTTGAGATGAATAAAATGCTCACAACTTTATAATAAAAATATCTATACAAATGTGATCGGAAACCAATGGAAAGAAATGAAGCATAGGAAGATTATTTACGTTGTGGAAAATTCAAACCTAAGTATATGTTAACCGGTGAACAGAAGGTAGCATTCTGATTTTAAGAAATAATTATGAATACATATTCGAACCGTATAGTTCGTAAATAAGTTATTTATTTTTTCCATGGTTAATTTATATGTTTTTTTTTTGGGTTAGAGCATAAGTGGAATGGATATCTACAGGGTAAATTTTCCGAAAGAGCTCTTCGGAAAAATCAATCTGAAACGAAATTGATCTATTATATCCCAATTTCAAGGCGGAAATTGATCTTGGAGTTATCACATTTCGAAAGTAGTTAGATTGAAAATGTTTGCTGGTAAAGGAATAAAACGAATGTAATAAAGTCATATGACATTCCAATAATTATATAAAACCATTTTGAAAGTTGGTCGACCATAAATCAAAGAAATAACACCCCCGAATTACATTATTTTATTGAATTAATTGGACAAAACTTGATTTCCTACTTGGATAACTGAACAGATTATTTTTATTTTTGAAATTGTAAAATTCTGAAAATTATTTTTGCTGGGACAGATTTTTTTTATGTTCATTCCTCCATCTTGGAGACGGTCAAAGAAGAAGGACACGGAGACGATGATTGTCAGCTTCAATGTACCATGCCTGTGCCTAAGAAACTGTTGTGACTGTATTTGTTGAGAATTCTGAAGAAACTTCGATGTGATTGAAGTACTGATGCAGCTCGAATGGAAAGATGAATACCCAAATGGAGAATGAGGAGTTAGTCGAAGGGTTTTAACCAAAAAATATACAATTCCCTAATAAATCTTTGTGTTGAAGTTATAAACAAGGGGGTGAAGGACTGGATAAATCAAGTAGTTCGGTACCTCCCCCCTGAGAAGAGGTTTTCGAAGAAACAATGAATTCGAAGAAAGCATAATTTCCGATATCTTCAGAACAACCAGCATAGAAGAGCTGATTTTGGGTTCCACAATGGTCCAGTCTTCAGATGTATTTATATTTGATATTTATTAACCTGTCTCATACTATTTCATTATATTTCGTTGGTATGTGAATTGATCAATTTTTTCATTGCTCGGGGGCGAGCAATGTTGAAGGGGGGAGTTTGTCACGAAATGCATGGTTTAAATCAGAGTCAATATTTTACCATTACCATTATTAACTTTCGTTCCAATTTAGATATTTGTTAATTGTGCACTGTTCCCCATTATACGTGTCATAACATTGAGTTCATTCAAACAATCACGATTGTAAACGAAAATCCATATATCAACGGGGAGATTGATTTGGTTCCAGCTAGAGGCCGGATCTCGGAACGGTTGCCGTGTGGGGTGTCCACTTTGGACATCCCAGAATGTTTAATCATTGAAAATGTAAGTAAACCATATTTCTTTTGTAGTTTTCCCCTTCACAATTGTTGCTCTCATATTCAATATATTTTTTTATCTTTGTTTTATATTCCGTTTTTCATTGAACTCTTTCAGCAAAACTCGAACTAAGTGGTGGTAGCAACCCTACCCCGTGACAATATGATATCAATGAATTGGGAGAAAAAATCCAGGAGACTTCTATAGACTATGTCGGAGTTGATTTTTTATTTGCATAAAATAAATTTATTATCTAAGAATTTGGGAAACTTTTCATATCTCCTGAATTAATAAATTTGGTTGAACAATTCGTCAAGGTTTTTTGTTAACACTGTCAGAATGCATTTTTTACTTTCATAAAATATTTCTATTTATCTCATGAATATCTAGTATTGTCGGATTTTCTTCAATGATGTTTTTAATCATATTTCCTGAACTATTGAAACCAAAAAAACTTCATGAGCGTTTTTGGTGTATTTCATCGAAGGGAATAATTCTGGTACTTTGACATTTTCAGATATTTACAGTCGTTTATGAGATGTTTCCAAATGTCCTTTAAATTTTTTTTTACCAAGTTTTTCCACCTTCTAATCAACAAAGGAAATAATGGTTCACAGTTCAGTGAAACTCGATACATTCGATCGATTGATTGTTTTCGTATTTCAATATTTCTTTATGGTACTCTACAGTACGTTGAATTTTTTTATTTTATTGAATTTACAGAAAAAATCATACTTTTCTTGTAGAAGAAGTAACGAAAAATAATTTTGCTGTACTGATATTTTATGATTTTTCCATTTGTTTCCGAGATATATTGAATAAAATGAATTTCTTATTTCACTATTTCGATTTTTATTTGTTTTTCCATTTTCCGATAGATGTAGAAAAAAATCACAGAATGATAATTTTTGCGCGTCATCCAGAGTCACATTTTGAATCATTCAGATTTGGATTTAGTCGATTGGTTCAGGAGATATCTCATTTCGAACCAAAAAATTTCTTTCGGCAAATCGCCGTGGAAAATCCACTCGGAATTTTCCGATCGGGCTCGGTAGATTATTTTTTTTGGAGATGAAATCGATTGAGTCCTTTTTGCGACCTGTAATACGTACACAATAAATGACCGGAAAAAATTGGAAAAACCACCCTAGAGTTTTCGGATATCCTTCATATTTCAATGACAATAGTGTTTTGAGTACTATAAGACAACAACATTTCGAGTCGATATTTCAAATGGTTCCGGAGGTATATCGATAAGAAATGCAACATCCAGACAGACAGACACATACAAAAACCATAGTTGCTCAAAATTCGATCAGCCTTGCAAAAGTACCCGTGCCTCCATCTCGCTTAGTTTCCGAAATATATTTTTCATAGAGACCGTAGTATACTCCTATATAGTAATATCGTCGTAAAATAAAATACATACCACTTTCTTGAGCTTTCAAACAATAAAGTTCCATCAAAATTGATCCGGTAGTTTTCGCGTGATGCTCGAACAAACAAACAAATACACAATTTTTTTTCTGGCCCATTTCACAGATATTGAGATTTGAACTGAAAACTTATTTTTATCAGAGTGAAATATAGCCTATGTTACTGAGAGATAGTTTAGATCTTTATTAGTGAAAAAAACTCAAAATCGGTTCAGTAATTCCTCAGAGATTACCCCCTACATTCAAACAAACAAAATTTATCTCTTCATAATATTAGTATAGATTTGATAATATTCATTCTCATATATTTAAGAAACACAAGAAATATTAATTTGCGGATATAATGTCAACAATGTCCCCGAGATTATTCGGGAATCAGTTATATTTCTCCAACATTCAATATAGATGAAATATCGGATATATTTTCCTAAAATATACCTGGGTAATGAATAAATATATCACTTCCTCCGTCGAAACCATCCCGCGAACGCAAACAACCTTCAATCGAAAAATCAATAAACTCAATTAGGTCACCAACTGACCGAAACCCTTCCTCGAGGCTTCGAGGGCAAGCGCCCGTACGGAGAGTCCTGCAATTCCTGAAATCTTAATTCTCTCAAAAGCAATTGGTATATCAGCGGCAAATCTTCGTTCGGGGTCCCGTGACTCCCAATAAAAATGTAATAATCGACCACATGCGTAAACCGCAGGAATTAGAACCAATAGCAGGAAGAATCCAAACCGCAACCACGCCTATTTCAACCACAAACCAACCACAATAAGAGGTGACGTCGACGAGTCGATATTACGGCGTCTGTAGGCGTCTTAAATCAGTCTACGAACCCTCAAATAGGATTCATGACATGAAAGTAAGGAACATTTTCCGGAAACATTATCGACAACATATTAACAGAAAATATTTATCGTCTCTATTTTTCATTTATCAATATACCATCCAATTTCTATGAGATCCAATCCCAATATTGAAGGGGGTTCCGGAAGTCATAAAATTATACATTTCTTCAAAACTAAATTTTTTTGTATTTTTTCATATTTTCATTTTTCCATACTTATATAGCGTGGCGCACTCTGTGACACAGAGGATGAAGTAGCTGTAAAGATTTTCTTGGGCGACGCCCGAGTCTCGAAAGAAATGCGTCTTGAGAGAATCTTTACGGTTTATAAGGAAACAAACCTAGGTAAGAGCGTACTTCGGGACAACTGAAAGTTATTCCATCAAAAGTAAGCCGATTTGCCAGTTGTTTGAAAAAATAGATGGTATTGATACAAATTTTCCATACAATGATGAAAAATAACGCTGCGTTTATTTAAAAATTCCTATATTTTTGGTATTTTTCATTTACGAAACTGAAGATGTGACACCGTTCTATCACTACATTATATTCATTATGTGTAAACGTGTAATTCTTTCAAATTCCATAAAGTGTCTGGAATTCACCGACTTTGAATTTTCCAATTATTGTTGATAGACATATGTACCGTATATGAAACCTCTAGGCATTATTTTCTTCTCAGTTCGATAATAATCTACAATTTCCACCAGTCGAAATTCTAATGTACAAAGGTCATTTGAAGACGCGGAATGCACTCGATTTTAAGTTGTTAATGAAAAGTTCCAATCGAAGAATACACAACATAAAATTTGATCATCAACATATCAAACACAAAAAATTTGGAAATGATAATCAAGTAAATATTAGCATCTTGGATATACTCTATCATCCCGACACATTCTCCATTATTATTTCATTCTCACATGGCTCCACCTATAAAAAGTTATGAATTTAGTCACATGATAATTTTTTTTTTGATAATGCTACATACTTTATATATAATAATAATAAATTTATTGCATAAAAAGGAAAAACCATTATAGCATAGAAATATCATAAGCTAGCCTAAATATTGTACAATAGAGTGGGGAAACCTGTAAGAAATCAAATTCTTGTATAGGTGGAAAAAATGCAGGGTAATTAGTATAAATAGTATATATGATATGTAAGTATTATTCCAAAACTCTAGTAATCATATATAGAAACATTTCAAAAAATACAAGAGAATATCGCATGTGTATCTTTTTTTAGACGAATCAAATAATTGAAATAAAAAAGAAAAATACAACTAGTGTTTGAGAGAGTAATTTCCACATTAACACATGCGTGGACAATGCATAATATCTCAGAAAAGTATATCTCATGGTATGGGTTTATAATCAGAAGGGACTTTACTGTTGCCGAAGTATTATATCATGAAGGGGTTTTCGACTTGTAGATGAATATAAACCCTCGAGGTCGACTTGATATAGCCATTCAACTTATTTTTGAATTGTTTGATATTATTCATTTCTGAGATATATCGCGGAAGGCGGCCGTAGAGTTTCGGGCCCAAAAATTTAAAATTCTTCTGCCCAATAGACTTCAAAGCTGGAGGAGGCAAGTAAGTATTGTGTTTCTGTCTTGTATTATAGTGGTGTTCATTAGTTATCAGAGTGGATTTAGTTTTATGCTGTTCAATATTCAAGTTCAAAGAAAATAGCTGTCTCGGGTCTAAAATTTCAGTTTTAGAGTATAGAAGGTCTGAAGAGTATCGGATTTTCTTACAGAATAAAATTTCAATAATTTTCTTCTGAACTATCACTGGATTATTAATAATAGTTTTTCCGACTGCCCCCCAAGCTACTATTCCATAAGCTATGTGCGATTCCACTAGTGCGTGCTATACTGTTTTCAGTTGGATTTTGTTCAAAATATATCTGAGGTTTTTCAGTTTGTAAATTAAAAAATGTAGTTTTTTTATTACATACGCGACATGCTTATTCCACTTGAGGTGACTGTCAATAATCACACCTAGGTACTTAAATTCAAAAGTAGACTCTATTGAAAAATCATCAGAAATTTTTAGAGTAGTGAAGGACGGCAAGGTGGATTTATTATTGGATAGTGGAAGAAACAATGTTTTGCTAGGGTTTATGGTCAGCAATCGACTCTTAAACCATGATTGGATTTCATACAGATCTCGTTCTACTAGTTCTTTCAAAGTTTTCCATTCTTGAGCTGAGTGAAAGATTGCTGTATCATCTGCATACGTGATTATTTCTCCTTTGGTATTGACCTCAAATAAATCATTTAAATAAATGTTAAACAGGATTGGTCCTAGTACGGTTTCTTGAGGTACTCCATACGCTACTGTTTTGGATTTGCTATAGAAATTCTTCAATTTGACTTTTTGGGGTCTATTTGAGAGATAGCTTCTGAACAAGTCCAGAGCTTTACCTCTGATACCTGAATTCTCGAGCGATTCGATGGGTAAGTTATGGCTTACCGTATCGAATGCCTTCGACAAGTCAAGAAAGACGCAGAGAGCAGGCTGGCTTTTGTCCAGAGCTAAATACATTTTGGAGGTTAATTTTATTATCGCGTCTTGGGTGGAAACACCTTCTCTGAAACCATGCTGTTTTTCTGAAATTATTCCAAATTTATCAAGAAATGAAGTCAATTGCATTTTTAGAATTTTTTCGAATATCTTTGAAAAGTTTGTTATTACTGAAATTGGCCTGTAGTTGATAAATTCTTCTCTGTTGCCATTTTTATATATGGGAAATACTATTGTTTCTTTAAATGCTGCGGGAAAAATTCCGCGTTGAATACATTTATTGATTACAGCAGCTAGTGCTGCTGCAATTATGTCAGAAATTTGTTTAACAGTTTCAGACGTTATGAGATCAATTCCTGGTGCCTTCATAGGTTTTAGTTGAGTAATTATTGTTTTTATTTCATTTTGGGTAACTGCTCGTAAAAAAAGAGAATTCAATAGCGGGTTGCATTGCGGGGCAATATATTCAGGATCGGTATTAATTTTTTCTGCAAGCTTTTTTCCCACTGTGACATAATGTTCATTCATAAGGTTTGCAATTTCTTTTACATTGTCGATATATCTTCCCTCCACTTTTATTCTATTTAGATCATTTCTAGGTCTCATTGATTTCGAACATATTCCGTTTATAGAGTTCCACAACTTTTTTGAATTCCTACCTGCCTGAGTTACTTTATTTTTGTAGTAATTAATCTTTGTCTTTTGTATCATGGAAGATACTCTATTTCTGGTGGATTTTTATAGCGATTTTATTTCTTGATTGGTAGGATATTTCAGCAGTTGCTGATGTAGTTTGTCGCGATCTTCAATGATGAGACTGAGCTCTGCAGTGATACATTCTTTTCTTTTTTAAATTCATTTCTAATAGTGTAAGAGCAGTTCCCTATTTGTTGGTCGATGATATGAATGAATTTATTAGCTGCAGATTCAGCATCTTCTATGTTATAAACAGTCTCTCACGGGATATTTTTCAAATTTTTTAATAGTTTGTTATAATTTAATTTTGTTTTTATCTTATAAGAGTTTTGTCTAGAAGCAGTACATTCATCGCATACGATTTGGAGAAATGTTGAATAATGGTCCGTCAGATTTGTTTTTACTGTTATGGAAAGCATCAAATCCACATCATTATCTGTTTGTATGAAGATGTGATCAACGCAAGATTTGCTTTCGTTGAGACACCTCGTGTAATCATTTATAGCTGATATGCAATATGATCGACTATTCAGGTAAATAAAGAAATATGAGCGGTAATTTTTTTCGATTATATAAGAGTGCTATGGTGAATGTCAAAATTTGAAGTAACATTCACACAAAATTGAAAATCTCTCGTTTTGGTTGATGTTCTACTACGGAAATTACTGAACATTAAGCAAATCCATGCCAGAATATATAAAAAAAAGTATAAAGTCTGTCTGAAGACATGGTTCTTGTTTTTTATGAGTTATTGGTGGTTGTTAAAAGTAAGTTGAATGGAGCACTGTCAACTGACGTCACAACATGGCGGTCATCAGCTCAGCTGATCGGGGCAACCACGCATTTGAGTGTGTGTGGAGATCATTGTTTTTTGTGTTTATTAAAGATTTGTTGTGACTTTGTGGACATTTAGTGAACATATTATCTGTTAACATTGTGTGAGATTCCTTTTTCCATTGAAAAATCCAATAATTTTGCTAATTATTTCCTAATCATGCCTCTGGAAGTAAATCGGATAAATCTCACGTGCTCGTCCTGATTGGATCGGTTACTACAACCCATGGCAGCACAAAATGTCATGATAAACCTTATCAAATCTAAAAAACAAACTATTTTGGTATGTTGTTATGATGACAACGTATTTTTAAACTGGAAAAATCCATGTTTATAACACCTCTATAGAATTTTGCACTTATTTCACAATATTCCCTATGAACTAAGGATCACAACAATGTCAAGAATATTTTTTTAGGATATCGTTTTTCGGAGGAAATTCACACGTACTCTGATAGAAAGAAAGTTTGCTTGCCTCCTCATTAGCTGTTTGACAACTGTCAGATTACGTCACTGACAGTGCTGTATTGAATGTTGATAAACGTATATGAATGATTGGCTTATTTTCACATTAGCGAAAATGAGAAATATGACCGGAATCTTACTTAATTATTTTGTGGTGTTCACGAAATAATTTTCCTGAATATCACTCGACTATGACAAAAAGAGACAATCATTTTTTTAAATTTATCTCGAGCAACCTATATTTTGAGACAATTCAATTCGATCATATGAACATTAATAATCAAAGAATAACTCCCTCGAGCTCAAGCTCTCGGGCGTTATTCAGATTATTGATGTTCATATGGATTCATCGAATTATCTCGAAATACAAGGTACTCTCGAAAGAATTATGACGAAAATAACAACTTTTATTATTTGTTGTAATATAAATTATTTTTGTTGTTCTGGTCAGTTTATTTCATTACTTTGTTAATCATCACATCCTCTCGTATAATATAATGATTGTGACGGATGTAGGAGAAGAAAAATAATGACAATATGGATCTGTCATTGTCAACTACATATGTGTGCCAATGTTCACAAGTAAAAAATCAATTATCCCCCTTTTTTCTACCCGTAAGGGTGGATAATTCCAATCGAAATCCAAAAATGATCAACTATGAGGTATACCCTATCTACTAAAAAAAGAATCAACGGACCAGAATTCAGAGTGTGAGTGATCAATATCCTTCATTTTGCTACCCTTAGGAATGGATTTCATCTCTTAAATTTAAATGGGGCCAATTTCGAAGTACACCCTATCCACTGAAAAACGAATTATCGGAATCGGACGTCTCTGTAAAAAGTTATGCGTGGTCATACATAAAAAAAAAATATATGCGTCGACTAGAGAACCTCCTCCTTTTTGGTTTCGTCGGTTAAAAAGTGAAATTGGATCGGCCTCATCGTTGCTCTATTAGATATGGTCCAATATTTCTCAACAATCTCGGCAAACAAAATGAAAAGGCTAAATATATTCAAAGGTATAGTTGCATACTGTACACTCAAAAGAAATACTTGTGAGTCTTGGACCCGATCACTTTATTTCAATAATTTTCCTATGTTGATCATATGAGTCATTTACAGAAATATTGGATAGGTGGAACAATATCTAGGTCATATGATACTGGGCATTACGAGAACCAGGCAAAATAGCATAGGTACAGCATGGTTGTGAGAGCTTAACTCCGGGCTACATTAATTTTGGTATGCCATTATGCATCATTTGAGAAATACTGGCAAAAATGTAATTATTGTTCCATGCAACCTTTGACATTCGAAAGAGAATGCATAAACATAACATGAATATTACTATTGAAATGAATCTGGAAAGTATTTTCAATGTGAGTTGGATGAAAGAGGTAAATATAAGCAAATTCACCTCACATCATCTAATGTTCATATTACTCTGGTTTCAACTGAATACAGAGTGAGGATTGGAATTGTTTCAACTTGCAGATGGACACGAAACTTGGAATTTGACAAGCAGCCATAAAGTATTATTTTCGTTCCGCCTGAAATAATTTCAGATCTCCAGTTATACAGCTTGTTATTTTGATAAAAACTATTTTCCAATACCTATTGTTGAATTGATTCAGATAACCTGAATATGGACATATATTTTTTCAAAAACTGATCAATGTAATATTTTAGGGAAAAATTGGTATATTGCCAACTGTTCAAAATAGGGTGATAAAATCGAAAAAAAGTTTGTTGGAAATCCAGAATAAATTGTCTCATTCAGGAGACCATTTTGTACCACTGAGCACAGCCGTTTATAAATAATTCTCATAAAAATCAATTGATTTTCCGACAAACGAAACAAAAATCAATTTTAGGATAGGTTTCTCTAGCATTACCTCCACCTCAATTCTGATTATTCCATAAAAGACAAAAAATCTTGCCAATGGATCATTTGGTTCCTCCAAATGTTATTAAAAATAAATTATGATAACAGGTCAATGCAAAATATGGTTTTCCATTCGATTACAAACAATACAAAATTATTAACGAACAAGAACCATTTTAACAGTCTACCAATCCGGTATAACTATCATTCATTTTATTCAATTCTACTCACAATAGATTGCGTAGCTCCTCTAATTCCCCTAGCATTCAGACTGTCAATTATTCTAAATTTTGAATGATCTACGTTGAAAACTGCAAAAAAAAAAACTATCATCCCACTCCAAAAATATAGATCAAATAGAGTGAGTTCTGCAGATCCTGTTGGCCACCAAAATATTCTCGATTTCTCAACAACGATCACTGAACGTCAATTCGGTATGACAGCACTTTTCTTTCCCACTGGTACCAGGAATATGTATCTATAGCCAGTGGAAAATTTTCAAAACATTATTTCCACAACTTTTCGATGATTATTCAGGTATTCGTCACAATTAAAGTATTAAATGACCAAAATCCAAACATTTATTCTGAATTGTTAATTTTCAACTACCACCACTGTCTAAAAATATTTATTTCGCCAATTGGAAAATTTATTGCTGACCAAACTTTGCCAAAAAAGTCCAAATTATAATTCCTAAAAATCTATGGTATTTTCCTGGCAAAAGTTCATACTATTAAAAAAACAGACTACTGAATAAAAAATAATGGTGGTGTGAAATATGTTGTATTGCAGATACCCCAATTCCAATAACGTTATCCAAAAGTTTGGGCATTTCAAATTGAATTCACGGATGGTTCGCTCAATGTTTTTTCTGTATATTCCATGGGGGACAAACAAAACAATCTGAAATAAAATGGTCCTATTTTCCAGAAAACAAGAAAACAATGGATGGACGTGTGTTACTTGATCAGAGAATAGGTTCTTCAAAAAATGTAATATATTTATATATATATATATATATATATATATATATATATATATATATATATATATATATATTTGGTTGGAGGTTCTTAGGTTTGGGATTCTTGTGTAAAAATAAAACTATCTCATATCATTTAACGTTTCGCCCCTGGCCGGAGGCATCTTCAGTGGGAGCTTTTTTTTTTTTTAATAATCAATTTTAAATTTTTTTTTTTGTATTAACAATGACATCTGAAAGCATTTTGTGTTATGGTTAAAATGAAAATAACAGTTGTTGACATGTGCAAGGGAGAAATGTTTAGTCTGGGGAAAGGGTGTGGCAGAAAAACGATGTTTGTACGTACCTTGGCGATCATCATTGTGAAGATGACTCATTTTGTATTATTTATATTTGCTATTCCTCAGTGTGGTAGGTTCTAAAGGTTTTAAAGGTTTTATTCTAACCCAATGTCGAGAGCGACGTGGCATTGGCAGTGTATTCGACAGCTAGAGATCAATGTGTTTATGGGGGGTTTTGTTTTGCGGTAAAAATTGTTGGTGTACCTGTTGGGTCGATTTCTATTCTTACTTGAGTGGGTGGGGAAGTTTGGGGGCGATATGCGTATTGTTGTCGGGAACTTGTTGAAAGAGTATTAATTTTATTTATTTTTATACTTTTTGTTTGTTGATATTACTGACTATCTATGTAAGTGAGTATATGTGAGGTATTTGTGTCTTATAGTATTGTGTGGTATAATTGGCTGAGGTTATGTATGTCTGTTCTATTATTCATAGCGTTATGATTTTTTTTAATGTCTCGACATTGGGTTAGAATAAAACCTTCAAAACCTTTAGAACTTACCACACTGAGGAAAAGCAAATATAAATAATACAAAATGAGTCATCTTCACAATGATGATCGCCAAGGTACGTACAAACATCGTTTTTCTGCCACACCCTTCCCCAGACTAAACATTTCTCCCTTGCACATGTCAACAACTTTATTTTCATTTTAACCATAACACAAAATGTTTTACTTTTCAGATGTCATTGTTAATTACCAGAACAAAAAATTAAAAATTGATTATTAAAAAAAAAAACCTACTGAAGATGCCTCGCCAGGGGCGAAACGTCTA
The DNA here is from genome assembly GCA_018342105.1 of Gonioctena quinquepunctata. Lineage (NCBI taxonomy): Eukaryota > Metazoa > Arthropoda > Insecta > Coleoptera > Chrysomelidae > Gonioctena > Gonioctena quinquepunctata. The sequence continues at coordinate 319,956 of JAFIRS010001116.1, forward strand.
GAATGATATGAGATAGTTTTATTTTTCACAAGAATCCCAAACCTAAGAACCTCCAACCAAAAAAATAAATTTACCAGGATTCAAGAAAACCCACACTTCAAAAAAAATATTCATATATATATATATATATATATATATATATATATATATATATATATATATATATATATATATATATATATATATATATATATATATATATATATAAGATCATGTATTCATTGGAATCATTTTACTTTTCATGAGTGTTTATAGACTTATATCTTTCAATCTCATCTGATACGACAATGGAACACAAAAATCGATAAATCGCCCGACTTCACCCGACGAAATCCAATCTACACGCGCCCAAGAACATCCGAGACACTTTTCTGTGAAAGTTTTATAAGAAGCCGAGGCAGTGTACAATATTAAAAGCTGTAAGTGTATCCACGAGTCCCGCTGAGAGCGCCTGTAAGTTTCGAGTTCAAGCGACAGAATGCGCCATAGTACGCTCGGCAAAAACGCTCAAGAATCACGACTGAGGAATTTTCTCCATGTTGCGGTTTCTTTGAAATTTTCGAAGTGTTTGAAAGCGTATCGGGTTCTATCTTTGTGCATTTGATGTGCTTTTTGAAGGGGAATGGGAAGAGATCGATGAAAGCTCCATAACATTTTAAGTATTGAAATTCCATGAGGAAGTATCGTTATTTAAAGGTTCGAGGTTGAAATATACGGGCTGATTTCTTGGAAATAATCATTCGATGAATTGATAGCTATGAGACATGAGTAGTGATAGATTTTGAATTACATTACAATAGGAATTGTCTACTCTGGATATATTATTAGATCTTGGGTGGGATGATACGCCAAGCCTCTAAAGTTTGGAGGAAATTACGACCAGTTATTATCTCACATATCTTAGCTGATCTGAGATAATATTAAAATACCAACTAAGTCAAAGAACAGTAGCTACCACTCCTGTCTTTTTGAATCTTCGTTATTTTTCGTAACATATACAGTAACTGGCATTCAAATTGCCAAAAAGTTGGTAACCTATGATACAGTACATTGGGCAATAAGCTAATTTGATCCACCGGGATCAGAGTAGATTTAGCCTGCAATATTGCGAAAGATAATGTAGCTAATACATTACAAGCTTAAAAACTTTTTAACATAAAATTGAACAGACGAAAAAATCAACTGAAAAGCAAAAAATCAAATAAACCTTAGTCTTGATGATAATTGAGCTCCAAAACTAATGTGAATAACTGATTTTGAGTCGGCGCCAAACAAAGAATAGGTATCATGCATATTTTTTTTTATTGTTCTAATCGATTATACCATCCATACAAATACTGGAAAAATAGGATAGATGCCAAAAATATCAATAATTGACAAAGAAAAAAATATTTAAATTTTATTCCAAATATTGGCAATTCAAACGGTCGGCCATTTGGCGGGATTATGTGACGTCAAAGTACATGTCAACAAAGGTTATCCAAAGTAAACATAGTCGATTCTATATTGTATTTCTTGAATATTTCGATAAATTAAAGATGGAAAGTACTGGAAAAACAGTTTATAGGTACTGTTTAGTTCCAAAGTGCAACAATACAACGAAAACTACTCCTCAAAAAGTATTTTTTCTTGTGCCAAGGAACGCAAACATTCGAATGAAGTGGTGTAAAGCTATAAAAAGGGACGAATTCAAGAATCAAAAACTATCTGCAACGAGCTGCTTATACTGTTGTGAGGATCACTTTGATGTAAGTATTTTTGTTTTGATATTTAACCTAAAACTATTTGTCGAATCTGAAACCGTTCTGACTACTTTCATCTTCATTTTCAGTTGGAAGAGGATACAAAAAACTTCATTCAGTACCAAATAATGTCTAAACAACAAGGGGTTCCTGTTACATTACGTTTAAGGAAAGGTGTTTTGCCCCACAAATTTCAGTGTCAGAAAGAAAATAAGCCAATACCAGTGAGACAGGCTGCTCTCAAGAGACAAAGACTAAGTTTGGTTCAAGATACTCTATCACAAGCTGCTACCAGAGAAGTTATTACAGAAACCAAACTATGTGGAGGCCCTGCAGATACAACAATCACCAGAGAAATAAATTATTGTGAAGCTGGTCCTAGTTCATCTTCACACGACGTTTTCTCAACAGAAAGTGAAAGCCTCTCTTGTGATAAAGCCGTACAAGTGAACACAATAAAACAAAGTGCAATAAAATATAGAAGCAAAGGTGTCATGTTGGTTCTAAAACAAAAAAATGTAGCAGTATCACCATTTCTTGTACCAGTTAAAAACACATCGACTTCAGATATAAAACCAACAGATGATTTATCTCTGACTTCACAATCTTCATCAATATCTAGTGAATATGAACAAGAAAGTACTTCATCCGAAGCGAGTTGGGCTCAAGATAACGAGGACAGACAATTTAAAAATGTAATGCGTAGTGCAATATTGACTGCCATTGAAAAAGAGCCCAAAATGATGTTAGGACTGCCTAAAGACAGTTACCATTTGAAAAAATTATCAAGTGAAAATATCCCAGTTCCCACTATCGACATTTTAATAACCTTGAAGAAAATGAAGTTAAATGAATCATTTGACATATTAGCTATACATTTTGGCTATTCACAGAGCACTATAAGTAGAATATTTTTAAAAACAGTAATTATTCTAGCAGAAAAATTGAAGGAGTTAATTGTGTGGCCTGAACCATCTGACATAGTTAAATGTTCACCTATCGCTTTTAGAGCACGGTATTCAAAAGTTGTTTCAATTATAGATTGCTTGGAAATAGAAAAACCTTCTAACGCAATTCATCAGTCTCTGTCATGGTCACAATATAAGAAATGTAACACTCTGAAGTACCTTATTTCCTGTACTCCAGATGGGTTAGTCAATTTTATTTCTGAAGGATATGGTGCAAGGGCTTCTGACATCATTATAGTAGAAAATTGTGGATATCTAGAATGTATACCTCCAAACACAGCAGTCATGGCAGACAGAGGCTTTAAAGACTTGTCAAATTTGATAGAAATGAAAAAATGTACTCTTATACTGCCTCCTTCAGGCTTCAAGTCTACATCAAGTACTAAGCATGAGGTGAAGCAGTCTAAAAGAATAGCAGCATTGATAATTCATGTAGAGCGTGTTATAAACAGATTAGGAGAATTTCATATATTGTTGCCTCACGCATGTGTGCATCACAGCTTAGTTCCAATAATAGATGAAGTAATAGTAATAGCATGGGGCATAATCAATATGCAAAATGTTTTAATAAAAAAATAGATTTAATTTTAAGTTTTATTTTTCTTCATATTGGTATGTGGCACACTCAGAAAAAACCGTCTTTTTGATATACAAACTCCAAATACAATGAATATAGCTGACAAGTAACTTGGGTCATTGAGAAATATTTCAGAACAATTTTAATAACTCACAATAAACATGTTACTGTCACTTATACTTCATATCCTCAACTGAACACAACTATTCCAATTATAACTATGTGAAATAAATATTGAAGGATGCAATTCCTTAACTTATTTCAGGACTTAAAAGTCCATATAAACATGTCCGAATTTGCTTGATTTTCAAGAAAACTTTATTATTGGTTTGAAAAATATTGTCAACAAAAGTTTGTGCTTATCAAGAAACTCAGAAAGTCCTCTAAAGTTTTTGGCTTGTGAAAGGAATGTATTTTTTTTTAAATGTGCTGCAGCAGAGATAATTGTTTGTTCAGCTTCATCACATACAGCAGTTACAGAGTAACACTTCTGTTTCACATTATGTTCGGGAGTAATACGAGCTTTCACTACCATATGTTTGCTTCCCTTTTAACTTGTACATATCCAATAGCTGAATCGCCATAAGAATCTCTTTCGGACCTAGAAACACAAATATTATCACGTGTTAGAATAAGAAGTGGAATATAAACGTTTGCTTGAATTTTATTGTTTACTACATTTGAGGTTTCTCAATCTTAGTAAGCAAATAACCAGAAATCATATTGAAAAACAGAAATTGCTTTTACGCCTCTAATCTCAGCAGAAGTGAAATCGGGATGATTTGCGAAAAAACTTTTCATCATGAACACATCTATTCTAGGCAAATTGTTGGATTGTGCCCTGACAAATCCGGCTTCAGTTATTGTATTTATTTTCCGGGAGGTTTACAGTAACTTAATAATGAAAAGAAAATAGCCAAACACTTGCAAAACTTAAATAGACCGACCAACGACAAGACAAGCACACGGAAATAAATTTTGTTGACATGGACTTTGACGTCATTATAAGGTCCGACCAATCGCGTTGCGTTTTACCTAATTCAAATTTGCTTGTCAATTTTCTCATTTTAAAATATGGAATATTTAAAACTTTCGAAAGATACGGTTTAATGAAACAACTTATAATGATTAAGTTACAAAGTAGATGGTGAAAACAAAAATTCAAGAGATTTTGTGATACATGCATATGACCTATTATCGAAGATCATTATATTATAGAAGTAATCAAAACGCCGCTGTGCATCTCGCTGCCATCATTTTACGCTTCACCTAATTCTATTGCTGGTTTGTTTGGCGCTGACTCAAAATTAGTTACTCACATTAGTTTAGGAGCTCAATCATCATTAAGACTAAGAAGGTTTATTCAATTCTTTGCTTTTCAGTTGATTTTTTCGTCGGTTAAACGTTTTGTTGAAATTTTTTTATTTTTAAATTTATTGTGGCTGAAATCTATTAATTACTACATACTTAACTTTTGATTACTTCCAAAATACTTACTCACCTAGCTCACTTCAACTATTAACTGTTGAATAATATGATCATCTATTTTAACTATTTATTGTTATATAATATAAATAAGTTCATCACTTTGTATATAATTCCATCCTTTCATAGAATGTAATTATTGGGTCGGATGAAGGAGGATCTGTCGATGTCAACTACATATGTGTGCCAATGTTCACAAGTGAAAAATCAGTCATCTCCTATTTTTCAGCCCATAGGGGTGGATTGAAATATGATCCAAATCGGAACACCCACTACAAAGTTATGCCTGATAGAATCGGTTAACGGATCAAAATTCAGAGAGTGAAGGATCAATATCCTCCATTTTGCAACCCTTAGGGATGGATTTTTCTGTTCAAATTCAATTATGATCAACTTTGAAGTATACGTTATCTAATGAAATCATCGGAATCGAACTGCTCTGTGAAAAGTTATGCGTGATCATACATAGAAAAAAGTATATACACGTCGTCTAGAGAACCTCATCCTCTTTGATTTCGTCGGTTAATAAAATACTCATAGGCAGTCAGACTCAGCATTCTACAAACTTCTTGGAAGTGGAAGCGAACTGTCTAGACCTAACTGAGAAAGAGGATAATTTACTTTGGAAGCGGAAGAAAATCCTTTATGGGCACCTTCAGGTAATCTCTGAGCCTTGGAGACCTAACAACTGAAAAATCCACCCCCTAGGCTTGTCCAGCCTCCGATGATACCTACTTGGACCTTTTGGCATATTGTATCTCACCTGACTATATTACAGGTCCAGAAGATATCAGTTGATCTGCAACACAATAGCTCTCCACTTGTCCCTCCCAGACCCTTTGATTCAGTATGTGGTATCCTTGAAGTCCAACCTCACTTTAACGTGGTACGGGGTGAATTGGTCGTGACTGCGTGACGAATGAAATAGTGTGCAGACATTCGTGGGCGGCCGCGACTCGACCAATGAGGCTCTGACAAATAGTCCCAAATCCAAGCTATAAGCGCCGTGGCGAAATATGATTGGCACCGGAGTTCAAAGAAGGAGAAGTCCATTTCCGGGTGGCAGAGTATTTCCAGGGTTGCCTTTCGGATTGGATCGGATCCCTCTGTTTGCCCGGGCAATGCGGTGGGGTGCGATGTCGCTAGCTGCCGCTGGTGTGATGGGAAAAACTGGACAGGAGACATAGTCCCTAGTACCTATAAGTCTCATGTCCTTTGGACTGAATACTCTGGAGAAGCTGGTGGATAGGCATATGAGGGAAGATACACTGGTAGAAAGACCACTGAATCGGAAACAATATGCACACAGCAACGGCTACTCAACGGAAACAGCACTCCACAAACTATTAGAAAGAATGGATAATACGCTGTAAAACAAAGAGGTATTGATAGCGGCCTTTCTAGACCTAGACATAATAACACCTCTATAGACTCAATCATCAGGTCTCTCAGAGAGGAAACGAGGAACCTTGCATGGCCTGGATAGACTCAATGCCAAGGAACAGCATGATACACACGACCCTAATGGAGGAGACTGTAGTGGCCAGGGCGGCCAGAGGATTCCCGCAGGCAGAAGTTATTTCTCCAGTTCTGTGGAATCTGGACATGGACGGACTGCTGGGGGTCTCTGAAAGAAGGTCATAAAATCATTGGGTACGCTGGAACAGGAAAAATTCAACACCTCGGCTAGGGATCGCATGCAAGAGGTCCGAAATTTGGTTACCAAATGGAAGGACTTGAAGAGATTGAACATCAACCCTCAAAAAGTGACCAAATTTACAGTCACCCGAACACGCAAACTAGGGGGACTGGGACCCATAAAACTTCGAGGAGAAACCATACCAAGCAGTGGAAAGAACAACTACATTCCTGGCTCATGCCTGGCAACTACCTTCATGGATAATCGTGCAAAGCCCTACAAGATTACTTTGCGAGTATTTGTTGCGGAATAGATAAATATTAACCTCCTTATTCGTGCTGAGACCGGTTTCGGGGTATTTGATTAGAATTTATAATTTTTATTGACCATTTTTTATAATATATACATTTGTAGCAAGTCTGAAAACAACAATTTTCATTTATAACATTGAGGAAAGTCAATAAAAGATACATACAATTTAATACATTCAAGTTATGGCGAGCATGATCCTAAATCATGCAAAGATGTGACAACGAACATGGGCTAAATATTCAGAGACAGAGAAAAATACAGTTGATTGAAAATATGTTTCCATAATTTTATTGGAACAAAACATATTCATAGTTTCAATATCGGCATGAGGAGCATTATATAGATTGCACTTTTATGTGTTATAATTATGAATACGCGATTTTTCGGAAAACAAGAGAACTCTCTTGTGAATCTCCAGGATACTTGGATAGATATACATAGATGATACTGAAATAATTGTATGATTAATGAATGGACTTTCTGAGACCAACACCAGCAAGAATTCTGAGTTCTTTTTTGCATAACAAAAATAGATTACGCAGCACTCGAATTACCCCATGAAATTCCGTAGCAATATGAGACTGAATCAGTGAGCAAATAATCATTCTTAAGGAAGAGAAGCTGGTTGAGGGTTTCAATTGCCAGAGTTAGAATGAAGCACTGGACAGTATACCTTTGAAAATTGCTATGTGGCTAGCCCAATACAACCTGTTATCTAAAGTAAAACCCAATTATTCGACACTTTGAATTTCAGACAACGGGTTGCCTGTGGAAATAATGAGGTTTTGAGATTTATTATTGTTCACCTGGAGTTTGTTGACACAATACCAGAATTTAGCTTTTCCTTGTACTATTTCAATCTGATTATCACGAGAAGAATTACTCATTCCACAGTTATTCTCCAAAGATGTATCGTCGGCGAATCAAACGCTATGACAAGGTTTCATATAATTGTGAAGATGATCGATATGAATCACGAATAAGAGTGGACCTAGAACCGATCCCTACGGCACACCTAGGTTGACGGGTCTCAGCTCTGATAAATCATTTTTATAAAATACCCTTTTAGAACGATTAATCGAATTAGTTTCAATTAAATTTACAGCATTACCTCTAACGATCAATTGACAATTTTTTCAATAAATATATCTGATAAATTTTCACATATATATATATAAAGATTTTTTTGTACTAATAATTATAGTAATCTGAAAAAGCATGATGAAAACAAATTAAAAAAAATATTCATGTAATACACATTCAAAACTATTTTTTTAGTGAAATTCTGACAGTAATCTAATAATATAAAAAAATGGTAAAATGTATGTATGTAGAAAAAAAATATTTCCAATACTGGACTCGAAATTGACCTGGAACCAACATCTGATGAAAGTTGCCAGAAAAGCGGGGACCACATTGATTTAGACGCTTTTTTAGGAAGAAATGGGGGTTGAAACCACACACGTTGGTAATAAATACCGGTCATAAAGCACGCCACCTTGGTCTTGTGGTCAAAGACAAAGCCAAGGAGCGCTGAAACCAAACTAGGCAAGGTGCAAAGACTTGCCTGTATACGAATTATAGGGGCAATGGAATCAACGCCCACTGCAGTCATGGAGACACTGTTGGGATTGCCTCCTCATCACTTGGTGATACAAGGGAAGGCAAATCTTCAGGTGCCTTCAGAATGAGAAACAACTGGACAACATGAACGTTGGGACAGGACACATGATAATCGTAAGCATTGTAACCAGGAACGTGTTAGACTTGCGATCAGACCACATTGATGATTCTCCTTTGACAAGTCATACAGGGTATTATACCAGATAGAACTGTATGGAACAACACAGAACTCAACACCATTCTACAGGGTAAGATCTGGTACACAACGGGTCAAAAGTGGGGAATGTTGCGGGAGCGGGAGTGTATTCTAGAAACCCAGGGTACCGAAACGTACGCCACGGGCGTCTATAGAAGACGGGATCCAGGAAGAACGCAAACAATACTAGAATGACATTCCAGGACACAGACACGGGAAAGCATACATTAAGAGCCCGTGCCGAAAACAAACAGCAGACCTGTTAACGTTAATCAGAAAACAACTTGAAATTATTACTGGGCTCATGACTGGACATATGCCAGTAAAATAGCATCTCAATGAAATGGGACTATTCACTGGCGAGAACTTGAAATTATTACTGGGCTTGTGACTGGACATATGCCAGTAAAAAAGCATCTCAATAAAATGGGACTATTCACTGGCAGACTAGGCGGTAAGGAACTAGAAACAGTATCACAATACTGTGGAACTTCGGGGCTCTGTATCGCAGAAGACAGGCAATCTTTAAGAAGCAATTGGTGAACCGAAACTTTACAGCACACATTCAGTTAAGGACTGAATTACTGGAATATGAGTGCTGTGAAAGTGAACAATAGGCAAGATACAATGAACCAGCAGGTCCAAGTGTCATCGGAGGTTTTGACCAGACTAACCAACTGGGTGGAGGTCTCAGTAGATAACGCGGTATTAGAGAGGGTACAACCCTTGAACTCAGTGGGGTATAGAAGGTACAACCCTAGAACTCAGTGATAATGGATTTTTCGCCCCCCCCCCACAAAAAATTGCTATCCATGATACCTGAATACCGGCCACTTTGAGGTCCCTCATAGCAACTGCAAGTACTGCCGGTCTACCTTAAAAAGCTAGAGGTTCATGTGGATGACCCTCATCTTTTGTTCAGTACTGAGAACTGTAGTACGCTCGGAACCGCATCCTCTCCAGTGCCTGAAAGAAACATAATCAACCCAAAAAGCCAAGAGTTGTTCCCATTTCCTTCCGGTATTCCGGCTTAGTAGTCATTTGTACACTTGAGTGGGGGGAAAGGGGCTGGTTCAGCCCTGTGGTGCCTCCCTCGCACAGGGCTTCGTTAGTCGACTCGCAGCCGTCCATACGAATGTCTGATTCAAAACGTTCCATTTGCGGTGCGACCCAAACCACGTGAAGGTGAGGTTGGTTTTCCAGGGGCACCTTATCCATTGCTTTGGAATATTATCATGGACCGATTATAAGAGTTTCTGAAATAGACCTTGACATAGTGATCCTGGCACGGGAGACGGTATACAACTGTTTAATGAAATAACTTCATTCAAAGATATTTTTCCAGGTAAGAAACAGCCAATTGAGGTATTAGAAATCATAGTCAAAAATGATCTCATTTCCTGTTTTCCTAATTTTGCTCTAATAATAAGATTTTTTTTAACCTTACCTGTTTCTGTGGCTTCAGGAGAAAGAAGTTTCAGCAAATTAAAATTTATTAAGAATTACTTGAGAAATAATATGACACAAGAAAGGCTTTCAGATTTGGCCATCATCTCTATTGAATCCAAAATCTGTGAAAAAATAGATTTTACGGAAATTATTGATGAATTTGCCACTCAGAAAGCCAGAAAGGTTATTTTATAATTAGGTAATTTTAATGATTAGGTACCTAGTCTGTAGACTGTAGAACAACTGATTTATATACTTTTCGTTGGTATACGCACTGAGTATGTCCAAAATCGTTGTGTGTGAAATAGACGTTATACAGGTAGATGAGTTTAAGAGTTCATAACGTCGACGTTAAATATTAGTCAAAATAAGAAAAAAATATCTGGAGGGGCGGCACATCTGGTATTTGCACGCGGGCGGCCAATACCCTAGGATCGGCCCTGCACGGAAGGAATACAGTAACACGGCTAGATATCACATGCAAAAGCATCTAAACTTAGTGATGAGATGAAGGGGCTAACCAACGCTCAAAAAGCCACCATTGTAACATTCATTCGAAGAAATTCACCAGAGCCTATGAGACGTCCAGGAGAAGTTCCACACTCTGAAAAAGAGATACAATATCTTGGTAAATACTGAACCCACTGATGCACTGGCTATACGACATGGTGTGAAAGCAACAATTAGAGAAAAAGAAGTACTGCAGTGGAGCGATTATCTGAAGAAAGATCATGTCAAAACAGACCGTAGAAAAAGATCAGCAAAAATACCCGATTAAAAAGAGGAAGGCGAATGAGAATATAAGGACTCCATATAATAGAAGTAAGCTGAATTTCGCTTCTATTATATGGAGTCCTCAATACAAAACGTATATAAACCGCCTGGAAAACATTCAGAACAAATTTGTCAAATATATTTGTTTCAAACAAAATTTCAATTACAACGGTGAGATTGAAAATGCGAGAAAACATTTCAATATTATATCACTATCGAGTGAAAGAGTGATCTCTGATATTTTATTTTCACACAAATTCATCTCAAATTCTGTAGATAATTCAAATCAACGTTCCCATTCGGCCGCTAGAACTAGCCACTTGTTCCGCATACCATTTCGGAGAAATAATTCGTCTCAAAACTCTCCTCTATGTAGAATTGTTCGAAATGCTAACATGTACACTGATCAAATCGATATTTTCTCCAAAACCAACCAAAACGACTCATGTATCAAAGAATTTCTGCTTAAATTAGTAAAAGCAAACAACTAACAAAAAACCACTTTATCTTTGTTACTTTGTCTCAATTGCTGTCTGAAATTAGTATTAGTATCAGTATATAAGTTTAAGTATAAGTAAAATTAAATGTAATAATGTAGGTACTCCAGTGGACTTTTGTCTTTCTGTATCTTTCATGACCATTGAATAAATAAATAAATAAATGATATGTAATACCCTCACTATTCGTTTACCCTGAAAAAACTACAAAATGTTTTAATATTTCATTTAAAATTATATTCTCCATTATATAGGACGAAGTATTCATCTGTCCGTTCTCTTCATCGACGGGCTGCATAAAAATTCACATTTGGATCGGCTATTAATGCATACGGTTTATAATATGTCGCTCTGAAATTTTTCAAACAGCGCTGTGATAAACCTTGCTTACTGATGCTTTGTTTTCGGCTTATAGGCCAACTTGATGAGGGTGAGAAAAATTTCTCACAAATGAATTTCTGCATGTGAATTTTTTCATATGAATCGCCATGGACAAAAACTATTTTGATGTCAAATTTCCGGAATTCCAAGTCGCCTTTCGCTCTCATTGATTAGATTTATTGATTGTTTCACATACCAATTAAAAATTTCAATATTTGGATGAACGATTTTCATTAGAATTTGAAGTTGCTTTCTATCTGATTTCTATGTCGTTTTTTACCATTATTGATAAGTTTTCCCCAACTAACTAAATTATGCTATTATCAGATAGTGTGATTACATGAGAATCTCGATGTCTTGAATATTTGTGTAGATCTACGACAGAATTTGAACATATCGCAGCATCGGAGCAACTCACGGTATGATATCGTTAAGTAGATTCATCGAAGAAATTGGTATTGACGTTTCGAAAACATCTCCCGAAATGCTATCACAAACTTTCATAACAACCATGGAAAATCCACCCGCAGTTGGTGAAAGACATTATCAGTATCAATTTTCTGTAAATGTATGGGCGGCAATAATTGAAAATTACTTGATAGGTCCTTTCTTTCTTCGGTTCCGACAGAATGGCGCAACTTACACACACTTTTTAGAAAATGAAATGCCGGGACTACTTCAGAATGAACCATTTGAAATTCGAATCCGCATGTGGTTTATGCATGATGGGGCTCCGGCCCATTTTAGAGTTGTAGCCGGGGAATTCCTTAACAGTGTCTATCCAAATCGATGGATCGGTAGGGGTGTAGAAGAACCTAACCAGGCGTGGGCACCAATGTCTCCAGACCTAAACCAGCTAGATTTTAATTTTTGGGGCCATTTGAAGTCACTAGTTTATAAAACTCCAGTAGCGAACGAGAAAGATCTAAGAAACCGAATAGTAGACGCCTGTGAAACAATAAGAAACACACCAATAATTTTTGAGCGGGTACGAGATTCGATGACTAGAAGACTGAATTCCTGAATCTTCGCCGAAGGTGGATGCTTTGAACAATTCATCTGAATACAATTTAATTTCCTTTATTATATGTCATTCTACATATTAAAAATTTCTTGAAATAAAATGTTGATATTTCTTGGAAATTTTATCAAAACAAATACAGATTTTGCTTGCACCCCTGATACAAAAATAACTATTTTAAACGACTAAAAATAAATAGAATACGTGGCGCCCCCTACAAAAAAACAAAATTACTTACTTAAACGTCAAATTCATTTCCTAAGCATTCTGCAAAATGCAAAATAATGGTAATAACTTCAACACGCATCGATTATCGAATAATCGATTCGAAATTTTTAAGTTCAAATATCTAGAAAACGGTTAATTAAAGCGACTTGTAACAGGGGTAGCTGTTTCACGTAGATACGATAGATGAATTGATTTTTCTACTGAAAAATGTGCTAGAAGAACACCCAAAAAAGTTATGAATCTTCAAATGAGAGAAAGACGTGTAGGTGGCACCCCCTAAGAGTAATAGCAATAATAACATCAGGTTCGAATTCGCCACCTACCTCTCAATACCAATTTTCGTTTAATTGAGGTCAGTATTTCGAAAGTTAAAAAAAAACGAAAATAAAAATAAAACTTCAACACCCTGTATCTTGTAAACGAAGCGTTTCCGGACATATATTTATTTGGACAATTCATATCAGAATATTGTGAGGAATCACCTCCTGAAGTTTGTCTGAGTACTTTTGAATCACCCTGTATATGTATGTATATACTTTTGGGAAGGTTTTCTTGGGTTTTGGATTCTTTGGAGACAATGTTTCAGTTGTTCGTAGGAGAAGACGTAGGAGAAGGGTTAACGGGATAACGGGAAACGAAATATCGAGATATTGGGATAACGAGAAACGGAATTACGGGATAACGGGAAACAGGAAACGGGATAACAGAAAGCGGGCAAAGACAAACAAACATAAAAAAAACACAAAAATGAATACGCCACGCGGACGAAGTCGCGGGTACCAGCTAGTTAGTTATGATTTTTCGAATTTAATGAATATAGCGAAATGAAACCCAAGTAAGGACTGCCTACGTACATGAGTGCTTTTTATCAAATCTTAGTTTGTTCAATAGATGATTGGACTTTTGTATTTTCAGTGTGTCGATCTGAATTCATAACTTTTTGATATATTAATAGAATATAAGATTTGAATCAAATCGAAAGAAACTGTTATGCTTTCTCCTTTTGATTTGAGTAAGTTAGTTGACGAGTCCATTCATTTTGAATTAATTTTCTGGCAAATCACAACAATTTTCCTGACCAGGTGTTAAGAGAATATATTGAGTGAGTGAATATCATCTTTCCTATATAGACAGAGTTTGTTCAAAATCATATTGTTTTTTCAACGCAATTGTGATCGTTCGAGAATATTTCGGTACATGTTATATATTCGTGAATTCCAACACAATCTAAATATTGGTACATCCTACCAAGACCTAAATTACCTATTGTATCTGGACTGACATGTGTCCACAACAATACATCAAAGTCTCAACTCTACATATGAGGTAATTCATTAAAATCGACTTATCTACGCATTTCAAACCTGCAATGACAAATTTGGACCATCCACATTTTTCAAGGAAGAGAAGTATGAATTAGATCAAGATAACCAGTGTTGTTTCTTCAGTTGATCTAATTCGAAACTAGAGGTTTAATTCATCAGTTGACAAAATTGGCCTCCGTATTCAAGAACTTTAAGATATTATAATGTTTCAAGGAACCATTAGGAAATTAAAAACAAGAAATCTGAGAATGTATGGATAAAAAATTCACATTGGGATATTTACGCTCACTCACTCCATTCACAGTTTATAGTCTGAGAGATAGAAGCATTTCGTCCGTTTACGTCATACAGAATATTTCAACCAATTCATTGATTGAGAGATAAGTGCCATGTGAAGTGGAATGAATAGAAAAATCTAATTTAAACGGTTTTCTTCACATAAAGGATTCAATATAAAATTGAACCAGAGAAAGGTAGATCTCAGGTGAAAAACAACTACTTTCCTGGCAAATACCACGCAGAACGTTGAATGATATTCACCTGAAAATCCATGCATACTTCCATATAATATCAATGGACATTGAATGCAAATGTTTCTTTCTGATAAGCTCGATTATGTTTAATTTATGTCGTGTTCACCTAACAATCCGCATACCGGTTTCAGGCTTCTTGGCCCTCATCAGTACGGAGTAGTCAACCCGCCAAAGGTCAAAAGAACTCTGGCTGAAGTGAGACACAACGTAAACAAACCATCATCGATCTTGTAACACCTATAGGTACGCCGGAAAAGATAAACTTTGGCTGGTTGACTACTCCGTACTGATGAGGGCCAAGAAGCCTGGAACCGGTATGCGGATTGTTAGGTGAACA
Organism: Gonioctena quinquepunctata; assembly: GCA_018342105.1. Lineage (NCBI taxonomy): Eukaryota > Metazoa > Arthropoda > Insecta > Coleoptera > Chrysomelidae > Gonioctena > Gonioctena quinquepunctata. Next base: position 335,043 of record JAFIRS010001116.1, read on the forward strand.
CGACATAAATTAAACATAATCGAGCTTATCAGAAAGAAACATTTGCATTCAATGTCCATTGATATTATATGGAAGTATGCATGGATTTTCAGGTGAATATCATTCAACGTTCTGCGTGGTATTTGCCAGGAAAGTAGTTGTTTTTCACCTGAGATCTACCTTTCTCTGGTTCAATTTTATATTGAATCCTTTATGTGAAGAAAACCGTTTAAATTCGATTTTTCTATTCAATTCATTGATTGTTTTGCACGCCCACCTAACCGTCCACTCTACTTTACCTTTTCTATATAGTTTTCATTGTTACGCGGCCTCATATTCAACTTTCCTTTCTACTCTTTGAGTTGTCCCCTCTTCGTTCCCTCTGAAAGCCGCAAGCGGTCAATTTCAGTAAAAGTTCTGAAACATTATTTGCCGAAAGGAATGAGAGGATGTACCCAGGCGGGCCGCTCTTTCTATTTTTATCTCTGCAAATAGCTCTGCCGCTTATTGTTGAGGGAGAGAATTCTCGAAATTTCACTAAAATCATTCTAAGTATTCGAGAAACAATGCTAACACGCATATTTTGGGATGTAATAGGACTGGTTTATTGAAATCATCATACATTTATCTAATGAATCCGATCGTGTTCCAGTGGAGTCAACCACGCTTTTGTAGGTATTATAAGGATTCATAATCATGATGAGCTTACTAAAAGTGTTGGAATATATTTCTGGAATAGTTTCCTGTTATGCGATATTCTTATTTCAAAGATGTGGTTTTTGGTTTGCAGACCTGTCAGAAAATCCAGTGAAAATTGATCTTTGTATATTGATAAATGCTGTAACAGGAAAAATACTTCAAAGCCGGAAAACTATATAAAAAAAGTGCGTGTGAACCTTCAAGAAAGTGTACACGTTCCAAAAACGCTCCGACAAAAATCGACAAATTGTCTAGTATAAAGCTATAAGTTGACTTCAAAGTTATATGAATATGTTCAGTTTTTTGCAGTGAATCCAGTGAGCAAAACTCATTCGCCGATTCGGAATAAGAAAAATACATAATTTACTCAGATATTGTTTCGGTGTGATCTGCAAAAAGCGTGTCTATGCTGTATATGGTTTTGCTCGCACCATATCACTTGAGAGACTCGTTTTTTTGTGAATAATGGCAGACACCTGTTCCATCTGCACAAATACATAAACAGGCAAAAACACGCCGTGCAATGTTCTCCACATCTGCGTAAAAAATCGCTAGCGCTAAAGCGCTCTGGATTTTTATCTATGCTGATGTGTCCTACTATTGCTATGCAACAATACTTCTATATAATATATTGCCAACATTTTTAGCCAGCAAAATAATAGGTCTTGTTATATTGCATATGAGTAAATCCCCTTGTTTTTCTATCGACAAAAATCGTCTGGACGTGAAAAACCATGTACTTGTGCATTTTCGAGGAAGAAATCAGGTATTTTTTCACTGTTGATATTTCATTATTTGTTCAATGTCAAGATTGAACACACTGAGGGTTTTTGTGCTCGGGAGCACTTTGGGATTACTAAGCACTAAGCCTTTCGTTACCTATGAATCTACAAATGTTTTCGAAAAATAAAAATGCATCCAGGGGGTGCCAAAAACTACTGAACACGTCCGTGTCCTTATATTATGCATATTCGAGAGATTACAGTAATGATAAAAAGCATTGTTTTCAATGTTTTGCGTTGGGTAGTGAACTTAGTGCTTGACTATTTTTCTATGAATGTAAAATCTTAATGAATATACTTTCTATACACGATGAAATTCTATTGAGAAATCTTAAGAACATTTATAGGCAAAAAATTAATATTCGTATGACTTTCTGTAACTGGGAGGGCCTTCTGACCAGACCAGTCGTCAAAGTGACGACGATTTCAATTATGTTTTACTTGATTTTGCCGGAACTCTCTGCAGGTGCGTACTGGGACACTTTCGGGGCCCGGAAACTGTTCCTCGATGGTCCATGCGATTTTTTACGAACATGGAAATTATTTCGAAATGTATTTAGAAGTTTTTATTTAATGTGCTGGGCTAGTGTATTTAGGGTACGATTCTATTAATAATTGGTATGTGGGAGTTTTTGGTATCGGAAATCATTATTTTGTTGAAAACAGTTCAGGAAGATGACGGCTCCGATATGGCTGACGTGTGTTCTATCATTGATGGTCCGAATATTTTCAAAATTGCTATTTGGATCTTTTTGGAGTAACAAATTATGATTTTATTTTCCGAATTCAAGATGGAGGATCTACTATGGCACACGAGATTTTCTTATTTATTATCTGGTTTCAATGGAAATGGGTATGTAGGGGTTTTTTGTGGTCGCAAATAATGATTTGTCAAAATTCGTTAATTCGAGGAAAGAGCTTCAAAATATTCGATATAATATGAATAAAGTTTTCATTTTGAAGTGCACTAGCATGCGAGTAGTATTTATTCCACCACACCAGTTTATTTAATGCTACACGCTACACGCTAGACTCATAAATAATATATCATACAGTGCAAAGCATTGCGTTCTTGCGTGGCCGACCAAATGACTACAGGCCAATATCCGCTATCAATAACCTGAAAAAAATTTGAACATGTAGTTGAGAAGAGGCTTATGAATTGTTTTCGCAAACACAATGTTATTACTATAGACAGTATGGCTTCATCCAAAACTCGAATACCGAATATGCTGTAGTGGATTTTCTAGAACAAACAGTCAAAGCCTTGGATACCCAACAAACATTTTAAGTAAAATTTACGTCATTTCGACTTTCAAATAGGTCAGCGCCCAAAATGGCGAAGGTATTTCTCACGTTATAATTACCTTAAATTTACCAATATGGAAAAGAAAATGGAAGTAATTCAAAGTCGAGAATTGGGCAATCAAGACATTTTGCCTAATAAGTCGAAGGCATAAATAGGTACAATTGCCTTCAGAATAGTCGACTGATGGTAAATTTTTTGTCATTTCCACCTATTTCAGGTTATAAACACTATACTAAAACAAACAGTAGAAGGTTAGAAGGAGATAATAAATGTTTACTGCATATTGTTTATCTAAACCTACATGTTTATTCTTAGAAGCATTGAAGGTGAACATGGCGTATGGAAAAAAACTCTCAAGAAACGAACAGCAGAGAATGATGTATGCAAGTGATGGTTTCGCATTCACATCTAGTTCGGATTTTATTTGCAATACAAACTTTTCTGTGATAATGTTGAATTTTACTTATGTAAAACAAGTGGACCCCTTCAACATATCAAATTTGTATGGAAAAACTTTATAAAATAGGTGTACTTCCTCAACTTCTTTCATCAAACACTGCAGAAACACATTTCCTAGATGGAGTATGTATATACATATCATATACACAAATTTTTTGACTGTCTGTCATTAAAATATAGTCGATTCAAAAAAATTATGTATCATTTTTGCAATGGCGGAAACCCTTCAAGACAAAAAATTTGGTGTGTATCCCATATGGGACTTTTGAGTCGCATTTTCCTAAAATGTTTACATTGAGAACACATAGGCTTTGTGCAAAGTCGAAAGTAACCTTTATTCCTGACTTTGAAGTCAATTTCTCTTGACTTGGGATTTCAGACCCTTCCACATTGTGGTCACGTGATGAAATACAAATTTGTTATGGGATGTTTTTTCATGCGATATGTCTATACGTCCGTTCTCTGGTTGGATTGGAATCGTGGATAATGAATTTATGTTGTTTTTATTCGATATTCTGAGCAGAAACACTAAAATGATCATTGGCTCAAAAATTGAAGTTTGACATGGCCGCGTTCCGCATAGTCTGAAGGTATCCTTAGAATGCTTACTTTGCAGAAGAATGCCGTGCTCGGAAATATCCAATTCAATTTGTTTACCAATTGTGCCTACCTCCAAAAAAATCGAGATATTATGATTCGCTTAAAAACATTAATTCGACGTTCTTTTGTTTTGCTAGTTGCTTTCGTTTTCTTTTACTTTATCCAATACATTTTTTTTATTCATTTGCTTCAGCTGGACCAACTTAATTGAATTTCATTTTGTCGTATCATTGAATACGTCACGGCAGTAGTTTACCGCTGGCGTCAGACGAAGCTTGTTAGACGCAGCTTATCTATGCATTCATTCTGTTCATTCTTCCAATCCATCCATTACCGGCATAACCTAACATAAGCCTGTTTTGTATTGCCTCCGTCAATGGTTAACACTTATTTGCTTTCATATGTTATTCATAAAAATGGATGATGAATGTTTTGAAATAGTTGAAGTCATTAAAAGACGTGGAGCACATAATAGAATGATCTTATGTACCACATAAGTGACATAATGGCTCTGATCTTTGTACTTTGGGAAGTGTAGATTCGGATTATATTCCCATTCTGGCAGCTCATCGATAGTAGTTGGTGGTATACTTGTATGGTTTATCAATTCTATTCGAATTTCTACTTGTTATTTCATCGATTCCTAAAATCCAGCTCCAAAATAAATTATTTGAGGAGAGTAAGTTGTATCATGTCATGTTCATCCGAATCGATTCGAGCTTCAATATCTGATAATAGACCAAGTTACTTTGAGGAATTCATTTTTGGTAACTTCGACTTCGTTGTAGACATTTAGTTTTAATAGACAAATATTGTGGTAATCTCGTCCTCATTGTGGAACAGTAGGTATAAACTGGGACAAAAAATTCCCAGGCAACTTAATTGGTACCAAAATAGGTAATGTAGAGTGTATAGTGGACCTGCTTACCGACTTGTTTATTCCCTGACTATTTGAACATACATTAGGTTAATATTTACTAGAAAGTGTTCCCTGAGAGTGCAAGTATTTTGAACACATTTTGCTGGTCACCTATAGGTGAAATTAAACCTAATAAATAACATGGACCCATGAGGCTGTGAAGATATATCTGAAGTTCATAGCGAGTAATTTCATACTATGCACTTCGCCTATTAGGGTTATGGTTTTTGAAGGAGATCTGGTGGTCTCAGTTACGGTGTTTATCGAATTATAACTTTGGAGTTAGTTGGCAGTTGAAGGTAGAATATTTGGTCAGAAATAGGAAAATTCGGACTTTTTCAAGCCATTTTACCCCTCTGTTTGGTATAATTTTCCTATAATGTTAGTTGGATAACTCATTAAAGTGTGCAGCAGTTTTCTTAGATCTTGTCAAGGCTTTTGACACAGTTTCAAACGAACTACTAAGTCATTACGGTATTCGTGGTCGAGCGCTAAACCTTATGTCCAATAACTTAACAGGTAGGGTACAGAAAGTAAAAATTGAAAACGAACTGAGCTCTGACTCAATTGTAAAAATTGGGGTCCCACAAGGGACAGTGTTAGGCCCAATAATGTTCCTCGTTTATATGAACAACATTTCAAAAATAGATGGTCTCGAAGGGTACCCCATCTGTTATGCTGATGATACAGCTGTTATTCTCTCGGGGATAGAATAGAATGAAGCCAAACACTGAAAAAGATCTGCAAATAATCAATATATGGTTGAAACTGAATAAACTTACACATAATCTGGAAAGACAAAATTTGTGACTTACACACCAACTGTTGTGAACCAACCAGAAATTGCTACTTTGAAATGCAATGGCAAAAAAACATGTTTATGCCGTACAATAGAAAGAGTATCATCAATAAAGTATCTAGGGATTTTCTCAGACCAACACATAAGATGGTCAGATGATCATATAATTCACGTTATCAAGCGACTCAGAGCCCTAACACACAGCTTCCATATTTCGAGAGACATTATCTCGAAAAAAAACTGTATTATGCTCTACAACTCCTTAGCACTACTCACTACCAATGTTTGAAAAAAAAACAAGATTTATGCGAATTTCAATCACAGAAAAACTCGAATAACAAGATCCACTACATCCAACCCTTCAAAAAAATACTAACACAATTTTTGTTTTCGGTCCTAAATTCTATAACTCTATGCAAAAAATCTAAAACAAATTTCAAACCAGGGACAGTTCAGAACTGAAACCAAAAACTATATTCTACATTTTCCAGAAAATGTTACGATATCTTAAAATTAACATCAATTCAAATCAGAACGATAGTGAACAGAATACCTGCCATCTGTCCTCCACAGTTAAACATCCACGGAAGTACGTAATTCATTTATGTATTTATCTTTTTTCCTTCTTTAGTTTTATAAACCTCTCTACCCACCTAATCAAATCAACAACACAATGTACGCTTTGCTGGAAAGTATTCAGACCGAGAACACAGAAAGGCTGGCAATATTTGCCTAGGCTAAAGTGCTCGATCTGGAAACTTTATTTTAATAATGAATGTATATATTTTGATAGAATGTACTTTTTGAAAGTGCTTAGTAATCGCGAGTATTTCAGAAATGAAAGTGCCTAATGCTCCAGCCTCGGGAGCACTTTTCGTCAGTGCTCGGCACAGCTCTGGGTATGATAGATTGATTTGTTGAAAATATGAACAGGATGTTCATCAAATCAGATGTGGATATATATGCGACTGAAAGATAAACTTTAGTCACTATCTTCCATCGTCAAGATAACCTCTTGTGGGGTATTCATGTTGAAGAGGAGAACATTCTCAATTGAATATTGAATTGAAAAATCCACGATAAAAATGAAGGCATTTTTTGTGAATGTCTAATAGAAAACAACAAGTTTTCCGGCTGGAGCCACGCTGGACATTGAACTACATCCAATAGATATTCTGAAAAAACCCTTACTGAAAAGAAAAAATCTGAAATTGAAAATTTGAAATTTCATTCAGAGTTTCTATTCCAGTCTTAATTAAGAACTCATAAAGATGAATGAGGCAAAGAAAAATGTTTTCCAAAAAAGAGTACTCACCAGAAATAATTCGTAACATTGACGCAAGAGAAGCATCGCATTCACTAGGTCTTCAATACATTTTTGTCGACGAAAATCTATTTCACGCTTCACGATCATCAGGAAGACCGGAAGAAATGGGAAACACATTTTCAAGAAGCAATCCCACTTTGCAAAGATGAAAAAAGTTAGAATCGTTTCTTTTGAAGACACACTTAGAAATTCGTGTTTCTTGACATTCAAACCTGTCATGGGTATGATAGATTGATTTGTTGTAAATATGAAGGGGATGTTCATAAAATCAGATGTGGAATCATCTGAGACCGAAAGATAATTTTTAGTCACTATCTTCCATCGTCAAGATAACCTCTCGTGGGGTATTCATGTTGAGAAGGAAGAAATTCTCAATTGAATATTGAATAGAAAGATTTTTCTGTTAATTGAAAAATCCACGATAAAAATTAAGGTATTTTTTGTGAATGTCTAACAGAAAACAATTACCTTCCCGGCTGAAGCCACGCTGGGCATTGAACTACATCCGCTAGATATTCTGAAGAGACACTAACTAAAAAGAAAGAATCTGAAATTGAAAATTTGCATTTTCATTCAGATATTTATTTGATATTCCATTCCAGTCTTATTTAATATTATTATTCAATATTCAATTGAGAATATTTTCCTTCTCAACATGAATTCAAGTGATTATAGATTCGGAAACTCTTCTAGAAAAGAGATTGGTGACTTAGTTAGATCAGCTGAGCCAGTGAACACAGTTAATACAAGGGAATTTATATGACGTCAGTTCACCTCGTTCTGTCATTCAAGGAAATATGAACTACAGCGGGATACTCCAACTACCGAATTAGCAAGAATTATGAAAGACTGGGCTGTGAGCATGCGGAAATATGATGGTGAAGATCATAAAAATGATTGTGTCCAAATAATCTGGACCACAACCGCTAAGATGATGCGAGAACAGTATTTTGGATGATTCAATCGAGGAATATATATTTTTTTGGATATTGAGTTTGAAACTGCTAGGAATGCGAAGAGAAAGCCACTTCAGAATCTTCCAGAGAAACGAAAAGTTAGTGCAGCTGCGTTAGATATTACAGAATACAATATAATGATTGATGCTCGTGATGATAATACCCGGAAGGTCTTCAGAATAAATTTTTCCACATTGCATCTTTGGAGTGAGCATGAAGGGGAAATAAAGGAGTCAACTGTTGTGTCTATAATTTTCAAGGAGAAATGAACAATGATGGAAGTGGGTCAGGACGTATTTAATTCAACTCCATATTCACGGAAACTTGCCAGTGATAAAAACTGTGCCGAAACAAAAAGGCTGAACCGAACTCAGAAAATCAGCACAGATGTCAGGTTGAACTTCACCACAAACTTATAGAGAAACGGAATGAAAATGCTAGTATAACTTCTGACCGACTTTTTCTCACAACCAACTATCAATATAATAAATCTTGGTCATCATGGTATGAGTATTCTTCTGATAGGAAGGATTACTTTTGGAAAATGGAATAGATTTTCAAAAATGTGGGTTGGATATTGAAAATAAGAAAATCACTAGTCATTCCAGTCGCTCAACAATAATTTCCTATATGGCCAAGGTATGAGTTCAATAACAAGAGCTGATCAAAATCAATGGCACAGTGCATCGTCATTTAAGCCATATCTACAATCGAGCAGAGAATATAATTGGAAAAATAAGAGCTGCAGCTACGACAAAGGCATCGACTTCTGAAACGATTACCGATTCAAGGCATTAACTTAATTGAAAACAATGTTCTTTCAATCATTGTGAATATAATTCAAAATAATATTCTGACAGTTAAATTTTGGCTCCATGATATACTGAAGCATTGTTGCCTTAGAGCAAAAGCACTCCACATCTGCATAAAACATTCCTCACGCCAAAGCGCTGGGGACTTGTATCTTTGAATTGCAAGGCAACAAGAACCTGTATAGGTGAACCTGTAGACGACAACTTCCATAAGATATCAGAAACAATTAGTACTGTAACTTAACGTCAAATTCACAACAGGGCTATCTCATAAATTTCCTACGGAACATGACAGTCTCAGTTGAGGACCGTGTTTATTTATTGAATTCACAATTCCTCAATTCAGAATTGAAAAGTTTTACGACCGGGAATGAGGACTGGAAGAATTCATAATCCAAACAGACACACTGAGAGTGATAGTCCATGAGCGATATTCAGAACTTCAGAAAAGAATATGTATTGAATCCATTAGGTAATCATGTAGATGAAATATGATCGCATTCAAGGATCTACTGGGTTGACACATATAGGATATTGGAATAATGTTGAATTAGTTAAGATAGTTAGAAACAGGGGTAGTTGCACGGTTTTGTTCTGGATTTTTCGACCATAATCTAGCCAATTGAGCTACTGAAAATCATAATGCACTTCCAGATAAATGAAAATACTCAATATTATTCTAGTGTTTTGGACCGCCAGTGTGCGATGGGTTAGTGCCTTTATGAATCAGCTGATAGTAAGATTTTCGATAGGCGATGATAGAGTTTATACGGGTATGTGAAATTTCAGTGTGCATGCGAATACTATATTTCAGAGGACGTTCCAGAAGCTAGCCTAGTATATTGATTTGTGGTATATGTATTTTCGACATTTTCCGTTCCAGCATGGCACCAATGATATATTGATATTGTATATTATTGAACTTTCTGTCTGAAACTAGAGTTCTGTTCGTTTGAAATGCTCAGACTTCTAAATAAATCATGGAGATTAAGTAATTGTGACGTGATTGATTTGAATTTTATGATCCAGTATCAAATATATCCTATTGGTCAAACTCAAACGAACACTAAACAAATCAAAACCTAATTATTTGTAAACTAAACTCTTCTAATAACATTTCTGAATACCTATGGACGTTTTTATATTATTTATTTTTTCATCTATAATTCTAATAACCACCTGTTCAAACACAATGATAATGCGAATTTGCATCTATCATACCTTCATTTGACATTTTGATGTGAAGTATTTCTTATAACTTCCTCCATTTTCTTATTGCCGCCTACTGGTCACTTTGGTTTGATTTTTCTGCTTCCTGAAAATTGTTGGAGCAGATGAAGAATGCTTCATCTGATCTGTAGCAGTTTGCACCTGCCAAACGAACACTATTTGATCAATTGTTTGGAACAAACGAACAACCAAATATTGCTGAATTCAGATTAGAGGAACGTGAGCATGACAAACGAACAGGCATTAGATCAGATAATGGAACTTTGAGGTATTTGCTAAGATTATTTTACAACTTCGAGTTGACTTTCATATAGAGAGTCTGCCATATTCTGAAAGTAAATTTGGGAATACAAGAACACATTGGGTCATTTCGTGTTGTCTCCTTTCATTATACTGGCTTCTTCTGGAAGTGAGCGAACATTTTAATTCACGATTTCCGAAATAGCCACTGCGCCAAAATAGTCGGAAGTGTAAAAAAATGTGAGTTGAAAAATAATTCAATTAAATATCAAGTGAGAATAGAATATAAAAGTATAGCAGGAAAAACATGGTCACAGATAAGTCGAGTAAAGCTTATCTATATAAGGAAGTGCCGATCAGTGTTCTCTGGTTCTCTTAATAAATTAATTTTTTGCCTTACCCAAGAGTGTACTCTATATAATTTATTTGTAATAAAGACCTCAAATACCAATTTCTATGACCCTAACTTGAAAACTAACGAAACCCTCAATCAAATTTTCACCCCGCCTTTCCACAACTTTCTAAAAATACTGGAACACATACTATTCCTTCATGTGTTACAAAGATGTCAAATAACAATTTTCATGACATCAACTTAAAAACTGATGAAACTCCTATACAAGCTTCCAATTCTCATTAATAACCGATTTTACCTCTTTAGGGGTTGAGTTGCCAAAAACACTGAAACACGTATACTTTCATTTGTTGCAAAGACCTCAATTACCAATTTTTATGACTTCATTTCAAAAACTAACGGTACTTCTAGACAAACTTTCAAATCCCATTCTAACGCTTTTGGGGTGGGATTTCCAAAAACCCTGAAATACAGTTTTCTTTAATTGTGAAGAAAATCTCAAATGCCAATTTCTATGACTCAATTTCAGGTAGAGGTTAAGAATATGAGATCACCCCGTATCTTCACGAAATTTTCACAGGAGCTTAAGAAGACAATAAAAACAGTATAGCAATCGAAAATTTAGCACGGAAAAGATAATTTTAGAAGGTCCGTAATAAGAGGTTATGGAATATCACTTTTGGAAACTGCAAACTGATATGAAGAATAGCTTTTTGCACTAAACTATTGACTGTACACTCATTTAACGTTTAAGTAATATCAAAATCACTCAATGATCAATAAAGACATGAAAAAACTCCGATTATGTTTCATTAAATTTTTCACATGAACTGCCAAAAATCAAATATTGGTATTGGCGTTTTATGGACATGCCACGTTGCCAACTATTCAAGTGAATTTGGCCAATCCGGATTTTCGCAATTAATTGGATCGAAATTTTCGCGAGCGGAGCGAAGCGTCGCTTTATAAGGTTGATAAGCTTGCATTCAACTTGGATAGCAAGGTTAGCCAAGTAAGGTTAGGTTGTGTTCCTTCTAGGTTAGGTTGTGTTCCTTCTTTTTACGTTAGAAATTGATTTTATCGAAATGTTCGCGAGCGGAGCGAAGCATTGCCTTGTAAGGTTGATTAGCTTGCATTCAACTTGGGTAACAAGGTTAGCCAAGTTAGGTTAGTTTATGTTCCTTCTTTTTACGTAGGAAATGAATTGGATGTTTTCTTGTATGCCTGGCCGAGAAACATCCAATCCAAATGCATTTCTTGGTCCAGTTTAAAATTACTTGAAACAAAATAATCTGAAGTCACATTATTTTATATGTTTGGTAACTTTCTGAATGCGGCACATCAAATTCATGCTTAATTTTCAAAATTAAAATCACTATCAAGAAGCGTGGTGAAATATACTTTGCATTTAAAACACAGATATCAGATCGTTATTTCATGCTGTAATACTTATCATTTATATGCTCATATGTATGACGCATTGAATTTCAGTATTTTCTTTTTCCCTTTTGGAGACATAGGCAACGTCGCATATCAATAAACTTCAAGATTGGGATAATCATAACATTTGATTTTTGACATTTCTTCTGTAAAATTATATGAAAAGTAATTGGAGTTTTTTCATGTTTTTATAGAAAATTATGTGATTTTAATATTACTGAAAGGTAAAACGTATGTGCACTTACTATTTTAGTGTAAATAGAAATGGTTGATATCAGTTTATAATTTCCAAAAGTGATATCCTATAACCTCTCTTTATGGACCTTCGGGGGCCCATATCTCCTAATATTATCTTTTCCGCGCAAAAACTACTTCAGTGGCCGATTAACACACCACCTCAAAGGTTTTAAATCTTGTTGTTGGATTTCCCAATAGACTACATCCAGCATGCGTTTAGAATCATAAACTAACTCCCATCACAGTACTTGAAGAAGCTTACCAAGACTGCTCCCGGATGTGATGAATTAGCAATAAGTTTGACGAGTCTGTAACATCTCTCAGTAGAAGGCAAGGTAGTTCGATGACCGTATTTGTTTTCAATGTGAGTATCACTTTTTCCCACACATTTTCCGTCGGAGATTTAGTTATTCTGAATATTCCGATGTCTGTTCCATTTGCTTGTGTGCATAGATTTTTTATTTCAGCTTTTGGGTGAGCATTTCAAGCATACTTGTTCCAGCAAACTTCTTTGATTGTTTGTTTGATGGTAGAGAAAAAATCTGGAGATTCTCTTTTACGATCGCAGCAATGTCCGTGTCAGATAGTGTAGAGGATAATCGTGTTTTGCAAGTGATTTTAGTAAGAAATGTTGGTAATGGTGTACCTAGAGTATAGCGTGGTGGAACGTTTTGTTCTAATCAGAGAAGAACATTCAATATTGAGCAATGTTTTTGTATATTCTAACCCATTTCAACGAATAGTCTTCGTTCCCAAGGATCTTATCGGATGTAGGAAGAGTATTTTGTTTGTGGTACAGAAAAAAAAAATTCATGAAAATTTCATGAGTCAAAGCTGTATTTGCTGAAATTCTGATATGTTTTTTTCCTACTACTTTCAGAACTATAGAAAAAGACATAGAAGATATTCAGTGAATTGGAAAACATTGACATCTCAATGACACGTTGTTTAGGAAGTATTGAAATTCATATGGTATGGAAACTAGATTCATTGTTCATAATTCATGATACTGATGGATCTGAACTAAGATGCCTAAAAACCCTGGTGTATTCACTGATTCGATTTTGTTTAGAATTTTTGGGGGACAACAAATGAAAAACGTTAAATTCTGCTTAGAACTTCATAAGTAGATGGCGCGGTTAAGGAATGTTTGTTGTTTGTGTCACGCAAAATTTCAAACTTCAAACCTATGAAATTTTCTTTTTCTGTCAACATTACTTCATGCAAAAAATTGTGAATTGATCGTTTACAAAGATTATAGTGCTACAAACAAGATCCCGCTCAGAACAGTTGGCGCGAAAATGAGATGAAATCCTCGAAACTTACTACAATGTTTACATCTGTCTGTCGAAAATCAGATTTTTCTTAAGGTCTACCTGGAGATTTTTTCAAAGTGATTTCTTCTCGAATGGCCTTTTTCGGATCATGGAAACTTCCACGAAGGAATGAAAAAAGGTAGGAGAGTGGACTGATGTCTCTAGATGATGAATTAACATGGAAATTGAGGGGACTGGAAAATATCCACGATGACATTGTTCCATTAAACTTTCCGTTACGAACTATTACCAAGCCATTCACTGCCCATCTCTGCCGGACTATTACCTCTCTTACAACCTTCTGACATGAACAAAATCAGAGAGTTCATTGTAGATATCATAAAATCTGTTGATGAAGTTGAGAAATCGATGAATCCTGGTGTGCGACAGTCTTGGCTGCTTCCAGCTATCTTAGAATGACTTCGCCGGAAAAGGTAAGTCCTACTAACAAAGATGAGAGGCAAAAAAAATTATCTGAATACTTTTATTTTATTTTTCAGTAACACCCCACATGAGATAATCGGAGAAGGAGGACGATCTAAACCAAGCAGTTATTCGGAAGAACAAGGCCCACTCCCAAGATCGATAAGGCTAATGACTAAGATTAGGATGATTATAACTTTTCAATAAACACATGAATTTCAAAAGTAAGCGTAGACTTTTCATTCTATGAAGATATATTGATTTTGGCTAGTGAATTCCGAACCGTCCCATAGGGTCCCATAGCTCTTTGGAAGAAAATATCCACTATATTTGGAATTTTCCAATACTTTTAGTCAGAAGACTCATCTCATGGGAAAATTTTTATACAAAATATTAATAATATAAAAAATAAATATAAAAGTAATAATAAAATTATTTGACTTGCTAATCCCTAGATACATTACAATCACAAGTTGAAAAAAACATTATGCCAATGGGCAGAGGTTCAGAGAAGATTCAAATCAATTTATACATATACGAGTCATTTTACTAGTAGTGGAATAATATTAGATTTTAGCTTCAGAAAGTTAGGGGACTGCGGGAACTTTTTACTGTACATTAGTGATGATGTAAGGAACAACATATGAAAAGTTACCAACCATAAAGTATGTGCCTAATTAATTATTTAACAAATAAATTGCCAAATTACATTGTTTACTGATTATTAAAAAAAATGAATAAATAATGGTGCTACTCGCAAAAATGGAAAAATTGACATGAAAAAGGCAGATAAAATTTTTCTATAAAATAAAAACTGTAAGCTGCAGAATTTTTTCGCTAACGTGCGGAAAAAATGTGAGGCGGCGACTCTGAAGTGCAGCGCCTCGAGCAAAAATGGTCCAAAAGTCTCAAAATGGCAGCTGTTGAAAAACTTCGCAATATTTCATTTCCATACCCAATATCGGCAAACTATAAGTCGTTGAATTTTACCCGAATTTTTTTTCTCTTAGATGTACACATAAATAACAAATAGGTAGCTGTAAATTATCATTCATGAAATCTACCTTTATGACTGGCCACGCCATCGTTTTCTCAATGTCATATTCTGGTTCAGCGACCTCAAAAACCCCATAGATTCAATTTGCCTAAAATTTCCCTAACAAAATTGTTTTTCATTGTTTAAACAATTAATGAACAAGCAGGGCACGAATATAAGTTTATAACTTTTTTCTGCAAGCAATTTCTAAGTACTATCAGACGGTTTTAGAAAAATCCATGGAGTCCTCCAGGATTCCAAAATAATGCATGATTTTAAGCTATTTTTACTCCGCTATATGAAGGTAATTTGAGTTCTTGCGATAAGGTAGTCGTGTTGTCTGCCAAAATAGTGAACACCTCTTAATTTGTCAAAAAGCTGAGAGGTTCTTTCACTTAGAAAGTATTTGAACTAATTGAAGTTTCGTCCTCTGAAGCTGTAGAGATGAAGCTTACGTAACAGTCAAAAGCATTAGATACGTCGCAAAACACTTCCTTCAGACTAGAATATAGATTTGTCAGAAAGCGAAAGAGATTGCATCTCCCGTACTTTTATTGGTTTGAAAGCTCAATTAAGTAATTGTATGTAATGTACAGCACTTCATAAAATCATTATCCGCTCCATTATAAGATTTTTATCACGAGCAAACAGGGACAGAAATACATACGTACCAGCTCGGTGGAGCTGTATCAATAGAAAATTAACCATACAAAATAAATTGGTACGGTTCATAATTAGCATTATTTCGGAACCCTCTCGGAAATTCTATATAACACTCAGGGTTATTATATATATAATACTGACAATATATGATAACCCTGATAACACTGACATAAATAAGTACATGGAATAGTTTGTTCTAAAATATGTTACATCGATCGATCAACCTCAAAATATTTCACAACGAATCAACATAACCTTAAAGGCGACAAAAGCACAATCACAGAACGGATCAGGAGACACAAATCACAAAAACACCCTGTGTGGTATGAAATTGCAGTTTACTGAATTATGACAAGAAACGACGTCGGCGCCATCTGAAACTCTAGATAACTCCTTTTATCAAGTGGGCTGGTGTTCCCCAGTTTGTCCCAATATTTTACAGGTATAAGTGAATACACCATGTTTTTAGACATCTTAATCTGAACTCCATCAGCCTGTCATCTAAAAACTTCAAAGCTAGGAATTTGTTTATTAGAAATAAATGCCAAGTGATCAAAATTAGTGAAATATTCATAAAAGCATAACAAGTTCGTTTCATCTCCATTTCTTATCAGAATATCCACGGACTTGGATGTGCATTTTTGGCTCTGAATTTGTCCAACGTCCCTGGGTGTTACTGAGTATATATCCTCAGTAGACCATTTGAAGAAAAACGTTGAGTTCATTCTAATAACAATCATTATCGTCATATATAGAGATACGGAACAATCGCCCAAATATATTCCCTTTGTTATTTCTCTGAAAAATTCCACTTCAACAGCATTGTGATGAGAAATATGGAGCCACTATGTTCCTACCCACTTGTGAATCGACAGAAATTCATAGTCAGCTACCATTATAATTATAATCACACCCATGATGAGTGCGTCAGCAAACATTATATCCACCCAACAAAATTTAATTACGATCTGATTCTAAGATGAATTTGCGCTTCCTTGAGAATATAAAATCAACTGAGCAGAATTCCAATAGCTTTGAGAAGAGAACGAGTAGAGAACAAAGACTTATAATTCGATTATGTGCTGGTAGGACAATGTACATGAAATTTCCATGAAAATAGTGAGACGATTGTTTAGTTTTATAGATATTTCATACAATAAGTTCATTTATATCTGAGTAATGACTGCATTCTGAAGTTATTTGTTGAAAGCCTATAATAATGTTTTGTTTCAATTTTTTCATAATAAAAGAGATCATGAGTCCACGTTTTGAAAAAGATATTTCAAAAAAGTATGAGAGTATTTATCATGAAAATTAAAATAATTCATATTTAAATTAACATTCACATTTTCTGTCACAGAAAAGAAGAGTGAGGTGAAAATAGAGAGACATTATTTTTCAATTCCGATAAAAATAATTACTTTTTTTTTTCATATTTATTATTTGTATTCTAAAATTTTCTGTTCTCCTAATCGAGAATTCATGCAGGGAGTCATGAAATTCACCTTTTTTTTCCAATTCATTCTATTGGACATCTCAGGAAGCTTAATGGTCGAAGATTACGTATATCATATATGGTGGCTTCGAATTGCTCGATAGACATAGACTAGTTGATAATTTAGTAAAACATTTTCTTAGAAACAAGTGACAAAAATTCCAATCTTTCATTCGAATTCAACTAACCGCAGTTCGATCAACAAAGTGTGTTTTTTCACTATAGATGTCGAATTGGCAGAGAAAGAAGACAAGAAGATCGATTATGGAATTATTCTATGCCTCAGGTTCATGAGTGGGGAAGACACTATTGAAAAAATACTACTTACTTTGTGCTAGGTTCTTGTAATCGAAAACCTTTTTTTGTAGGAGCAGATGATGATTCTAGCTGATTCGTATGTTCTTCTCCTTCCATCCTTAACCAATAATCCGACATAGTTGACTATAAAACCTGAATTATTCCGCTTTTCTTCAGATTATGGAGAGAACCCTCTACCTATCCAATAAGATCAACGAATAAAACAAGACCTCATGGTAAACCAAACTTATCTTTTTGCCTTCAATTCTCGAAATGAATTTCTGTGCAGATGTGTGTTTCGACACCTGATGTTATTGCTGCCTGAGCCCTCTTTTTTTAACCAACGAAATCAAAAAGGAGAAGATTCTCTAGTCGACGCGTATATTTTTTATTTTATTTTTCATGTATGATCACGCATAACTTTTCATAGAGCAGTTCGATTTCGATGATTCTTCCTTTAATAGATAGGATATAGTTCGGAGTTGGTCCTATTTGAATTTGAAAGGTATGTCACCCTTGAGGGTAGAAATCCATCCACTGAATTTTTACCCGTTAACCAATTCAACCACTCATAACTTTGTACTGGGTTATCCGATTTGGATGATTTTTTTTAAATGGACAGAATATACTTCAGAGTTGGTCATTTCCAGATTTGGGAGAGAATAATCCACCCCTAAGGGTAGAAAATAGGGGATCATTAACTTTTCAAACGATTATCAAACATTTGCTCAATAAGTATCCTGGCCAAAAACCCGACAGTACTTGGTAAAATGCAGCGGCTAGCCTGTCTGGAAATCACAGGGATAATATTCACGTGCCCCACTACAAAATAGAAGTAATGCTGAACTTTACGCCACTGCACTTGTGTGCAATGAATAATGCGGCAAAGAGTGCCTTCAGACTGCACCAGGCATCAAACTTGAAAGCTGGAAATCTGATTGGATATCTGATGATTCTGGAAAATATTCCTCCAGAATCCAGGTTTAAGCCATCAGATATTATGCTAGCTAGGCACGAATCCAAAGTGAATTATGAAGTAGATATAAACAACCACCATATATTCAAAACGAACGGGTCTCGACTAGAAAGGAATGTATGAGTATGGTATACAAATGGTTCCAAGATAGACGGAAGGGCTGGAGTCGAAGAAACCGGTCCTAGTTTGAAGCTCCCAAAACCCCTAAGCAAAGTTCCTACAGTTTTTTGAACAGAAATCCATGCTAAAGAAATTTGCGCCCAAGAATGCCTTAAAAGCGGGACATGAATCTATATCCTATCAAACAGCCGAGCAGCACTGACAGCTCTGGAGTCACACACTTGTGAGTCTGGGACTGCAAACCAAGACAACTGGCTACGAACAATCAAGTTTCTCCAATGTGGTGCCATGTCACAAGAGAATCAGAGGCAACGAGGAAGTGGACTGCCTTGCCAAGAAAGGAGCGACACCCAATTTTCTGGCACAGAACCCTTCTGTGGTCTTTCCAAAGCCCACATCAAGGGACAGTTTCGGCGCTGGATGCTGACCAAATTGAAACCCATTGGAATGAGGTTCCAGTGCATAGACGAGCGAAAAGGCTTCCGAAGACATTGCCAAAAAAACTAAACAACTTTTCGAGTTAGACCAGAATGACTTGGAACTATTAACGGAACTGCTAACTGGACATCGTCCTCTGAGGTATCATCACCTCAAAAAAATAGATAGATCGTCAACTGTGCCGTTCTGGATTTGCAGAACATCTGCTTTGAGACTGCCAAGTGCAGTTTTGCAAAAGGCTTGATTTTCTTGAAGGGATTTCATTGACGCTCTCAAACATCATTAACTCAGCTCCCAGGAAACTGATACGCTTTGCAAAGAGTCTTGGAATCCCAAAACTTGAAAAAATGAAGGGAAATGTACAAAAGACCTCATAGGTCGAAGTGAGGAGAAGCTGAAGAGCCATATCGATTCACATACAATCCACAATCTATTGTGAGAGAGTTATAAGTAGGCGTATAGAATTATTACTGATGAAGGAAGAGAATACAGGAGGAGTTGAAGATCCATTACTCCTCTGGAAACTCCTGCTTCATTCAGTTCTTCCAGTGATCTCCCAAATCCACCTCTATCAGTCTCCACTACTTCTGGCAGAAATATACATGCTTCAATAATGTTCACTTCTACTGAGGGTATCTAGGCATAACTATCAAATATATGCATTCGGTCTGAGGAGTGGGACAGAAAGACTCGAAAAACGGCATTTCAGATAGAGATGTGACCCCATGAGATTTATTTGGTTGACCATTTTGTATGTCGAATTCATTTTTATGTTGAATTCATTTTTATGTTAGTTGTATACTTACTTACTTTCTTGGTCCATTAAAATGTAGGTTGAGATCACATATTATATTCCAAATATTTCTGTATGTTTCTGTGATCTCAAGTGAGATTTTATGCCACATATATATAAACATATTCTCATCACATACGAGGCCAGTGAATACAATTGCAACATACCATAAGTGGCCCGTTTTTCACATAAGAGGCCAGAGATCGGGCCTCGCATTGTAAATGCATGTATATGAGGTTATTTGCCATACCCTACCCTCCAAACAAATATTTGATCATGTTTCTGGCCTCATGTCGCCTGCATATCACGTCTTATACTGTTTTCAGTTCATCCGACTCGAACTAGGAGTCGCGTCAATCGTTTTGTGTCTAATAGCCCTTGTGTATCCGTTAAATTTCGGAGGTAATTGTCAATTCCAAGGCCCCCAAATATGGCAACGGTATAAACTCAACGAGATATTGATAATTTAACATGAAATATTCATTACCCTGAATCCGACTGGAAATATAACGGAAAATAGTTTCGGTACTCATTTTATGAGATGTGTTCATGAAATTTTCTTCACGTATGGGGATGATAAAAACACAAATAATATGAAAGTTGTAAAAATATATTATGACCAATCTCCATAAGATTTTGTTAAGGTTAGGGGAAAGAAAATTGATGATATATGAGATTCCAGATAAAATTGTTGATCATGAAACCTAATTTTTAATTCAAATAAGTGAATTACATCAAACTGAAAAATATTTTCATTTGTATTTTTCTTCACTTCACTTCACTTCACATAATTGGCAAAAGTAAATTGCAATTCAAGTTCTGACTATTGGAATAAACATTTTTCATACAACTTAATTTCGTCAATTTCAAAAAGTTGACAAAAACATAATTCAAACTCTTCATTAAACCAAAAAACATATGAACTGCAGCTTCACGTGTAAGTTATCTCTGTATTGGTTATAAATGATGTGTCTTTCGGAATTGAAGTTCTTCTATTTCTTGTTACATGTTTTTTGGTGACCCACTTTTATAATAAGTAGCAAAATTTTATTCCAAATTGGTAGGTACAATTATTTTTTAAGATTACCTTTTGTAGGGATAGCAAAGTTCGTTTCTCCAATTTCTAAATGGATAAGACAATACATCAGGAACCAGTTTCATATGGATGGAATTAGAAAAACCGATGCTTACTAATAAATAGCAACGAAAATAGTTATATGAATTGAACTTTCATTAAATTGCCTTTTAATAAACAGAGAACATTTTTGTTAAAATGATTAACGAAATTATCATACAAATTTCTATCGTTCTTCCATAAAAAATCTTCAGAAAGCTGTCGTTACAAATATTTAAGAAAATAAATCTTGATAGTCAACAAGTAGAACATTTAGCATATTTTATTGCATGTAGGAACATGATGAATTCTTATTCTTTCTTATTATAAGGGAATTTGATGGAAGGTTATTCGATTTTGAATAAGAACTACCCTTAAGAATGGACAAGCGCTCGGCATCAGTCATTCAATTCAAATGAAAATTAGAATGATTCACATAAGTCTACCGAAAAATTGCTTGGGCCCTGAGGAATATAAAAATTCGAGTAACACCAGACTTTTAATAAAACCAAAGGAAGTATAGAACCAAAGGGGGTGACAGCGCGATACTTTGTATTCACTTTGGCATTATTTCCAGTCCGAAAGAAAATGAATATTCCATAGTCTAGATCTATATGAGTTCTGTATCCCTTTCTAGGTTATTTTCATGAAATTCATTCATATAATTGAAGATCTAAGTTGATAAAAGGGGTTATGTCGCATTAAAAAAAATGGTTTTCTCAACTCTTTGTACAGCTCAGGTATAAACCTACTTCTCAGTAAGACACATGATGTTATTTCATTATAATTGAGGAATAGTCGGATGATAAAAGAGTTATGTCACACTAGAAAACACATAGTGACAGTTGATAAAGGTTTTATGGTAAAATAGCCCCGTTATCCACTAGACAATGAAGTTTATTAGAGAATCATGCTTCCAAAATTGTAACGCAATGTTTTCATTCATATGGAGAGAAATTATTATCTGAGCAGGAAAACAAGTGGAATTCTTCTGAAAATGGTAATATATTTATAATATGCATTTTGACATTGACATACAAAGACAGCTCAATAGTGGAAAGTCAGCTCCATCGCCACATAAACAAGGATGCCACCATAATCGGCCCAACAAAAAAAGTGATGATGTAGTGACTTGCGTTATGAACCACATCAAGCAATTTCCTTCTGAAGAGTCGCATTACTCTCGTTCAATAAATCAAAATAAAAAATATTTATCCCCTCTTTCTGATAAAGCTCCGCTCCATCAAATCCACATGGATCATTGTAAGGAGAATAAACTTGAGGATAGATTTATGGTCAAATTTTTGAAACCCAGTTCAATCTCTCTAATGGACATCCTAGAAGGGACACGGGTTGTGTATGTGATGCCCATGAGAACACAACAGAGCACACAGAAAATTACAACAGCAAGCAGATAGACGAAGGCCGATGTTGGATAAAACAGTCTGTTACATAACTATGGATTTGCAACAAACAATGCCTTTACCTAAACTGTCCACATCCAAGGCATTTTACTCAAGGCAAATGTGGTTCTAGAATTTTTGGATCCATTTTGTCAGTCATTTGGGGCACAAATCATATTTTATCAATTGGACTGAGGATGTAGCCAACAGAGGCAGTAGCAAAACTGCGAGTTGTTATTTAGATTTTGCAAACTGCTTAAAGAGGATAATCCCAAATGATCATTTCATTATTTGGTCAGATCGTGTGGTGGCCAAAATAAAAACATATATATCATTTGCTTGTATGAATTCCTTATTCTCAATGAGTTTTTCGTCATTATTGACCACAAGTTTCCAGAAGTTAGTCACAGTTATCTTGATTCAAATAGAGATTTCGGACGTATTGAAAAAGTAATTCGAAAACATGAAAACATCTATATTCCAGATCAGTATAGAGAACTGATTCAGCAAACAATCAGTAAGAATACTTTAATATGGAACTTTTGTTCTGTAATTTTGAGGAACTTCCTAGCAAACTACATTCAATGAAGAAAGAAAAAAATACACTGAAGGTGAATTTTTTTCCCGCGATACTGTAAAGTAGATCAGAGTCGAACAATATGGTTGTTATTTGTACAAAACATCTTTGGATGAATTGACACCATTTTTACAGGTGGATTTAAAAAAGAAAGGTTCACTAGAGGTTTCAAAGGGTGAAATTATGCCTAGTAGGCTAACTGAAAAGACAGGTTGATTGAGCATTGAAAAAATGGCAAATTTTCGGGATCAAATTAAGTTTGTTAGAGAAGGTTTTATGGAGATATATCAACAAAGAATTTCAATAACCCAAATGAAAGGAGGAAAATATACTTTTCTTGCTCTTATTCATAATATGTATGAAAAATTAAATATGGAACTCTTTAATTTACGACAACTCAAATCCTTTTGGAATTCAGGATCAGTGGCTAACGGGGATATGTACACAAAATTTTTTTCTTCATTAGAACAGCATTGAATTCCGGAATGAAAGTTCCATTGGTATACATATTCACCAAGTATTATCCGTTTTTGACAAATCATATCCAAAAAGTTCCAATTCGAAATGCTTTTTGGCGATTTATTCAGAATTTCAATTGTGTGACATGAAACCCTTTATCAACTCAGGTCTCCAATTGTAATATGCGGTAGAAAAATGAACTGGGGTTTGCCCATCCTCAATGCATGTATCATCTGACAAAGCTTTACATTCATAACTTTTGAATATATTATAATGTACCTGTATCATTCCTCGTGTGTTTTTACTTTGTATTGCCCATGAAAAAGGCCAATTGCTCCATGTCAGTTTCATTGAATTTCATTATTTGTAAAATTATCGCTGTTTGCTTCCTGAATTTCGTAGATATTATGTGAAATTGTGTGCATCACAAGCAGAAGCAAAACTACGAATCACACTAACACCATGATACCATCCTATAGCTGAATGGGGATTTGCAAAAAGATATTCATTATACTCTGGAATCTCTTTAATTATTTCACGAACTTTTAGTAGGAGTTCTATTTTCTGTTGCATGAAAGGCGAAAATGAATTGGGTATAGGGCGACTACCTCTACCACCAGAAACCACCTGCTCGAAAATTTTGCATAACAATTTTTCTTGATTATTCAAATCAAAAAATATTTGAACTATGTCAACGTTTTCAAAAAAAGTTTAGAATTTTTTATTATTTATCTGTGAATAATAGTACATAATTGCTTCAAGCTTGTACCCATGTGTTATGCAAGTGAAAAAGTTTTGAACATTTTAGTGTCAGGATTAAATCCAGCAATTACTACGGCAGCAGCAACCAGATTATCAAAGAATTCAGGTTTCATAACTTCAATTGAAGTCTTCACCTAAACAATATTATTCTTACTTGCATCACTATCATATATCTCAAAGCTATCAGCAATATTGCTAATTCTCGCATTTGTTCGAAGTGACAGTGGGAATTTGCGGCCTTCTGTGTTTTCTCAAACAAACAAATCAATAGATAATTTAAGCAACTTCAGTTATTTTGTCTGGTTTCATCATTGCAAAAATCTCTTTTTTAGGCAATATTTTGATTAAACATTATTTCATAACGTGCAGCTGCTAAAAATGTTTGAGACTGAGTCAAGGCATTAAGTTTACCACTTTGTTGATCTTCTTTCACTCGACCTTAGCGTGTCTGTTCCATTTTTTCTATCATAAACACCACTACATGAACTACAAACCGCAAAATCATCGAAGTTTTCGGCATTTTTTTAAATTTTCCTCTTCAGTTAGTCGACGTACTGCAATAACTTTCTTTTTTTCTCTGAACTATGCAAAATTTCCTTCTCTTCTCCGGCAATCCCATAATTATTTAATTATATAATTGGATGTATATATTGGAAGAAAAAATTTTATTTTATTTTTTAAGTATATTAATCGTGAGACTGAATCGTTTATTATGTGGTTTATTGTCTTATATTTGTTTCTTTGGTACCCTTACAAGGTAGCTGATGTGAATTTTCTCTATAGTGGCATGAATAATATGTTTTGTGCCATCATATTCCTGCGTTTCGATAAAATATATTCATTGGATCCCCCAGTCATCAAAAATCTCAAGTATAATCCACCCTTATGAAGGATTTGAATTTTTATGTAGTCACAAAAAATATATTTTGTGCAATCTACATTTCAGCGTTTCAATTGAATAGCACAGCTGAAAATCCACGGTCAGCAGAGTTATTAGAAAAATCACAAGTACAAACTACCCCTAAATGGGGGGTGGATTGGAATTTTTTATATGATGGCACGACGGCATTTCTTCATAGATTTTAATTTTGCATTATGATGTTGTAAATCACATTATAATGTATTATATTGAAATCCCTTATTACATGACAGGAAAGTTTCAATTACACCATGTATCAATTAATGCAATTTCTATCGTGGTCGGGTAGAATCAATCTAATATACCTTGGGTGTAACATACTAAAATTTCAGCAGATGCCATCGATGCCTAAAAACCCCCTTATATATGTGCCCAGTCCTTTGCCAAATTATAATAGCTTTGAAAAGTTTCCATTTGAGAAGAAAGTATTTTGGCTTGAAGCCATTCTCAATATCTCAATTGAACGACTATTCATTCTGAAAATCTTATCACACCACCTTACGAAATACTAACGATGAATTTGTTCACCTTCTCTTGTGATAATTCTCCGTCATTCAGAATATTCTCCAGGATTCAGATACCTAAAAAACCGCAAAATGCTCGTGGCGGCAAAAACTTCATGCGTACATTTGGCAATGTCGCAGGGACTCGAATTTTCAGTTGAAAAGTTGTATATGAACAGTGGGACTCGCATGTTGGTTGAAATAGCAGGTGGGAGAATGTACTTTGCATACATGTATGTTTTGATTTCAGAAAAACTCTACCCATCGAAGGCGGATATCATTTAATGTCAAGAGGACATGCCAAAACATGTCAATATAAACAAAAACAATATTTCATTAGGGTGGGTCTCGGGTGGCCTCTTCAATATATCGGGTCCCGCTTTTCCATATATATGTATATGTTGTCATAGGCTCTTTATATTTATATTTATTATTGGCTAATAGTTATTGTAATAATGATTGTTATTGTTACTTATTTCATTTTTTCGATAACAACTAGTCATCATGATAAAATATTTATAATGATAATTTTTTTTTATTGATTTCCTTATTTATTTAATAATTTTGAAAAATAAATACCTATCATAACAGTAATGAAACTTCGGCTATGTTATTCTTACCCTTTTTCAACACTCTTCTACCTTATCCCAGCTTAGTCGGTACGCCTATGGAGTATGACGCATCTCCACTCTCATGGCAGGATTCTGTAATGCCAATGTGTAGCGCTACTTGATGTCAAACGTGCTATTTTGTGGAAAAACTATGATTAGGTGCTCAATAGGGAAACAAAGAATGCAGAAAATCATCAAATAGTTATTGTTTTTATTGAATAAATCCTTCAAATATCTAACTTATCTTACTCAGACAGTGATGTGAAATGGTAAAACTTGCTTATGTATGATAAAATACTTGGTGAATAAACGTTTCAAAGTTCTGAACAGACTATGAGCATAGAAAATACCATTAAATGGACACAAGAGATCCAAATAACCAATATTAGTGTCTGGTCCTGATATGTTGCACTTCATTCAGTTCTGGTTTTGAAATACCTGCTATTCTTCCATTTTGGTGTTCTCCTGACTGTTAGAAGTGTTGGTGCTCTCTGGAAAAGTACAGCTACACTGCAGAAGGCCCCCTTCTGTTCCTGGCAATGTCACGGACTGGACTTTTGTTATCTCAATAAGGTTATTCGTTTTTTCTTGTTTGTTTATTTTCCCATTCGTGTCTGAATTCGTTGTATAACTTTCAAGGATAGTTTTGCTTGTTTTTCTCTAGTGTTTTACTATAAATTGTTCTTCTAAATTGGTAGCTGGTTTCGTTTTTTACATCAATTTTTTTTATCTCCCAAAGCTTGTTACATTTTTTCTTGCCAACACACATTTTTTGTCTCTTTTCGCAAATTCAAAGTTCATTTCCACTTTCTGTATCACTTTTTGTTATTCTAACTTATTCTGATGATTTTATTTACAATATATAATTCTAGATCTTATATTATATGTACAAATTTGGTTAAAATTTATATTTGACATTTTTTTGTTTTCCTAATTTTTATATTTTATTATTTGCCTCACATTGCTTTCGACATCTCGCTGTTGGGTTTCCTCCTGATATGATTTACCATACAGGATGTTCCAACTTGAATACCATTTCATCTACTTGAGATAGTTTGAGCAAATTGAATGTTTTGTTGGAAACACACTTATGACAATAGATATACTTCAGTACTGACTAGAACATGGTATAAGATTCTAGAACAGTAAAAAGTATAAGAAAATTGTAAAACAAACATAGATAGCATGAACCAAAAGTCGATATACAGGGTACTATGTCACCTCATATATACCGTTGTCACTTCCGATTCTGGAAGTCACAACGTTTTGCCTTGTTTTGGTCAGATTTAGAATCTAGAGGGCGTTATGGGCATCATATCAAAAGTTGTTCTGGAAGTCATTTTGACCCCCCGTACTCAAAAACCAAAGTTTTGGTTCGCGAGTATATCGTTGGCGCTGCGATCGGGGATCCACCCGCATTTGCAGATTCAGGCACCACGTAGTCACTTCCGTCATCTACAAGGTACGTTGTTGCTCCTAGGTTATAATCGTTTGTGCCTTTGTGTGTGTGTTGAGGATTTATATTAAAAATGAATAGGTGTAAATTAACGGTGGCAATGGCCAAAACCAAAGGTAAGTGCAGTTACAAATTATAAAGGGACCAATTTTATTCTGTGAGTATTCGCTTAGTTATCGAGTTAAATGTATTGATTTATGCGCAGGAAATCTGGCATATCAGATTTATACCAATAAATGTCCATTTTTCAACAAATGTTGACAGTTAACAAATGATAGACGTTTTATTTAGGATCATTTCATAAGAGGGCCCCCAATGGTGACTCTTCAACATGTTCACTGGATTAGAATATCTTGTAAACAGAAGTAAACAAAAGCTGAGCGACGTTGATCAACAGATGAGCGACTTATACCCAGCTTCTATTCATCTACCAAACAAGTTGGCATTGAGTTTTTTTATTATGATGATTTTTGTAAGAGTTATGAGTATATTCGATTGAGTTCTAAAGTTCCTGAGTGCAAATTCAAATCATGAGAATGAGAGTTGGGGACGCCAACTTCACCCATTTTTTTAAATTAGTTCTTGTGTCTTTTTCGCTGTAATTGATCGGAATTTCTTTGGTATTAATTGAACATTTTCAGGAAAGAATCCGTTACTTATCGAATGCGAGGGGTAAATTTATTTGGGAATCTGGTGAGCACTATACTGGAAATAATGGGAAATCACTTAGAATAATTGGAAATTACTGTGTAAAATAATGGAAACCGTCACTGTATCCAAATTGAAAACGCGGCAAGCTTTTGAATCTGTTATTTACAGAATACTACGTCAAACAAATCTAAAGAAATTATTTTTTACTTTTTAGTGCATTTGTAAATGGTTCTTTACACATTTCTTGAATTGGCTGAAATTTAATGATTTTACAGATGCTGGTAATTTATTGCAAATTCTGACATTTATAGAATTTTGCTCTGTGACAGACAATCTGAATTTAGGAATTCTGAGTTCATTCGATGATCTTGTAGCATGGTTGTGGACATCAGCATTAGTTGAGTACAGAGTTATATTAGTAAAAATCTCCAGTAGAGTTTGATAGATATAGACACAAGGAATTGGTGAAACTCTGAATTTCTTGAATAGTGGCTGACAGTGGGCATGGAAGGTTGCACCATGTATGATCCATAGCGCCTTTTTTGGAGTCTGAATACTCTAATTGAGTGTGTTGAGTTTCCCCAGAAAATAATACCATAGTTAAGGTGCGAGTGAACGAGAGAATGGTAGGAAGTTATTAATATTGGAATGCTCAATACTTTTTTTAGTTGTATCAATAGGAATAATTGGGTGGAGAGTTTTTTGCATAAATGATCAATGTGGGCACTCCATTTTAAGCTGTCGTCTAGCACAATACCTAACAGGTTGACTGAGTTATTCGAGGTAAAATAGTTGTTAGCAGAGAAAAAATTTTTTTTGGGTTTTTTCTTGATTTAATTTAAGATTATTCGAATTGAACCAAATATGAGCCTTGTTTTTGGCTTGCTCAGTAAGATTGTTGAGTGTGATAGGGTTGCAATGTGTTTCAATTGAGGTTGTGTCATCTGCAAAACAAATACATCCAGAGGGCGACATATAGTGAAAAATATAATTGAGGTAGATAAGAAACAACAGTGCTCCCAATACACTTCCCTGCGGGACTCCGTGGTTTATGTTCTGGAATTCAGAGAAATTGTTCTCTATAATGTGTTCCCTCTTAAAAATAGAAGTTTAAGAAACAAAGGTATGATTATTTCAAACAGTAACAATGACTAATTTTTTCCAGTAACAGATTCGGTGTGTGTTCTATTTTGAAAATACCTGCATTAAAATTTACAGGTTCATCAGATTCGCATGAAGAAGTTCTTGGCAAAAAAAATAATCAAGAAGAAAGGTTTGGGTTTATATTTTTCAGGTTGTTACAAACATTATATACATTTTCAGGTTCGGCAGATAAAGAAGTTGCTTTGATCAAAGATAACTTTGGATCTTGCATCGAGAACAAAAGTTGCCCGTCAGCTCAGGATTTGAAGGAATTCATTAAAGAGACTGCAACTAGCAAAACAGTACCAGTAATTGAAGCAAAATTGCAACAGTTGTTCAAAAAATCTGATATGTAGCATTAGTTATCCGATACGCTCCATTACTTTAAAATTATTACCATAAACCTATAAGTGTTTTTCAGTTCTATTTGACCTTTATTAAAAGTTTATATTGAAAAAAGTTATTATTTGAATTTCACACAAAATTCTCAATCTTTATAAAGATTATGTTATTCTCCAAATTCAGAAAAACATACAGGGTGGAAAAACAACAACCCGTGGTCGCTAATCATCTTTACGTATTGATATTCTGTTTTTTCAATTCTGATAATCATTTCCGATTACATAGGGTCATTTATTGAAATTAAACGAACCAATGTTTTAATTTTCGAAATGATATTTGGTTTATTTTATTATCGTTTATTTTTTGGAAATGCAGAAATTTTTTGAAATATACTAACACAGGTGTATGGATCACTCTTATAACTTTCTCATTTCTAGAAGGATTTCGATTAAATTTAGTGTATATAAAACATGAATTCAGACTTTTTGACATGAAAATTCAATATGGCCGACTTCCAGTTTCGCCAGAAACGACCACAAATTTTTGTTCCATGGGACACCCTGTATATGCTTACATACTCGCTTTCTACTTGTCAAAATATATGAGACATGATATTTTATTTTTCGACCTAGGAAATGCTGTGATTTGGTCAGGATTACCCGAAACTGAAAAATAATTTAATTCAGTAAAGAATGAAATGATGGGAAAAAAATTTTCTTTTTTTTAAGAAATACAAGTTGAGAAATCCGAATTCATGTCTCACCAAATTTCAGGGATTCAAAATTCAAATGAGAAAGATATATGACTGAAATTTTATTTTCAAATGAAATTGTGGTCATGGTGGCAAAACACATGAAAATTTTGAGAATGACAACAATTGGGCCATTCATTAGTATTGTGGATATTAAATGTTTCTTTCTTCAACTGTTCTCAGTGAAAAATTTCTAGGCGAAATTTGAAGTCCCATGGAAAAGAAGAAGTGATAGTAGGATCTGACCCAAACATACAAACATAAAGAGAATAAAATAACAAATAAAAAAACTTTTTAAAGACAAGCTTTCATTTAAGCCGTGTACTTAAACCTATCAGATAAGTTTAAGTCATCGCTGACAATGATTTAATTATTTTTTGTTGAATTATTTGGTTTCAAAAAGCTTGTCGCCCGAAGTGGTCATAAAAGTAGGTACCAATTGATTTGATTGGGCAGTGATTGGTTAGTGAGTGATATTTTGTCGAAGTATCAATTTTATTACATTTCGCGCGACAAGCTCTTTGAAACCAAATAATTCAACAAAAAATAATTATAGTTTTAGTGCACGGCTCAAATGAAAGCTTGTCTTTGGAAAGTTTTTCATTAATTATTTTATTTTTTGCTTTTTAGTTAGTTCGCCTCAATTTTTTCTTTTTTAATATAGCATCGTTATCACAAGGTCTCTTTCCTGAAATTTTTGAGCTGAAAGAAATCATGATCTCCGCCCCAAAAACTCCCACACACCAATTTTGAGTGAAATCTACTACAAAACTCGTCCTCCATCATGGGACCACAATCTTGAATTTATGAATTGCGACAAAAAATTCATAATATCTGATCCCGAAAACCCCCGCACACCAATTTTGAATTGAATTGGCCCATAATCACAAAACTCGTCCTCCATCTTAAATTTATGAATTTTCACAAACATTTCATAATCTCCGACCCCGAAAACCTGCACATACCAATTTTGAATCGAATCTGATTACAATCACAAAACTCGTTTGCCATCATGAATTTATGAATTTTGACAAAAAATTCATAATTTTCGACCCCGAAAACCCCCACATACCAATTTTGAATCGAATCGGAACACAATCACAAAACTCGTCCGCCATATTGGAGCCACCATCTTGAGTTTATGAAGTTTGACCAAAAATTCCTAATTTCTGACCCCAAAAACCCCCAAATACCAATTTTGAATCGAATCGGTCTATAATCACAAAACTAGTTCGGCCATCTTGGAGCCGCCATCTTGAATTTATGAATATTGACAAAAAATCATTATCTCCGACCCCGAAAACCCCCCACATACCAAATTTGAATTGAATCGGACCATAATTACAAATTTCGTACGCCATCTTATAGCAGCCATTTTTTTTTCTCTAACAAACATTCCATAATGCATTGTCACCGGAACCTAAAACACGTTTCAAATTCCAAATTGATCGGTCGACTAGAAGTCTGTCAAAATTCACTTGCAAGATTTGACCCTAACTAACGAACTAACAAGTAAAACTAAATAAAAGCTTGTAAAAAAAATCCTGTACATAAGCAAATTGAAAACAAGATGATGGAAAATGAACTCCATAAGTCTAAGGAATTTCACCAAAGTTTTCTCGCACATTTACTATCTATATATCCTTTTATTGAAAACAACGTTGAATAGAAATGGATGGAAGTGATAACGACACAACAGTATATTTATTAAGCGAATCTATACAGTTATATGGAAGTGAGTTCGTATTTTGTACATATACAAAATTATTTTCGAAAAAAATGTATATCTCTTCCCCTCTCTTTAGAATCGTATTCCTAGAGTCCCCCTCAACATATATATCCAAAATTCAAAAATATATATCTTTGGGAAGACATGGAAGTCAGGTCGCCCTTTCAACATAACGGAAGTCACAACTTAACAGGCATCTATATATATATATATATATATATATATTATAGTGAATTATTTTCTCGACAGTACTTATATTATTTTGAGGAATTAGCGGGTATTCAGTCTGGTTTTATATGAAGAAATACTCTTCTTTACTTTTCCAAGCTTTCGACAATTTATTTTGTCTTTATCAAGGCTAAAAAACAAGATTGGTTAAAAAATATCAAATATGAAAAATTGCTATGAAGTTACATGTGAAATGAGTTAAATTAACGAATATAAGTGTATAAAATATATCGACATTATGTCTTCAAAAAATTGTCACACTGATAGACATTTGCATTTTTGTGAGTAGTTGATGGAAAAGTGAAGAAGAGTTTTTCTTTATATAAAATCAGACTGAATACCCGCTAATTCCTCAAAATAAAAAATAAAATATATATATATATATTGAATTGAACTTCAAATGTCTATGCTTACTTCCAAAATTATAGTTGTTTTTTACATTTTTACACAACTAAAAGATGGAACATGTACGATTGAATTTAGAGGATACCTACGTTATTATCCAGAACTTGTCAAGTAACATGTTGAATTTTATTGATGAATTATTTGTAATTCATCTGGAAAATTGGAATAACTTTTTTCTGCTATTTAGTAACCAATCCAGAATATCATTGCTAGGGCCACTTTCCATCGCAAACCCCGTCAATAAATTCCATACGGTTATTTCACAGCCGCTTAGGGATCTCTGATCACATAATTTTCACCCTGAATAAAATATTTCTCAGTGTTTTATTCAACGAACACATGTGGGACGGCGTATATGTATATGTCGCATCCACGCAAGCAGTATATTAGGTTTAATCGACATTTGGATGGCCATTATAGCCTACTAATTAGCGGTGGCAGGTGTACCGTATAGCGACCGACGGGGGTTGTAAAATTCCCCATCCCCAATTACATTACTGTTTGCCATATCTAACACCGAACCGTGCAATCCTATTATATATTCTCTATTGTCGTCGATATCCTCGAATGCGGAATATGCGTATTGGTTATACTGCTACATTATTATGATTGGAGGGATTGGCTTCAATTCTTTGGGGAATTGTATATAATTTTAGTTACAAAAAATTATTCTTTACTTACCATGAGAAACCACTGTCCATAGAAAACTCAATATTCTCTG
Organism: Gonioctena quinquepunctata; assembly: GCA_018342105.1. Lineage (NCBI taxonomy): Eukaryota > Metazoa > Arthropoda > Insecta > Coleoptera > Chrysomelidae > Gonioctena > Gonioctena quinquepunctata. The sequence goes on from JAFIRS010001116.1 coordinate 368,517, forward strand.
AATCTATGAACATATAACGAGTGTTATTATTAACAGCAGTGGCAGAATAGAAAAAACATCCCCTTCCAAATAGATTGAAATAGCAAACACCTTGTTATGAGATCTATAATTGTCATTCGAAATCTCCCCGACACAAACAGAGGGGTGTTATGAGTTTGACGTTTGTATCTGTCTGTGGCATCGTAGCTCCCAAATAGGCTAATAGCTGGCTGCAGAAAACCTGGCCAATCGAGTAACAGAAGAACAGTTTTTAAAATGTTAGTACTGACAGCAAACATGGATAAAATCATATGCTGCCTGGGAAAAAGTTGTGCATGAGTTTTGTAAATATCGCCTTTTTTCGGAAAAAGCAACCATACCAATGTAATAACATGTTGGAAATACTTTTGACACCTACTATCTCTCGAATTGGCCAAGAGGTCTCAGCACCAGATTCAATCTACCTATATAAACAAATAATCAGACCTGCAATGACATACGCTTGTCCGGTGATCTGCATCATCTTCAAATCTCAAATTCTGAAACTGGAGAGGCTGCAGAGCAAGGTACTTCGTATAGTAACCAACAGCGACAGATACATCTGGCTGGATGATCTGCACGAGCTTGCGAATATTGAAACCATACCCCAATTCATAAATAAAATATCGAATAATTTTTTAAGATTTCGTATAGCACATAGTATATTTACGGCAAAAATGGTAGGTGTTAGGGCCCACGACGAGCGTAGAAAACATGGCATTACCTATCAAAACCTTGATTTCTTCAAAGAAAGATTGTGAAACCACGTTACCATCTATTATTTATGAAATGAAATAGCCGTACAGTTGAGGTCTTGTAAACTAAGATCCGGGGTTCATATCCACAGAGCACCCACATAAAGAAAATATTTTTGTTTTTATTTACCTCAAAATGCATATTCGAAAGCAGGTAAAAACCTCAGCGTTATAATTTTATCAAACTGCTTTTAAAAAATAATTTGCCAGTATTAAATACTTAAAAGTCAAACTTTCGAAAAAGCTTACATCCTGATTCATTTCAATCAGAAAAAAATACTCACATAAGCATGCAGGAGGTGGGTTCATAAATCTGAATTATTTTCAATCTGAATCCTGGCATATACCAAAGCATTACTTTCTAACACCGCAAAGGCGGCCCTTCATGCCCCCTCCCAGATGATGAAAGGGGTCGTTTGGTCCAACACATACCTTGAGACAAATTCCTTTCTCCTCGAACCCCCCATGAAGAAGAAACAATGATTTGTATAGATAGTATTAGTTGTATATATTAGGTTGAGATGACATGTAACTATGTAGCTCAATAAATATTTGGGATTTGGAAATAGGCAAGATCAATAATTTCTGGAAAAATAGCACAATGTTCAGAACGATGAGAAAAGTGATTAATTTTTTTTTTGAAGTAGTTTTTCAAAAAATAAATCCAAAGAAAGTCTCCTGTTTGAACACTGCGAAAACCGCGCCAGGATGTGACGTAACAAGTTCAGATCCAAGATAATTACAGAGTTGCCCAGCGTTATTCATAATATTCCTTTACAATTCGAGCAGGCCGAAAAAATAATGACAGCCTTCGGTATACATACATATCATTCAAGAATAACTAAATCAAGGGTAGCTATCAAATGAGGAGTCTTTATTTTGATATAACACATGCTGACACAAGTTATGTTTCATTCATAGGAGGAAACAGAATAACATTTCCTCAGAAATTCCGCAAAATAGTGACACTGGCAACTCGCCGATCGCGGAGAGTGCCAGAAATTACATCGTTGCCAAGCCTCATTCATAATATTTCTTTACAATGAGAGTAGTCTGAAGAAATAATGACATAGCACTCGGTATACATTCATATTATTGAAGAATAACTAAATCAAGGACAGCTATGGAATATAAAGTCTTCATTTCAATATAACACATGCTGACATCTGATTCATTCATGGGATGCAAGAAAATAACGTTTCCTCAGAAGTTCCGCAAAAAAGTGACACTGCCAACTCCGGAAAATTCAAAATCAATAGACTTATGACGTTAAAAGAAGCGGCAATAACGCTGTGTTTGGATGAGGGGTTTATTCGAATGTTACACGATATCCTGTAGGAAAAACTATGCATACATAATATTTTATCAATATATTTCAACTTCAAGTACATACGAAGCAAATTTGTGAGTTTGTGATCGCGCCTATTGGAATTGGCACCAGATTTAAGCTCTGGTTCTCGACAGGCAGGGATTCGAATCCCACACCTGACCGTTTCTACTTTTACATGGTGTGATCAATTGCTATGATTGTAAGAATAACTAACTGAAAAAATACCACTGAACAATAATATACCGACGCCTATGTCAAGGCGATGCAGCAAGGAGAATTCCTTCCCGAAACTTTTCATGTCGGGATTGGGATTAGAAATAATATATTAACATTCTAAAAACCTTTCATTGTGTTACTTCATTGGCCAGGTTTTCTGCAGCCTGCTCTCAGACTTAAACGAATGAACCGATTTTGATTGAGTGTTTTTTGTTTGAATGGCGACTTGATCGAGAGTGTTCTTAGCTATGATTCATGAAAATCTGTTGAGCCGTTTGAAGATCATCAGTTTTTTTGTGATTGATGAAGGAATGTGGGCAATTTTCACAGGTCTGATCGATTCGAAATTTGGTATCCTGTTACTTCAATTATATTGCAAAAACATAGTTACTTTGACCTGATCCTCTAGCATCACCTGGAATCTGCAGGTTACCCAACTCCTCACCAACAGAGGTATCGTGTTTGGGCCCATTGAAATAGTTTCAATGAATAGGTTACAGATTGATGGTGATCAAGGTCTGATGATGGAGCAGGAAAGAGAAATGAGGAAAAATTGGTGAGGGATTCTTGGTGAATGAGTGGATAGGATGAGTTTGCGAGTCTCTCTAAATCGTCGTTCAATAGCTTACTACGATACGCAAGACGAGTTTCTCTTTTGGATGTGTTGGCCAAAAAAATTTTGCCAGCGATTTGCCCCACCCAGTTATATCTCGTGTCCGGAATATTTAATCCGGGCAGATGTAAGAAGCATATTCTTGGGGGGCAAGATGCGTCCATATGACTAATGACATTGAGACATGAAAGAGCCGCCTTCAAGATAATATAACTCAGTTTTGTAGAGGAGGTCTCCAGGCGAACCATATAGTCAGGAGTATTTCTTGGCAGAGACAGTAATCGTTTAAAAAATCCTACTTGAGAGCGCTTCAGTATGTCCGCATATCGCAAGTACCAAACTCCAATACCATGAGACAGGGAAGATAGAACAATTGATTGGTATAATTTTATTCTTGAATCCCAAGAGATCACTTTGGAACTAGTCATTAAGTTCATGACTGCTCCGACCGATTGGTTGGCTTTCATAGTAGCTGTTCCGCTCATATCAAGAAAAAGTGCGGAGGAAGAGAATTCGATACCAAGAAAGGTGAATTTTTTTACCACTTCCAGAGGTTCGTTGGGAAGAGAAAACCTAAGGTTATAGTTATTTAGATATCTGGCCTAACAGATAACCAGAATTTCAGTTTTTTGCGTGTTTACCGACAGTTTGTCCTCTGTGGAGTATTCCTCCAATGTTCCGAGTTTCCGAGATCAATGGGAGAATCGCTAAAGATCATCAAGTCGTCCGCGTATAACAGCATCATTACACTGTTGAAGTTATCGATGTTGACACCACTATGATTTTTTGCCAGAAAATATTCTTCGATGTCGGCAAGGAATAAAGAGTACAATATCGGATTCAGTGATTCACCCTGTAGAACGCCTTCTGTGATATTGTATTTTCTAGTAAACTCGTTCTGTACTTTCAAAGACATGGAGGCATTATCATTTATATTTTTCATGATACGAATTACTTTAGCGCTTATTCCTAACCTATAAAGCTTGTACCACACGAATTCATGGTTTACAAAGTCGAACACTCGTTTGAAATCAACAATGGCGACGTATAGCTCTCTGCCTATCAAGCGGAGGTATATCTGACTAATAGAATTAAGAATAAAGATATTGTCAATGCACCTTAATCCCAATTGAATTTCGGGCAATACTTTATGATGACGACGGTCTATTTAACAGCATAGAGGTAGATATTTCGGCAGGAGTGTTGATCGGAGCGATGCCTCTATAGTTAGATGGATCATGTATGTCCCTCTTCTTGTTGCGAATCAACGTCGAGACTTACCTAAAAGCCTCCTTACCCATGTATGTTGTTAGACTGGTCTCTCAGTTACGGACATGCAGCAAAAAATCCGTGAGATTCACATTTAGTGGCCTAGTCTCTATGATAGATACCAAGGAAACTTGTTCAATGTGTAACCTCCATGAAATCAAATCCCTAAAACATGTCCTGCCGGCTTGTCCAATATACAGGGAAATACGGGAAAATGATTTTTTCCGGCAATTAGACAGCATTGTTGATATCACTCGACTATTGAACTATGGAATAATAATAGAGGAAAAAACTCTGGTTCACTCAGTGATGAACATGCTCAAACTGAGATCCTTAATCTTAAATTAATGACACACCCTCCATCCGCTCATTTTTGACTAACCTCCTGTCTTGCCATGTACTGCTTTGCTAAAAACATACTGAGTGTGGCTGGGTATTTCTAGCAGTTCTCTGCAATTCACTGTGATTTTGAATATCTACTTATTTTTCAAAAGGCTTTTGTGAAACTATGCCCATCCTTACTTAGGAATTCTCTATAGCTACTTATGTATTTGAATTATATGTATTTTCGTCTTTGTATCCGCTTCGCTTGGATATATTCTCACAGCCCTAGTCTTTGTTTCACTCCAACCCTCGCAGTAAGAATTGTAATTTCTTTTTATGCAATAAATGTTCTATCTATCTATGGTGAGGTATTCTGAGCTACTTTCTCTCGTTCAATCGACATACACGATGTAGTACCATTTGTGGCGAATTGGTGTATGAATCTGTGAAGAGAATGATAGAATGAATGAGTAAATGGAATGGAGTGGATAAATAAACACAATTTAATATGGTCTAGTGCTGAATATAATAAGGTACGGTGAGGTACGGTACGGACTACGATCGTGGGATGTGATTGAATTGGATTAATAAAATGAATGATCATTTCGTCTCGTGTCTACTAGTAATATATAAAGTTCAAAAAGCATCAAATGAACCCTGAATTAGAAATTTGAAAAACCCCTGAAACAAAAACAAAATCTAAAAAAATAATATATACTGGTCCTTTAAGTTCAAAATAGGTAGTGATATTTTGATCCAAGCGTCGTCGCGTCGTAGTACATAAAATAAAAAAAAAACACATCTAAAAATGATAAAGTGGGTCCCCCTACGCGACGACGCTTGGATCTAAATATTACTATTTATAATAAATTTGAAGGGCAAATACATATTGTTTCTTTACTTTATGGAGTTTTATTTTGTGTCGGGGGTTTATTTTGGAAGAATGATATTTGACTCTTTGAATATTGATCTGGAGACCAATTTATTTCGTTCAGAGTATCGTGGGAAGAAATGGAAATAATATAAAATAGGAAAAATTTTGTTTCCATTTGCACGAAACACCATGTAGAAACCCCAATGAATGTTAGGGAGGATCTGTCGGAATGAGTGAAGTAACACAATAATAATTATTTCACACCGTTTCATAGTTTACTTCCATCGGCTTGTTTCTACAAACCACAAAGTAATGAAGAATGTTTCATGATCAGCGGTAGGAATACACTATAGCCACAGCTAAGCACCATATATTCATTAACCACCATAATTGATGATAAGGATAACCTATGTGAAGCCAAACAATTGAATATTATTGTATTTCAAAATCGAGAGCTAATATAAAGATAAAAGAATACGCATGTGCCAAAGGAAATCCATATTTCCATCAAAGACGCGATTTTATTCGTCCATCTCGTTCTAATAGTCATTGTTTCACGTGCAAAATTATTGAAGTATGACAAGTTTACCTTACATGCTGCAAATTCCCACTATAATAAAATAAGCTCAAAATTGTGAATTGGATATTGTCATTGACTTTTCAACAATCGTTTGCTTTGGTTGTTGCTATATGTTCAGTTTTCCTGTTACATTTTGTGCTCGGGTTAGTTGTTTGAATTTGTTGTTTTCTCATAGTTCGTAGTTATAGTGTGAAATGCCATATGAAAAACTGTGTGATAATAGAAGTTCCTATCACCCAGTCGTCTTTGACAATGATTTATATTTCAGGTTCCCAAAAAATCTACTTCTATTATATTACTAGGAATTAGTAACATCAGGTGTGTTACACAAATAATTCATATTTTGTTTTATCTGTTTTCAAGGCCCTGCCTATATTAACCATTTTCACAGAAACATGTTCTACAAAATTGAAATTTAAATTATTTATACAAGTATGACTGCAAATAGCTGTGAGGTATAACAGAAATGTTGAAAAAAAATGGGGAATATGATGATTTGTGGGGAAATCATGGAAATATAAAGGATTTAGAATTCAAAAACAAACTATTTTCTCAGTTACAGGAAAAATTATCAATTGCAGTCTGTATTTCAGGTTCTATTCCCAATGTCTTCGTTGGTAAAATAATTGTTTATAATTCCTACTTTGAAAAACTTCTTTCAACAAAATGAAGAGAAAAAAATAAAAAATCGCTCAAAAGTATTTCTACTCATTTATTTTTCCTTTTTAATAATGGAACACTTTTAAATAGTTGATGTCATCAATTGGGAACGGTTACCAAATTGCAAAACCCAGAAAATAGTAATTTAGTGATATTCGTGTATTTACTTCCTCAACACAATTTGGCTGTCAAAGAGTGATTGCTTCCAGAGGTGAAATACTCCAAAGATAAAGAAAGTATTCATCCTTTTTTTCACAGTGAAATATATACAAATGTATTTTACTTTTAGTGAATATCTCCAGTTATAAGATATTATTCAAGAATGGACAAGTTGTGGTCATTGAGCTTTCATACGAATTCAAATGATCTGAACGATTTTTCCTATACACAGAAAGGAATATTGGACCTGACATTAATGACGACTATTGATTGACTGCAAAATTATTGTCCCAACGTATTTTTCTTTGGAGCAATGACCAAACATAAGAAAATCAGTCCATTTTTGTGATTGAATAATCAACGAAATCATCACAATAAGGTTTCCATGTCCATTACAATAACGTGATTTCATGATTAATGTTATGTTCAAATCATTTCCACAATGAAAATTTGACTAATAACAAGAAAACAAATGCCTTGCGCAAACGAACATGATGTTATTGATAATATGTACCACTAATCATCACACTTCCTTGTAACAATACCTCAGGGTTTTATTCAATGCTCATTGGGGATGGCCTCAGTACAGTGACATCATTTTATCAATGCTTGGAAACATTAGCCCATACACCCATCCATTGATATTAGTACTCTTTTCATCGATCAATTATTCTCGACATCATCCAATGTACTTGGTCTAGTTGTCAATGTCCGAGTGCCTTATGCGAATGCTGAGATTCAACTCCACCACTCCATCTCCCCCATCCCAAACGACGCTTGAACCAATCAACGCATTCCCCTCCAATTCACCATACATGTTCAGGATCGCAGTATGAACAGTTCTGGGAACTCGAAGTCGCGAGTACATCGATAATCATTGTTTCACGGGAATTTATATAGGTTATAGGAGTGGAAGTTTTGAGTGTTGACTGTCAAATGTGAGATATTTGTGTCTGCTGGTAGGATATCATTTTGATAGCTTCCTTACCATTTATTGAATCGGAGTTTTTTAATAACCCAACCACGCCGCACGTGAGGTTGTGAAATAGTCAAAAGCAATGACAATTCTACAATTTCAACTTTCATGTACTAAATACTGAAAATGTATGGGTCGATCTGCCTCTTTCTTGCATCTCGTGGAAGAATCTCGATATTTTGATGTGGGGTTTTCAACATTTTTCCGATCTCTTAATGAATTCATCCCAAGTAACAATAAAGTGGCAGGTAATTGCAGCCATTTTGAATTTCATTTCATCGACACCATGAGCGTTCTATTTGTTCGTAAATCTTTTACATTTAATGTTCACCCCTATTTTTTTGTAGCAGTGTTGATTTGTATTGATTTATATTTTGATGCAACTTTTAACAAACTTGTAATGTTTTCCGTCATCTGATGCTTGCAAATACATATGATTCAATAGGGAAAAAAATTACGATTCTCACATGGCAAATGAGGTTCTGTTGTTTTCACTCTTCAATAAATGACTGTTACTTCTAAAAAAATTAATTTTCTCATATTTCTGTGTCATAAATGGTAGAGGTTGACTAGTACACTACAATACTCTAGCCTTATTTAGTCCAAAGAGTTTTGAGTACGGCAGCCTCCTGGCCTTTATTTGTATTATGCTTTTTGTCCAGTTCATAGTGGTCAAATTAGATCAGAGTGATCATGTATTTCTGTACTTTTTCGCCTTTGAAAACCTAGAAGTCTCTTTATGCCAGTTGTAATAATACGAATTGACTTGTTTTTCAGAAGAGATGCACGGAGCCCTACACAGGTTTACGTGACCAATTAAGTTACTGAAAAGGACATGCATGGGAAATCTCAAACGACCAAGTTCACCATACGTGATTCGCAGTTATAATTTTTGTATATAGGCAAAACCGTCCAAGAAGCGGAGCACCGGATGAACTTCCCGCAATCCAAGAAGTCGTCGATTCAGCTTTTTATTTTCACCATTGGAGAAGACATCACAAATTCGAAGGAATCCACATTTACTTTGATGAAATCAATTATAAATTTTCCAACATGACAAAGCAGTGGATATCTATTTTAAAATAAAATATGTTTTTAATTTGAATTTTCCTGAAAAAAGTATTATATTTTAATCCTTTATAGAAAAAAAATTTCTACAAAATAAAATCATACAACTTTTACTCAAAAATACTAATTTTTTGTGAATATCTGGAGAATTCAAAGTATTCCTGAATGAAGATATAGATCTATATTAACTATATGAAAAAAATTTTAAAAAAATTTTTTTGAGATAAATATAAAATGGTGAATTATATGCCACTCTCGCTTATCTCCAACATATCCGAAATAGTAAAGAAGATATTGGGAAAAAGAATATTGTCTTTTCTGAATAAACATATTTCTGAAAAACAATTTGGATTTAGAGAAGGAAAATCGACGGAAAATGCCATACTCGTTTTATCCCTTTCTTTCTGATGCACTAGATAAAAACAGGCTACCTTATGCATATTCAATGATGTTCTGAAAGCATTGAACACTGTTTGCTAAAAAAAAAACTAAAAAAAATCCCCATATGGACTAAGAGAAAATATTTATAAGGTTATTAAAAGTTATTTGGCCGACAGAAAATAGAGGATGAAGACTAGCTAGACGCTGTGGTGTTACACAATCAAAAATGGCACAAGTAACCCCTTCACCACCCCAAACTACGGTAGTTCACCTTCTGAAGATGATAACTTAGTTATAGAAATATAGGTGAGAAGTGGGAAAGTGTGGTGACGGTTCAACCAGACAATACGAGACTATCATCTTGTCCCACGAGGAACTATACTGAGGCCCTTAATTTTTACTATCTATTCTCGAAATTAAAGCACAAGGCAACTTTCTGAGCTTTGCAGACACTACAGCCATAATATATAAATCCAATACATGGCCGAGACTGGATAATCTTGTAGAAACTAATTTTCTGAAAATAGCAAAATGGTTCAGAGGTGATAAATCAACATTAAATTTCTAAAACTATATACTTACATTTCTGTTCTTACGCAAATGCACTACCAAATCTGGAACTTCTAAAAGTAGAAGAGAGTTATGAAATACCAGAAGAGGAGTCAAAGAAATATGTCGGCAACATAATAGATCGGCATTCGATATGGAACTAGCAAATTAACAATGTATTTAAGAAATTGAGGGGAATGCTATACAAATTCAAATATATTAGAGATTTTCTAGATGTCCAAAATTTGAGAATATTATATGTATGCACTGGTTGAATATCACAATTGAAATACGGTTTAGTGGGATGGGGTGGCGTAAGTGATAAATATTTAGAAAAATTGAATGTCTTACAAAAATAGATTACAAAAATTATTTCTCATAAGGCACATACTTACCCAAGTAATAACTTGTTCAGGGAATCTAGTTTTCTTGATATCAGACAACTCTTTTGTTGGAGTATTTTGGAAATTGTTAAGAAAGAAAATATTATCTTAGAATAGTCCAACCACAACCATAATACAAGAAATGAAAATGAAAGCGCAGTACCGTACCAACTGTAACAAATCTATAGGTCAGCGGAATGGACCTGGACCTAGGTTATTCAATATGGTTCCAGATTACATGAAGAATAATTATAACAAATTCACTTCCCGAAAAAGATGAAAATGTGGATTGTGGGAAAAAAGAGTTAACTTTTTCATAAACCTGTTAATGAAAAAATGCATTCATGATTGAAAGATTATTCACATTCTTGATGACAATATATAGTTGTCTCGTCATGATATACAGGGTGTAATCTAACCTCTTGCACACCCGTGGATGATCAGTGTATAATGCCATTTTATAACAAATTACAGTGAATAAAAATCTTGGAAAAAAAATAAATATTATTCTGTTCTGGGTAAAATTCGTCAAAATTTTGGGTAGAGCCAGCCACCTAACTTCAGGTGACCTACTCAGAGGAAAACTTTGGCCATTTCCGAATGCAATGAACATTCAACTCGACATTTGAATAATGTAGAATGTTGAACAAATTGTGTGGTAAATGTATAAATTGCAGGATGCCTGAGATGAAGATTCAATTTCAAAGTGAAGAAAACAAACTTATATCCAAACTAGTTGACTTCATACTCTGCTTTGAGGCACTTATGATAATTATCACAGTCACTTGTGAATCGAAACGAAAGAAACAGTATTGCAAAAAGAAACATTCACAATTGAATATTAAAAAAAATATATGCCGACCATTGTAGTGATTCAGAACACGTGAACTGAACGCTGTTGCCAAGCAAGATTCTCGCTTGCACGGTTTACAAAGCTGTCTACGAACGATAGTTTGTTAGATTCTACTAGTGTTTTCTGATTGGCTGGTGAATGAAATATTCTAATAAGCAACGTATCAGAAAACAGTACGTGATGTGCAAGATAATTAATTTGAACATTATTGTCTTTGTCTTTTGCTGGCTCTCAGAACTAAACAACGGGCAAATTTTGGAGAGTAGAAGATAAATCACTCGTCACATCTATGAATCAAGTACTGAATTCCAATAATGGTTGGATTCTGGAGTCGCCAATCACTGTGCGGGCATGTTCGTACTATACAGGGTGTAACTGAATAAATGTAAAACATTCAAGGAAGTGATTCCTCATCGAAAAAAAGATAGGATCTTTCATATAAAGAAACTTCATTGGAGCATCCCTTGTTAAGATACAGCCCCTTAAAGGGGGTACATAAAATTTGTATAACAATTTTTTTCACAAGTACTGAAAAAGTTACAATATTGAAATTAACCTGACGTTTTGTACTACCAAAAAGACACTTAGCCAGTAATTTATTTGGTTTACCCCATGGTTGTAAGGGTGAAAACGCAACCCTAAAATTTATTTCCAATGTAACTTTTTGTCTTATTATTTGTTTACCATTTAATTCCGATAGCCTGTTTCATTCTAAACAAAAAATGTCTCTTGGGTTTTTTGCCCAAAATAAACCAGTAAGCAGCAAAACATTATTTTACGAACAACTACAGAGATACATCGTCATAAATGCGAAAATACGAAACTAATCTATCTAGTAGGTCGCTATTAGCGATAGTGACAATTAAATTGGTATGACGCTGTCAGTTTGGGAATTTTCGAAATTGAATTAATACTAATTGTGTGTTGTTGTTCTGTTCTTAATTTGTTACTTTAATAATTCACTTGTTAATAAAATGGCATACACAAATGAGGAAATGGCTGATATGCATTACGTTTACGGTCTGTCGCAGGGGAATGGGTTAGAAGCTTCTAGAAGATATGCTGAAATGTATCCTCAACGGCAGCATCCTTCACATAGAATATTTGCTCGACTTCATCAACGATTACGAGAATATGGTTCATTCGACAAAAGAACGCAGGATTGTGGTCGCCATCGAGAAATACGAACACCACAGCTTGAGGAAGCAGTACTTAATTTGATTGAAGAACAACCTACTACCAGTACTAGAAAGATTGCTTTCCAGCTAAATGTTGATCATATGACGGTATTTCGAATTTTAAAGGAACAACTCTTATACCCTTACCATCTGCAACGAGTACAGGCACTGTTACCGCGAGACTTTCCGAACCGTCTTGAATTTTGCAATTGGATGCTGGAAATGATTAGAAGAAATTGTGACTTTCTGAAGACGATAGAATTCACAGACGAATGTAGTTTTCTCGGGACAAGATTATTAATTTTCATAATTACCACATATGGGCTGATGAAAACCCTCACGCTATTGTCGAAACTAGCCATCAAGAACAGTTTTCTCTTAACGTGTGGCTCGGAGTTATTGGGGATGATTTAATTGGGCCTCATTTTCTACCTCCTCGATTAAATGGTGAGGCATACGGTCAATTTTTAAGAGAAGTGCATCCAGTACTGCTGGAGGAAGTTACATTGGGCGTCAGAAGGGATATGTTTTTTATGAATGATGGGGCTACAGCCCATTTTAGTCAAGTACGCACGTCAGCATTTAACTGAAACATATGCAAATCAGTGGATAGGTCGAGGAGGACCACATAAATGGCCCGCTCGATCCCCGGATCTCAATCCTCTCGATTTCTCTATTTGGGGCCATTCACAGCATTTGGTATATCGTACTCCTGTTCGCGATGTAGAGGACTTAAGAAACCGCATCATCGATGCGTGCAGGGTAATCAGAGAGACTCCAGGAATATTTGAGCGAATACGTGGCTCAATGCGCCGACGTCTAGACGCATGCGTAATGTTTGAAGGTAGACATATTGAACATTCACTATGATTTCTACATGTTGTGTGTTTTGTTATTAATAACTTAGTTTTGTTTATTACCCTTTAATCGTTTAATGCAGGTACTAACTACAAAATAACAATAAATCCAGTTCGCATTTATGACGATGTATCTCTGTAGTTGTTCGTAAAATAATGTTTTGCTGCTTACTGGTTTATTTTGGGCAAAAAACCCAAGAGACATTTTTTGTTTAGAATGAAACAGGCTATCGGAAATAAATGGTAAACAAATAATAAGACAAAAGTTACATTGGAAATAAATTTTAGGGGTTGCGTTTTCACCCTTACAACCATGGGGTAAACCAAATAAATTACTGGCTAAGTGTCTTTTGGTAGTACAAAACGTCAGGTTAATTTCAATATTGTAACTTTTTCAGTGCTTGTGAAAAAAATTGTTATACAAATTTTATGTACCCCCTTTAAGGGGCTGTATCTTAACAAGGGATGCTCCAATGAAGTTTCTTTATATGAAAGATCCTATCTTTTTTTCGATGAGGAATCACCTCCTCAAATGTTTTACACTTATTCAGTTACACCCTGTATATATTAATGTAATATAATTTTTTTTTGATATAATTGCAAATTTCACAAAAGACAAAGAATATGTTCAAATTAATTCTCGTGCACATCGCGTACTGTTTTCTGATTAGTTGGTAATCAAGGTCTTGAGATCTTACATGCACCAGCCAATCAGAAAACACTTTTAGAATTAAAAAAACTTTCGTTCATAGACAGTTTTGTGAAACGTGCATGCAAAAATCTTGCTTGGAAACAGTGTTCAGTTCACGTGTTCTGAATCACTACAATGGTCTCTAAATTCATTTTCAAAACAATATTCAATTGCATTTTTTCCTTTTCAGTACTGTTGGTGTTGTTTGTTTCTTACGAGTGACTGTGATAATTAGGATGAGTGCCTCAAAGCAGAGTATGAAGTCAACTAGTTCTGAATTTATCACCAGTTTGGATATAACAAGGTTAGTTGTTTTCTTCACTTTGACATTGAATGTATATATATATATACATATATATATCTGGCAGCCTGCAATGTGTACATTTACCACACAATCAGTTCAACATTCTACCTCATTCAAATGTCGAGTGAAATGTTCATTACATTCGACAATTGCTGAAGTTTTTTCTCTCAGCAGGTCACCCAATATCAGGCGGGAGGCACTACCCAAAATTTCGTCTAATTTTACAAAGAGCAAAACAAGTTTTGCATTATACACTAGTCATTCACGGGTGTGCAAGAGGTTAGATTGCACCTTGTATATGTATCAGCTATTCATCGATTATGCTAGTTTAGTTTTTATTCCTTTTTGTTCAACAAAACTATAGTGAATGTATTTCAACATAATTTTTACATAGTGAATGTATTTGAATATATTCATTTGATTGTCATGATTCAGATGTTCCAATGGTACTCATGAAACTCTATGAATAAAATGTTTCAACCTGTCATTTTTTCCAATATAATGCTCAAATATTCATATTTACCGTTTTTTGGCTATATCTCCCGTACTGTTCAATTCAGAGAAAAAGCATTCAAAGTTTTTTGTAGAAATTGTCAGGAACAATATATTCGCCCTTGAAAATTTTACATATTCTCAGTCGTTTTCAAAAAATCTACTTGTTATAATTTCAAGATTCCATTTTCAGATTTTCAATTATTTTTTTATTTTCCGGTGTAGTGAGAGAAAAATGTATGTGAAATATCTCGTAGCACCTTCTGAGAGGTATACACTGGTCTCCATAGATTTCCATATTTTCCGTCAATTTGCGAGATTTTCAAATTTAAGTCGGACCATGTATTTCGGAGTTACAAGCAATTTTCAGATGAATCCCGGATTTTCTTTTCCAATTCCCTTCATATTTCGATGAGAGGATACTGTTTTTTGTGGAACATAATGGCAAAGCTTCAAGACCATACGTCAAAGGGTTCCAGATATATTTCAATTTATGATTGATACAGAGTACAGAGAACAGACAGACCACATACAAAACCAAAGTCGCTCAAAATTCGATAGGTATCATTTTCTCAAGAGCAACTATACCTCTATTTCGCTTAGTTTCCGAAATAGCATTTTACCAGAGACCGTAGTATACTCTTCTATATAGTATATCGTCGCATAACAATTCATTGTTTTTATACACTTCTGTGACTCATGTTTATCGCACTTCATCTGATGGATTGTGAACATTTTCTATCAATATCAATAAACATTTTGATGATTATTATCATTATCATTATTAATTTCATAATTATTATTGATTACACAAGATTTAATTTTCAAAATAAATATATAGGTCGAATTTTTACCTAGTAACCTTCTTTGAAATCGTTCGAGATTTAAGCTGCTTAAGGTTTACCTTGTATTTACTGGTGTATCTCCTCATTTTCACATCGTAGCAGGGCGGATTGTAAACATAACAATATACCATACAAACATAGTGGCCCCTTGAGCCAGGAAATCCCCAAACTTATGACAACTAAGTCATCCGTTTCCCAAGGGAACTTAATAACGTTATATCCCAGATTAACACATACTCGCAAAATTCTCGTTGTATGCAACCCTCCGGCCTTGCGTAATTCTGCTGGAAATATGTTATCTGCCATGAGTTGAATGAACTCTAGTTGATAATGGATATAATGAGAAATAATTATAGAGAAAGAACCTCAAATAAACCATTTTATTATTTTTGCAGAAACCGTGCAAGTACCGGAAGACTAAAGAATTGTATTAAAGTAAAATATAGAGCGTAAATACAAATGTAATATAGAGCGTGCATAGAAATAAAATATAGAGCGCAATTAAAATTATTTTCGATCTTGAATATGATAACCAATTTCAGGTATTGACACATTACATTCAGATATATCTGGGTTGTGGAAGATTTCTTTCCATCTCGACCAGGTGACAAATTTCATGATTATTCTAACTGATATTATTTGCTTGGAACATTGAGGTTGATTCACCTCAACGCGCGAATAATAAAATAGTATACTCCACGTGGGAAAGCAAAAATTTTGGAGGTCCAAGTTAATTAATATTTTTGTTTGCATCAAAACGAGGACGCATCAGGTCAGTCACCCACATTGCAATCGCGAATTCGGTGTGGATTATATCGTTTGTAAACTAGTTTCGTGGATTCATATAACCCCAGTCATTGTTTACGTCGTAAGAATTCTGTGATATAATTATTACATATGGTGCAGTAAAAAGAAGGACTGTAGTTGAGAAGATTAAAGTCACACAACAGTTCATATAATTTCCATTACAAGACCTTGGCGACTTAGGTGAGGTATTCATGTATTATATATATAGATATATATATATATATATATATATATATATAACGTATTTATTGATATATATAATATATATATATATATATATATATATATATATATATATTTATGATATGTATATATAAAAAAAAAATGAAAATAGGGCACAATGATATTTAAAAACTTCGTAAATACCTACTTTGATAGTTTTAATAATTTTTTTCTGTACGGTTTGCATCTTGAAGTCGACGAAGATGATTCAAGAGGGTGGCAGTAGAGTTTCTCTAGTATCCTCATTATGTTTGATAAGTTCATTCAACTGGAACAACCTATAAAAATATACAAATCCAAATTTAGAAACAAACATTCAGAATTCAACTGAACATTATATTTATATGCAAGAAACATCCTGTTTACAAATTTAGAACCAAAAGGAAACATGACAGGCAAATGTTATATTATTTCTCTTGTAAATGAACAAAATAATAAAATTTGAGCATATAAAAATGGAAATTGTCAATTTTGAAGGAATATTTGTAAATAGTACTATGTGTAGAAATCAAATTTTCAAATAACATGAGTATAATAGGTGAAAAGTTGCAAAATATGTTTTAAAAAAGGTGCTAATAATGAAAATTGATAAAAGATAACAAAAAGTGATGATTACCAAGGAGAAAGAAAAATAAGGGAGTCGAGAAAGGAAACATGAAAAAGGAAGCAGAACTGTGAATTTCTATGATCAGTTTTGAAGGAAAAATGCTTATAACTGAGGCATTTGAGAGACGTTCATGCATACACTCAACTTTGTAACAAATCAGGAACAAAATCTACTAAGAAACCACTAACCAAGAATTGGAGGCTAGAGTCCCAACTTTTCATTTCACCAGCAGTAAGGAAGCCGAATCTTGCAAAATATCCACTTCAAACTAACCACAGAACATTCCTGTATTCGTGTGAGTGCAAAAAATACTCATAACAGGTATTTCATCTCCATAAACTCAATCAAGTGGGAATATTCATGGAACTGTCACATTCTCGGTTTGATTATGAAAAATACATTATTTTGAGCAAAAATATTCTTCTTCTGTTTATCAAAAAGACTGAGAATAACCTATAAATATTTATTTTGGAATAATTCTATTATTGAGCATGAGCAAGCAAATTCAACGTTTTCAATTTCGATTGGTAGAAAAGTATTACTGGAATAAGATAGATATCGCAGGCATAGGTTGTTTTGAGTAATATCTCGGTTAAAAACAACTATCTTACTATTTTTGGAATCACCATTTATTATTTGATCATTTTACAATCAATCTTCCTAACATAAACACTATATTGACATCAAGAAAACAACTAGATGGCGCTGCTGCAATCCTCCTGAGATTAGGAGAATCATCGCTACATAGGCGTACCGACTGAGCTGGTAAAAGGTGAAATAAAAAGAAAAAAAAAGGAGAGGTATTGTGTACAGAAAAAAGGGTAACAATCATCATATCCGGAGTTTTCTTTTGGTATGATTAGTATATGTCACAAAAATTTAAATGAATAAAAATAAAAAACAAAAAACCTACTAACAATCATATCCAACATAACAATATATATATATATATATATATAACAATATATATATATATATATATAAATTAATTTATTTGTGACTGAATATAATTAGTGATGATATATATGTATAATAATGACTATTTACACGATTCATATATATATTATTATCATCATCAGATGCTAAAATAGGAAGAACATAGGAATATATAATAAAAACATAGATCATTCATAACTTTGACAGTGTAAGTGAGGTTATGCGTAGATGATGTTAATATCATATAAAAGTTATTTGAAAAATGGTGTTACAACTCACAGGAATCAACTACAATCCACATTAATACGTTTACAATGTATTCTATTTGTTGTTCAGTCATATTTGAGAATGTCATCCATTCACATGTTCTAGTTGACAACCTTTCCAAAGTAAAACGATTAATATTCTCAACATAAGAATACATTGTAAACGTATAAATGTGAGTAATGATTCCTGTAGTGGTATCACCGTTTTGTTCATAAACTTTATATGATTAAATTCATCGCAGATAACCCACTTACACTGTAAGTTATGAATGTCTTGTTTTTCTCTATTATATATTCCTATGTGTCTTCCTATTTTGTAGCACTTATATAATAATATATATAATATATATAATATATATATAATAATATATATATAAATATATATATATATATATATATATATATAAACAGTGTCATCCTCAAAGTTTGCACCATATGGGAAACTTATTTATTAAGAGTTTTTCGATAAAAAGTTATTTTTGGTAAAAGTTGTGCATCCCCTGAATCTGAACATGCACCAACATATAGTAAAACACACGCAATGTACGAGGAGGCTTCAAATATTTGATTTTGAGACAGAGTAAAGTACCCTCATTTTGAAAAATCTCGGGAAATGTTAGTTAGAAAAGTTGTTCATCACTGAATAATACATCCTGATTTGAAGTCATGACCATCCAAGTAGAGTTTAATTTTTTTACTGTTTTTTTTTAAATGGGGACTAGGAAAAAAAATTGCTAAATCGATAAACAGTCAACATCCTGTATACGTCGGTTCATTTGTAAAGCCTGTAATATTAAAATTTCACAACTATTGTGTAAACCACGGTCAATTTTTTTGAAAAGTAAAATAATTTTCAAAGTTTTTGGTGCAAAGTTATTTTTATTTTTTGTTAACACCAAAAATTGCTCAAAATTATACAGTATTGTAACAAGAACTCAATATCCAATAATATCAAATCACAAAACATCAAAATAAAATGAGTATTTTGGCACAAACTCATTGATTTTGTGGATATTTTCTTGCCAAAATAATTCTTATATTCGCTTTGAAAACAAAAGCATGTTTCCAAAAGAAGTATGTAACATCTCAGTATGATGTCCATCCCGCAACCTGCACAGTTTGTTTCTTCTTACACAATCGTTAACTGCAGTCGTAATGTGCTCCGGTTGTATGGCCTTCACACAATTATTAATCACAGTTATTAAATGTTCTCTATCCCTAAAAGGACGATTTCTGTGAACTCCGATCCTAATAAACCCCAAAAGAAGAAATCCATTGGGGTTGAATCTGGTGAGCGCTGTGGCACTGGGTACTCTGTGTAACGTCCTATATATTTTCAATTGAATGTTTCATTTGAAAATTGTCGTATTGCTACACTACAGTGAACACTAGCTCCATCTGAGTGATACCAAATTCTGTCTCTTTGTCTACGCGGCATTTGAAAACTGCTATGCAGATTTGCTCATTTGCTGAAGCTTCATTGATATCCGATTCTATGACGTTGTCAATTGTCGAGTGTTGTTTTCTGAAGCCGCTCTGTTCTTGACTCAGAAGATTGTGAGTTTCCAAGTGCCAAATGAGTCTTCTGTTGATAATTTTTTCAAGCAGTTTGCACATGCTGCAGGTGAGGGAGATTGGACGATATGATTCTGGATCGGATCTACATTTGTTAGTCTTTAAAATTGGCATTATTGCTTCTCTCCAAGAAGTGGGAAGTTTGCCGTGGCTCCAGATCTAGTTGAGAAAGTCATGGAGATATTTTGTGCCTTTTGGGGGTAGGTGTTGTAAAAATATCATCTGGATGTCACCAGGGCCTGGGCTGGAATTGTCCGTGCTTCCCAATGCTTCATTGAGTTCGCTTGTATGTATTATAGAGTTCAATAGGGATTCATCAATGGGAACCATTGTTATTGGGTGGCTGGTTTCTTCCAGTTGTTCTCTCTGAATGGAGGCAGGATCGAGGTTTCCGGTGCTCGAGTGTTTGCTATAGTGATCTGCGAGGCAGTTGGCTATGTTTCCGGGAGTTGTGATGATGTTTCCATTGTAGTTTAGGGATTGTATGACATTGTGGGGAGAGATTGTTTTGATTTTATTCCATATTTCGGAAACTGGAGTTGATGAGTTGATACAAGAGACGTATTTCCTCCAAGAGGCTTGTTTGCTTTGCTTGATTATGAATATTTTTCTGGCTCTTGAGTTTTTGAAGACCAGTAGGTCTTCCTGAGTTTTGCTCCGTTTGTATCTGTTGAAGGCTGTTTTAGATTGTTGAATGGCATCCCTACATTCGTTGTTCCACCACGGAACTGATGAATGTTTTTTTAATATGAGCAGTTTTCCCTATGGCTAATTCTGCTGCGTTCAGGATGGTTTTGGAAAAGTTTTCCAGAAGAGTGTCGGCATTTTATCCAGAGGTTGTGCAGGGTGCGAGTTCGGATTCAATGATACTTTGGAAGAGAGTCCAGTTTGCATTTTTTAGTTTCTATTTCTGGGTTGGTTGAGTTCTGCTGGGGTCTCCTTGATTGTGAGTGATTTTGATAGGGAAGTGATTGCTGCCGAATAGGTATGGGAGAACTTCCCATGACATGCTTGTGAGGGGAGTTGGGTGGCATATGGTCAGATCTGGTGGTTCCGTTGGATGAGTTGAAGCGCGTATGTTGCCCATCGTTGAGTAGTGTCAGGTTGGTGTGATGTAGAAGGTTAGCTATTATGTGTTCTCTCGTGCTGGTGTAATCGCTTCCCCAGAGGATATTGTGCGCGTTGAAGTCCCCCCATGATTATTCGGGGTGATGGTATTTGGTCAAATAAGGAGAATAACAGTTTGGTTGGAAGGGATGTAGACGCTACATATATTGATTTATCGGAAGCGTTACTGAGGCAGCTATAGCTTCAGGTGTCGTGTTAAGGGGGATGGAATATGTTTCTAGATCTTGAGATATGTAAAGGGCAACGCCTCCGCTTGCTTTTTCGTGGGTTTCTCTATTTCGAAACAATCCGTTATAGTTTCGTGGGTTGTGTTCCTTATTGTTACAAAAATGGTCCTCCTGGAGACAGATTATCGATGGAGTGTGTTCTGATATGAGGAGTTGAAGCATTTCTAGGTGTCTGTAGGGGCCGTTTATATTCCACTAGATAATATTTTTGTTTAGTAGATATCTTGTGGAGAGTAACTTTCTCCTTCGGAAATTCACAGGTTTAGGTATCTCAGTAGTTTTTCACGGAGTTTGGTGCTACGTGATTTTATGCTCCGATCTTGGAAGTTTGGGTAAATTTT